>JARWLC010000007.1:1297500-1530000 GCA_033318265.1 Phyllotis vaccarum
CTGTAACCTCTCACTTACATGGCAGGCTTGATCTAATAAAATTATCTGGACAAATGGAAAATACAAAAACATTTGCCAAGAACCAATGAATGGCAAATTCTTCTGATATGTATTTTATTTGTTATTGCTGTGAAATCCCAAGCTATGCCTTCTCTAATAGAATATGCGAATCTTGTTAAACAGAGGTACCACTTCATATAGATTAAGAACCCAGTAGTCATTTCTCCACTGTTCACGAGGCAGAGCATCTAGAACAGGATATTTAATGCTTCATATGCTTATGCCTGTTGAGTGTGGAGGATTACATCTGCCTTCCTTCATTTATGGAATCATACTGATCCTCAAATAAAATATTTATGAAAGCATTGAAAAAAGTGTACATTATAATTACAGATCTTGTAAAGCTTATCCTGGCTTGGAAGGTCATATCAAAGGCTTAAGACAAAACAAGCTTCCCTCAGAAGGCAGTCTGAAATAAAATCCAACATAGAAATCATTTAGTCATGCATCTATGCAGGCGTGCATTCATAGAAAAGGATTAAATGCCAACTGCCAGTGTGAATAGATTACTATGACCGTCTCAATACAATAACAGAGGTACTACAAAGTCTCGAGAACACAGAGGAAGAAATGGTGAGTTCATTCTGTAAATAGCAGCAAAAATTTTTCATGAAGGGTGACTTATGAATTGATTATACTGCAGACACAGGAGAGAGACTTCTATCATACCAAAGTCTTTTCTATCCAACTTATCACTTTCCTAACACATGATTGCAATGCTCAACAATTTTATGGGTAAGCAAATTTATGTATACTCTTGTTACAGCTATAAAAAGAATTTGGTTTTCTCTAGCTACAGAATTTTTTTTCTATATGTGCTCTGATCTACTCATCCTCAAAACAGAAAGTCTTCATATCAATCATTATACTAGTAACACCAAATCCTACAACCTTATAATCCTGTTGACTATTTAGGAGTGGTCACTTTGAACTAAACAAAACTATCTATACCTTAAAGTTTTCCCAATGTCTTCAGGCAGGCAGGGATAGTTCAGGGACAACTGAGCTTCAAATAATTATCCACATTCATCTTATATTCTATAACTAAATTGCTTTGTTATTTCCAATCTCTTGTATATAAAACAAAATATCTTGATACCCTAGAATAAAGGTCATTTTCTTATATATGTACAATATATTGTAATTTTTTTTCTTTTCCCCTAAAAACTATAATTCGACTGTTTGTAGTCTAGGCATAGTTATTCCCACTTGGATCAATAATTAATTTTCAAATTTTATTACAACACCTTTATATGTAGCATAGTTATCCAGCAGACAGATGTTCAAGCTGTAGCCAGAAACACCTTAGTAGAAGGCCTCTACTGTTATTTATGGTTAGAGAGGAAGCCAGAGTTAAGCAAACTTTTAATGTTTAACATGATTCCCAGAAAATTGGCTAATTGTTAACACCTGAAACTGACAAACTGCCAAGAGAAAGAAAAATCTATTAGGTCAATATCCTAACATCCCAACTCAGGCCCTATCCCTACACTGTGCTGTGGGAGTCCCCTCTGAGACAGTCACACCGATTCATTCTCTGCATTACAGAAGAAACACAGGCTGCTCCAGAGAACACAGGATTGGTAACGTAACAGCGCTCACCTTTGAGTCTGGCATTCTTGTCTACCCAGTCACCAATGATGGCTCCCAGGACCAGAACAGAGCCTGCCACCACCAGCCCATAGACAGCTGTCAGGAGGAGGCTGTTTCCATACAGCTCCACCAGAAACACAGACACTGCAAAGTGCCACATCCGATCCCCCTTAAACAAGAAGAGAAAGATGTTTAGTTGAAATGTTTCTAGGTTGTGGTCCGTTGTACTCAGGAACTTGTTTGTTTATCAAAGTGATGCTCTCTGGCTACACTAGATGATTTTTCAAGTCAGAATTATGGATTGAATACTGGCCTGATGTTAAAACTTCATTCTAGCACAACAGAAAAGTCAAGCTTTGTTACTAACAGTTTCTAAGCATCAGTTTTACTTAAATACTGACACAGGCCAGCTTTTCAATTTAGGAGAGGGTAGGAATGGCCTCTGACGATGTTTCATTGCTCTCTTTATTTTTTTACCAATGTGTTATTCCACAAGTAAATTTATTTCAAAGCCATATAACAGCAGAAAAATCAGAAGGAAAAAAAACTAATAAGAGAAACAATCTCACGAGACCAAAGATGCTGAAATAAATGTATAAGAAAGCAGTTGTGTTAATGTTTGATTACAAGCAGGCTTTAAAAAGAGAAAAGGTAGCTGGTAATGGTGCACTCCGGTGTCAGAGGCAGGTGGGGAAATCTTTGTGTAAAGAGTGATACAGTTTCCACTCATAATCCAAAATGAACAATATCCAGAGCTTGAAGAATGAAGTCTGGCTATGCTAATTTCCTAATTTCCAAGGAGCTTAAGTTTGTTTTTAAAGGGGGGGGGGAGCAAATGGTGTACTTATAAAAATCCCAAGAACTGGGTAACATCTAAGTAAATATTGGCTAAGAGCTCGCCCTGTCCTGCTGTCTCTCGTTTCTGCCTTCCTCCACGTGTTTTCATTATACTTTGATATTTGTTTACATGCCTATCTACCCACGCTGGATCTGGGGATAAGTAACCACAGTCATTAATGTACTTAATGAATACCTATAGAGTGGTTTCTGGTGCGTGCCCAACACTACTGTGGGCATCACAACTTCAGCAGCGCTCACAGGCTATTGTTCATGTTGGTGGCATTCCAGTGTACAGAGACAGGCAAACCTACCATAGGATGGGGGCCAGCAAATGCAATGAAGAAAAAGAATATAGGAGGGGGCTGGCAGGTGGCACTCTACAGTACTTGACAGAATTTTCTATGAGCAGAGAAGGAAGACCCTAAAAACTGCAGGCCACCTGGGCTTACATGGAAACAGTCATAAAGCAGAAGCAACTTAAATAATCATAAAATAGGAGCAATTCACTCTTCTTTCTCACTGCTTTACCTTGCTATTTTTGCTATTCTTCTCTAAAGTCCTTATTAAATTGTATTATAAATTCCTAGACAAAAGCATGCAATTCTTACCTATTATGTTCTCCAATGATAGCATGAAATGTATTGTCCCATTAGAAATGAAGTCAGAAATAATAATAGTAATAATAAATCCACACAAATCTAACCTCAGAGAAACTTCTGCCCAAATGCCACTAAATCCAATATCTAAGGAATCACAATTCAGCTGTGTTGGCAAATACACACACACACACACACACACACACACACAAGAGATAAAACACAAAAGCATTACTCTTTTGTATTTTGCAGTGAGGACTAAACCCTAACCCTTATATGGCTTCCATTGCTGATGTTACTTTTCATCTTTCCTGCTCCTGAGAACTTGTCCATTTGCTCAATTTACTATAAGGTTAGAACAAGCATCTTTCACCTTTCTTTAGGAACTTGCTTTAAATTTTCTTGACAAAAGTCTTTCAATACAAAAAAAAAAAAAAAAAAAAAAAAAAAAAATCCCCCTGGAGCATCCACAGCTCCTCTCCTGTTTCTGGCTAGTCTGACACTCAAAGGTCACATGAACCTTGGAGTTAATCAGTGTTTAGAAAAGAGGTGCCCTGGTTCTCCTGGAGGACTCCAGATACTCTCCCATTACTGGTCCCTTTGATGCTTAATATTATTGCATTAAAGTGTAAGAACAAACTATTGCTTTAGATTTATAAAGGGTTCTTCGCTGTTCTGGTGGTTTTATATCCATCAGCTAAAACAAACTCAAGCCAGTTCCACTTTGTTTATACACATATTTGCAGAGTCATCCCCATGTAAGCATTTGGAAACCCAGGAGTTAGTGTCTCTAAGAAGTTATCTGACTGCTATTTCTCAGAGAGCCAACAACCCAACTTAATAATTTCCCAAGGACATAGGACATAGATTTTCTCACATAATGATTTCCATTCATGTTTTATAGAAAAGTCAATAACAATGCATTACAATAACATTAACAGGAGTACATTCAAAATGTACTCTTGAATTTCTTTTTTGCTATTTATAATGCAAAGAATGTGTTTAGAGTTATATGGATTTTTAAGCAGTAAAAACAATTGTTTAACCTTAAAGTTTTTAATAATCACCCATTGAAAACATCGAGCATTCTTTTGAATATTTGATGAGAATGATAAAGGAATCCAATCCAGCAGAAACACTGGGATTTTTCCAAAGCCACATAAGAAGCCAATGGCAGAACTGTGAATCCATTACTAATTTTCACTGAGTGGTGGTTTTTAACACAGCTTCCACCACCCACATATTAAGTAGCCACAGATAACAACTTTGAAGATGAGAATTTTTATAATTTAGATATTTTATCTTGGGTTAGATATAGTTAGGCTAATCTTACAATATCACAATTACTCTAATATGCTGGTTTTCATCAGCCTATAACCAGATTTTAACAAGAGAAGAAAACAGTTAAGTGTCTCTTCCTCCTCCTCCTCCTTCTCCTTCTTCTTCCAAGATTTATTTATTTTTATTCTACATGTTTTGGTGTTTTGCCTGCATGTACGTCTATGAAGGGACTGATCCCCTGAGATACCTTTCCAGTATAAGAGGGAGCGTTAGAATTTACCAGCCCTTGTAATTATGCACATTTTCCTAACTTTGTCTATCTTGATTTGAACAGTTGTCAATCTCTGTAAAATATTAGAAGTTCACCATTAACATTTATGGGAAATACCTTTGGGGGGGGCGAAACATTTCTGTTGAAACGTGTCTAAGAACATTTATTTTTTTAACTGAATGACAAAACTGGAATTTCGCCTAATACAACTGTCTCCAATGACAGTAAACAAGAACTTATGCAATTATGCTCCAAGAGTTAGAGCGCTTACCCAAGTGGAGAGAGAGTGCCCAAGGTAGAGAAGGAATTTTGCTGAGGTCAGGTAGTTTGCTAAGGATCCTATAAAGGCACAGAGAGTAAGTTAAAAACATGTTCAGCCACACCAGTGCGTTTAGAGTTTGCTTTGGGTCATAATTATGTGTGATTTTTATCAGGTCACCTGCAGATTCAGTTTACTTCATACCATCCACTTAGGTTCAGCCTGGCCTCTTGGTCAATAACCGCCCAACTTCGTGCACAGTGAAGAAACTTATTTCAACATTCTTTAACTTTGGCGAGGCTTGTTTTAGTTTTTTAGGGCAAGGAATCCCACGCTGCCCAGCTTACTCTATCCTTGCCTTTATGCAAGCTCTTATACTCTGAATGTACATCCGTCTTGAGCCTCCGTCCAAACAGACCCCTCAGAGTAAACCTCGTCCCCCTGTCCCACCGCCCGATACATTTGATTACACAACTCACCGCAGCATCCTTCCTGGCGACTCTGATCTCTTGCCTTGGTCATGACACCAGGCGCTTCTCGGCTTGCTTGTTCTGACGTTGGCTGCTGTAGCTGCTCTTCCCGGAGGACTTACTTGTTGAGTGGAGTGCGAGGAACCGGAGATAGCACCATGAAGAGCACCAGCCTTGGGCTACAGGACCCCAAAAGACAACTAGGGCAGAGAACAGCAGCGAAGCTGCCACGGGGGTCTCCTTCTGTCTTCTTTCCAAACTTAGCCAACACTGTAGCTGAAGTTGGAAAGTCAAAGCCTTATGGAAGGCGCTTGGAGGATCCACCGGCCGCGGGAGACCCTAAGCCTGCTCTCGCCGCCGCCGTCGCCGCCGCCGCCGAGGTGGGCAGGGCCGTCCCTTATAGGCAGCCTGGGGGCGGAGCTCGAGAGCGCCGGGGACGCCCCTCCCAGCCAGGACACCCGCGTCGGCGCTGGGATACCCCTGGGAGAAACCTGAGAAGGATCGGGTATCCTGCACCGTGGGAAGGGGACCGTGCGTGGGCCACGAGAGGACACCATGGAGACGTTTGCAACCCAGAGCCGGTTGGCAGGTGTGTGCTGGAGAGATGCGCTGCGCTCTGGTCACCCGATGGCCAGACAGTCCCTAGGCAAAGCTCAGCGGGAGCTGGAGCAGGATTAAAAAAAAAAAAAAAAAAAAAAGGAGCCTCCCTCCCCAGCTACATTTCGGAATGCAGGTAGCTGAGTAAATACAAGTCGTGTCACAGAGGCAGCCTTCCAAGCCTCCACGTCCGGCCCTGCCTGTGGCGCACAATGTTTTCCTTCCCCGGACGGTAGAGAGGGACTTGTCTCAAAGCAGTGGAATCAAAGCGCAGGAAGGGGATTCAAAGATCAGAGTGCAAGCCCTCCACAGCCCAGTCCATGAATGCAGTCTCCCAGCCAGGCGACAGCGCCCTTCACTGTCCTTTCCCTTAGTGCTCCCCTATCCACAGGCCCCAAAATCTGTCGGGAGGTTACCAGGAATACCCGTCGTCCCAGTTGGGACCATGGGTCTGGCCCAGTATGGATAAAGGCATTTGGTAACCTCCTGAAGTATGAATAGGTGAATATAATTACAGGAAAATGCATCAGGTGGAAGCCTCCGGTTTATCCACAGGACATACCTGCCCTTTGTGCCTGCCTGCCCGACCCTTACCTTACCTTTGTCAACCCGTCAACACTTCAAGAGTGATCTTCAACATTGAAACTCCAACCAGCTCGCACACTTCCAGAAGTTGCAGAACAGCACCTGCTAATGAAGAGAGTGAAGGCCTTGTATCTGGACTCTATCAGAAGCCCCAAAGGTCTTTGCGGGCGGGGTGCTTCTGGATTCGTCGGCATAAGGTCTGCAGGACAGAGATAGGGGACTCACAGTTTACTGCTCTTAACAGCTTTTTGTCCTTTGCAAACCCCTCTCTTTCCTCTCAGACAAAACTTTTAAGTTCTTTCCTCCCACCCAGAGGTTTGGTTATGTCTGATGAAACTGTAAAATGGGCGGCATATCCAAGTGTCTTTTGGAGTAAACCTAAAGTGTGCTTACATGAGACACTTAGGAGGGGCACTGCAAATTGGGCCAATTTCATACTTTTTGGGTTTTGGTGATTTCAAGAAAAATACAAACTATCTTGATTCCTGGCACATTTGTTACTGTGTGTCAATAGAAGGGACCTCTGTGTCCCTTAATTGCTGTGTGCCTTAAGGGTGGTTGTTGGTCTGTCCCCAACCTGCAGGCAACTTAACTTTCAATCAATGAAGACTATTTACTGCATACTCCAAGAAACAGCTGTGTGCTTCAAAGTGTGACATGAGCTGTTCTTGTCACCAAGGAGTCCCAAGAAGCCAACACTAGGGAGTGGTGAGCAGGCCAGATGGGAGCCTATAATGAAGCACATAGGAAGGAAAATGAGCAAGATCCATAGGCAACAAAAGCAGTATGATATTTGAGCATTGATTGGCTAGGGCCTCTAAATTCTGGCCAAGTCAGTGAGAAAGGGATAGAGTGTGGGTTTTTTTGGAGTTCAGGACATGGAGGGAGTTAGAAAAGAAAACAGAATAAAAACTCTCAAAACACTTGTAATACACAAGTGACAGTTTCCTGGCCTTGACATTCCAGATTACACAGTGTCAGTCACAAGACATCACTGGCTCTTCCTCCTTCTGAAAATGTTTGCCTGGCTGAAAAGTAAGATTTCATCCAAAATGATTTTTTTTTCTCTCAGAACAGAATATGTAGCGCTTTTTTTTTGTCAACGTAATCATAACTTTTAAAAGCCATGCATGTTTTAAACCAGCCTTTAAAAACAACAACAACAAAAAATAGGTACCTAAAAGACTATTTCTCAATTCATTTCAACATTTTATTTATGAGACAGAATCTAAGTTACTCATACCAGCTTTGAATTCACAGTCCTGCTGCCCCAGCCCCTCTAGTGATGGAATGGTAGGCATGTGTCACTATTGAGCTATTCAAAAGTTTGTCCGTTCCCAAAGAAAGCTCTTACATATTCCAGCCAGAATAAAATGTACTCTTATTAGAAGTTCTTAACAAGTATGAGTGGTTGGGAAATAAAAGAGGCTTTTATTCTTTTATTTCCAAGTTGTGTTTTTTACTTACCTCCAGGGCCCTCGGTTGCCTCTGCTGTATCTGATGCTGTTCAGAAGGAAGACACATAGGGAATGGCCACTACTCCACTGCCCTGAAGACAAATTAAAAGGAAAAAACACAATGGGGTTATCATCGCTGTTACGGGATGGCCTCAGATCTGAGGACACGGCTCCCATTGGATGCAGACCTTTAAGCATAGAGCTGAGTTTCTATCCACGTGCTTTCTTGGTATTGGCATTTCTGCTGTCTTAAAACTGAGTGGACTCTTGATAAATTCAAGTTCAGGTTCTTACTTCACATCGTAGACCATTAACAGACAGATGAGTGTGTTTACAGTTCTTCATTTTGGATGAATATCCCGAACCTTGACAAGATTTCCATGACTACGTTTTGACCCCTTCTTTTCTACTCTCTTTTCTATCTTTCTCACACATTTCTAGGTTTAAAAATGAATACAGAGTATTCCAAAATTATATATATATATAATATATGGCAAATTATATATAATTATATATCTCATGTAAAAATAAATATATAATAAGCTTTTATAAAGAAGATTCATAAATACAAAATACATAGTTGTCTTTAGGACTGAAAAATTAGGTAATGACAACTTCATGGCGCTGGGCGTCTTTTTGAGATGATGAAAGTCTTGACAATGGTGATATGCAACATTGTAGATTTATTCAAAGTGCCAAAACTGTATTTTTTAAAATGATATAAAGGATGATTTTTATATTGTGTGAATGTTTACCTCATGTTTCAAAGAAAACATGTCTTAAAGGAAAAGTTCGCCATATTCCCATATCAGTGTGTATCGGGATTAATGTTGGCCAAATATGTAGGAAGAAGTGAATTGAAATCAAATCTTGCCCATCATATTGGAAACTAAAGCAGAGGATGATGTTAATTGTTTAACTGTCACCGTATGTAGCCAGAAAATAAATATTAATTTCATTAAATAAATATTTTGGTCTCCCACCTTTTCTATAGCCCTTCCTTCTGCTCCCTACCAAACTCTGTTACAATATGAAGTTCATTCCCTTCTTGTTTTTGGCTAAAGCCAAAGATGGATGCTTACTGACCACAATCCGAGACCGCTCTCAGCCTTGCCTTCCTACAGCTCGTATAAAAAGAAACTCAGTTCCCTGCTCCTTGGCTGTGTTCATACGGTTTGTTGCCTTTTTCTGTTTCTCAGTTGCTTGCAGCCCTCACGAAAGAGAGCACATAAATGTCAGATCTACACACCTACCATGTCACCTGCCTCAGACACTCCAGGTGGCATTCCTGTTTCTAAGGAACACCTTGAAGCTAATTCCTACTAAGCTGGTCATGAATTTCTAGTCAAAAAGTTTGCATTCTGGGCTAAAGGCAAAAATATTTCTTTAAGGGCGCAGTTCCCAGATACCGTGCAGGAATAACTGACTGACGTGCACCCTCAAGGCCTTTCTTGGAATGTGTACTCTACATGCTCTTTATGCTGCTTTATTTTATTTCGGAAAATAATACTTTTTTACTGCTGATTTTTTTTTTTTTTTTTTTAGCCAGGTCTCATAAAATGACTAATTATCATTACATGTCAACAAGGAATGCACCACTTTAAAGATAATGATGTTCCTCAGCTGTGAAATTCTTGGGCAATTCCCTAATCTTACATCCTTGAGTTGTGCTTACACAAATGTTAGTGTGGTTACAGATCTTTAAGGAGAAAACAAAACAAAATTAAAAAAAAAAAAAAAGTTTACACATGATCTGGACAAAGCCCTCTAGTCCCACACAATTTGAAATCACTGACATTTCGAAAGAAAGCCTCTCCCTAGAATGCCCTTCAGAACCCTTCATTAGTGTGTCAGCTGCAGTGAGTGAGTTGCAGCAAACAAAAGACAGCTTATCTTAGAGCAGGCACAGGCAGCAGGTAGGAGACAAGGCTCTTATCAGATATTCCTATCTGGATCCTCTTCACAACACCCTGTGAAGTAATGCTGTCCTTCGCCCAGCTGCAAATAGAAGCCAAACAAGTCCCACAGGTCACACAGGTGACCTGTGCTGAAGATCCAAGAGGACAGGGTCTCTGCCTTCTCATTCTGATTCTCATAGACTGGCAAGTCAGGTGAATAAGCCTAAATAAGTCAGTCAAGCAATGGCTAAAGCTACAAGAAAATCAGCCACAAAGGGTCTTAAAGAAAACAGTGGAGAAAAAGGAAGAAAGAGAGAGAGAGAAAGAAGGAAGGAAGGAAAAACCCAGTTGTTGAGATAAGACTATACAGACCTCTTTGTGGGGCAGAGACCCCTTACTACCAGGAGCTGTCAGAAAGCAATCTCCACGTGCAGGCGATTGCTCCCCCCATTCTTAGCTTCTATAAGATGGATAAAACAGGGTGGCCAAAAAGCTAAGGTTTGTTTTTATTGTTTGTTTTGAGACAGGGTTTCTGTGTAGCCCTGGACCTGGCTCTGAACTCAAAGGAACTGATCTCAAACTCAGAGGTCTGTCTCTGCCTCCCAGTGCTGGGATTGAAGGTATATGCCTCCACCACTGCTCAGCGTGAGGGTTGTAGTTTTAGACATAGAGAAAATGAGATGTTCAAGTCAATCTCATTTTTATTTTATGGTGTTTGATTTTTCTCTGTTTTGCAACAAGTATTAGAAGATGTAAGGTTGAAGCTTAACTTAAAAATATCTTTAAAATACTCTAAATTCCAGAATTCTTTGGCACCGAGGAGGGAATTACATAGAATTTTTAAAGGGGATATGGTAAATATAGTTCTTTTTAAACTGTTGATAAAATCGTTTAGAAGATGGATTTTTTCTGTGGTATAATAGAAATATAGCTTTGAAGATAACTTTTCATATTTAGAAAATGCTTTACTGAGAAATTTACATAATTCTTTTTTATTTTTAATATTTTTGTGTTTTCTCACTTCTAATAACTATTCAAGAAGCTCTCTAATTATGGACATCACACATCAAGTTAATTCCAGAGCTCTGTTTCACACATGCTCACTAGCACACAAATGCACACACAGTTGTACACATACACAATGTATACTCCGTGTGTATGTGTCCCTCTGGCATTCAGAAAGGTTTTGTGTTGCAGCTGGTATGAAAGATATTTGGTTTTGAACTGATTTAAGGAGAACTTAGGAAGCTAAAGGCAAAAGGAACCAAAGAGTTGGTTTGTAGCAAGGACAATGAGCATGGTATTAGCCAAAGGTCAGATCAGGAATCTAGGAACAGTTTTATCTTGACTAAAAAGCAACATTTGTGTCTTTGGGAACCTGTTTAGATACAGCTACCTTGTGTGTAAATGAAGGAATTAGTTGAATTTTGATATTAATCATGACTCAGTAGTACAGTGATACTTATTTTACTCAGGGTATTTTTTCTATATAATAAATACTTATTACTTCTTTTGGGGGGGGAGTGGAGGAAGGGTTCAAGACAGAGTTTCTCTGTGTAGCCCTGCCTGTTTTAGAACTCGCTCTATAGACCAGTCTAGCCTTGAACTCAGAGACCCACCTGCCTCTGTGTCCCTCTAGTGAACATATATCACTTTAAATTTTTTTAAAGATCAATTTGAATGTTCTGAGGCTTTTTTGTACATCAGTTATGCTCAGTTCTACATTTTCTCCATAAAATACTAATTAAAATAAAACTCAATGTTGAAATAATAAATTGGAAAGAACTTTAATAAATCATCCTAATCTGTGGGTAAGCTTTTTTTACTTAAGAGGAAAATGGGTAATGGTTCAGGTTTTTTGATCTTGCTCTTAAATTGACTTCAATATTATGCCTCTGGGAAATTTAAGGTGTTCATGAAAGTGGTTTAGGATCCTTATTTATTTGAGTGCTCATCTACCTACGAGGTCCAAATATTTGTAATCTAAGAAAATGACATTGCCAAGAGGGAGATGATTCTCTTAGAGCGTCTGTGCTTACACTGGTTGCTTTTGAATTGTTTAATCTGATGTTATCTTTACAGTTAGATATTGGGAAATTTGCTGCCTAGACAGCCTCTCAGGTGGAGACGACACCCATGGAAAGGCCAAAAGGAGGCAAAGTCTGTTGGCATGGTTGATTTGAAAAGCATTTCTTGAGTTATCAACCCCATAAAGAAGAGTGCTTCTTCAGCTTGTATTTGACTACATTTGGCTTCAACTTCCTCAGGGATTATTTTCTGAGGTTGAGCTGATCCTCCATCAGCCTTTTCTCTATTCATCTACATCCTTTCCTCCTGATAGATACAATGGCTAATTACCAAGCTGTAGCAGGCTTAGCCTCTCACTTCTTGTGGTCATGAAATGAACTTTTTGTGTAGCTACTTTATATTCTTCTCGGCATTAAGATACATTTGTCCTTTGGAGTGAAAAAAAAATTGCAATCCTAAGAAGTCATAGTAGAAAACATTAATGTTTTGACTAATTTAAAGCAGCAAATGCAAAATACCTACACTGTAATTTTTAGTTTACGAGGATATAAGGTATCATTAAAGGAGTTTAGTTGTTTCTTCTCGGTACCAATTACTTTAGACATGTCTAGTTTGTTTTTCTCTTTTGTATCCACACTGCTGCCTTTAAGGTAAATGTGAGCTAGAGAAGAAGGCTGACTAACTACATCAGCTCCTCTCAGGGCAGATAGTCCACGCTAAGCATCAGGTGAAGTGAGTTAGGAAAGGTTCCTTCCTCTTCATGTCTCAGGCAACCCTTCCACACAGTTCCAAAAACAGCAGTTTTACAAACAATTGACCAGCTAAAACAAGACTGTGATGATAGCAAATCAAATGCACTACTTCACCAGTTAGGCACTTATACTGAGTTTGTGATGGATTTGGGAAATAATCAACCATGTTAAATTGGTTTCTCTTTCTCAGATTATGCCGTGGCCAAAAATCAATCACCTGTTCTCTTCAAGGATCACACCTGTGACAGGTTCTGTTTTCTATTGTTTACAGGCTTAAGAGACTGCAAGTCTCTCCAAGACTGTACTAGCATGTCAAAGCATCATGATATCAATGCCCCAGGAATGCCCTAACTGTACCATGTGGTCTAAGCAGCTAGTGTTCTATAGACTAAAGTATCAAAGCCTTCCAATTCTGTCTCAAGCACATCTGTACAAAGACAGTTTGACTCTAAGACTAAATAAGTTTCCAGTTAGGGAATGAATGAATGCTAACACACAGAGGAGCAGGAACCATTTCAGAGGAAGATTACTGATTTCAATAGCTTTCTAATAAACTTTCTATATGTATTGATTGAGTAGAAGCCCAACCTGTCTCTCTCTCCAGGCCTCTGCCCCTGAGGAAACCCACCAAAATCCAGCCCCTCCCTGGGGCTGCTCAAGACCACATCTCCAGGCTACTTAAGACCTGGTAGTCATATTTGCCATGTGGCTCTTCCGTGCCTTTCCACCTGGAATCACTTTGCTCTGTTCATTGTTCATTAAACCTGCATTTATTAATTTGGCTTGATTGGCTTATTGCTTCAGTGGCAGCAGGAACCCAGCAACCAGGGATTTTAAAACTTATCATGTATGTCCACATTATCTCAGAAAAAATGCTCATCGAACAGCATGGCTGTATTAGCTCCCAAGTCAAGGAAACTGCTCCGCTGGAATCCAGTGGTTGTGAAATTAAAGAGGAGGTGGCCAATTTTTAGGAAGGGCAGGATTTTAGAAGCCTAGGGTGTATCTTTTCAGGTGATGCAAATCAAATATCAAAAATATGAAACTTGTCTGTGTTATATAAAGGGGTCAAAGATGAAAACTCCCTCCCAAAACAGGACTTGATCCCAGTAATGCATGATGAGTGTTTAAAATATGGATAAAAAAATTACCATTCCCAATGTAGCTATGACTCTAAATCTTTAGTTGTAGCTTACTAAAGATATTACTGAATTAGCATAAATATAGTTATCAAGTTATCAAACAAAAGTATTAATCTCATTTTTCCTTTTTAAAAACTGCTTACAAAAGCTAGGCGTAGTGTACATGGTTGTACTCATAGCTACATGGAAGGCTGAGACAGCACACACACACACACACACACACACACACACACAAATGCCAATACAGTAAAAGTTAAATTCACATATTAAATTAGTATCTAAAGAGCTTTTTAAGTGTTATTTGTTGTAAAAAGAAAATACTAAATTTTATAAATCAGTATTTCACATTTTTGAAGGTTTGTGTCAATATAACAAGCTATCAGCACAAAATAAATTGTTTTTACTATTCTAGTGAATATTAGGCCTTTATTAAACCAGGAAAGTGAAGTTTGTAGGATGGGAGATTTTCCTGGTGACATTGGAACAGTTCCACAGAAAGCAGGATGGGTGTTACCGTCATAGTTTCCTAGTTATGAAGGAGAGAAAACTTGAAGAGTCTGCAAATCTGACATTCCCACCTAGAATATACTTCCTATATAACACATGATTAAGTGTTATGTCCTTGGATGCCATGAAATGAAGTGAAGCATCTCTTAACTGATGACATAGCAGTGGCATCTCTGGCTGGCTGTGGACGGTTAATTTAGTTAATGGGTTCATTTGTTAATTTTAAATTATCATATGCATTAATTATTTTATTTTTGTGTATGTATAGGTGTTTTACTACCTGAATGTCTGCATACCACTGGTGCTTCTGGAAAGCCACAAGAGGGAAGAAGACTCCAACTCTATGGGAGACAACCTGCTACAGTCTCCCTTCCTTCTCAATCCCCAACAGAGCACAAATGTCCCTCCCAACCTACATTTCCCCAACCCATCCCAGTATCCCAGACTCCAACATCAGCAGGCAATCATTGGGAACACACCAGCTGACCAAAGATCTGCACTGCTCCCTCCCCTGAAACCCAACACTAGCCCTCTGCCAACGTATCCTGTGAATTCCACACACCATCCCCTCCTAACCTTTGTCCCACCTTCCCCTTCTAACCTTCCTCCTCACTTGCTGCTTTGTTTCAGACCCTAATCAAAGCAGGCACCCTTGATAATTCAAGGGCTGCTCCTCCCAGAGCAACAAGGTAGGCTGACGGAGGACCCACACCTATTCTACTGCTCCTGAGATCCAGTCCTTCAGTCTCATCACCAGATATGAAGCAGGAACCTGCCATGGTCTCCCTTTCCTCTCTGACCCCATTCCCAAGAGATTACAGAGATTTTTCTACTCAACCTTCCCTCTCTGGATTCATCAGTATCCCAGCCTTCACTCCAGCAGACATTCCTTGTGAACACATCAGATAAGCAGGCCGGGCAAACAGGTAACACACAGCCATCATATTCTCCAAAAGTCCAAAGAAACAGAAGTCAAAGAACAAAACACCCACAGGGTTTTCTGTTTTGTCCTTGCTGTCCTGGAACTCACTTTGTAGACCAGGCTGGGCGAGAGTTCAGAGGTCTGCTGGCAACCTCTGCCTCTTGAGTGCTGGGATCAAAGGCATCTAGATCTATAATCATCCCAAACCCAGATGCCTAGACACCAGCATAAAAACACAATCAATAATAGGCAGGACAAATGTCCGAACTAGGGCCCAGCTCTCCTACCACAGCAGGCCCTGAATATTCCAACATAGGTGAAGCACAAGAAAAAGACATAAAAACCAACTATCTGAAGATGGTGAAGGTTCTCAAAGAAAAATGAATAAATTCCCTAACAAAACCCAGGGGAAAACAAAACAAAACAAAACAAAACAAAAAAACAAAAACAAAATAAAAAAAAAAACAGGAAAAGAATTAATCCCTTAAAAAAAGCCAAGAAAAAAAATAAACATTTGAAGAAAATAAGTAATTTAAACAATATTTACCCACAAGCTCAGTCCTATATAAGGTGCTAGAAGAAAAACTTTCACTTGAAGAAGTTTACACCCATGAAACTCAGAAAACTAATAATCTAAAACCAGCAAAACAAAACGAAAAGAAATATACACTCACACACAGACACCAACAACACCATCACCACCATCCGAAACAAAATAACAGCAATCAACCATCATTGGCCATCGATATCTCTCAATATCAATGGTCTCAGTTCTCTAATAAAAAAACACAGACTAACAAAATGGATGTAAAAACAGATCCATGCCTCTGCTGCATTCAACAAACACACCTCAATATCAAAGACAGACATTACCACAGGGTAAAGGGTTAGAAAAAGATATTCCAATCAAATGAGCCGGAGAAGAAAGTTGGTATAGCCATTTTAATATCTAACAAAATAAACTTCAAAGCAAAATTTATCAAAATAGATGGGAAAGGACTCTACAAACTCATTAAGGAGAAATTCACCAATATGACAATTAAATGCTTAACATCTATCCTCCAAACACAGGGCACTGAGGATCATAAAATAAACATTTGTACACCCAAATCACATATTGACCCTCACACATTGATAGCGGGAGATTTTAAGACCTCACTCTCACAAATGGTTAGGCCATCAAGCCGAAAACTAAACAGAAAAATATTAGAGCTAACAGGCAGTATAAACCAAATGGAGATACCCCAACACACACCTCTGGTGGAAGTCTTCTTACCTCATCAGAGGCCAGGCCAGCTCCCTGAGAAGCAGCCCACACCTTTGACAGAAGCCTTCTACTCCACCAGAGGCCAAATCAGCATCCTGAACCCGCTACCAGGTCAGCTCCCTGAAAACCAAGCAGAAGCCTTTTACCCCCACCAAAAGCCAGGTTAGCATCCCAAACCTCAGAGAGCATATGGCCAGATCTGAGGCCATGCACAGTGCCAGAACTACATCAATCCCCGCTAAAGCAGAGGTCATCCAGGCCATGGGAAGTCCATTCCTCAACTTGGGCCAAGATCCTCGACTCAACCACAGGCCACCACATCCAGAAGAAAGGAAAAGAAACAGAAAACAAGGAAGAAAACACTCAATGCAACAAAGAGAAACCCAGAAATAGGCATTTAGACAGATAATCACTGCAAATCCAGACGCCTAGACAAGTGTAAGAACATAATGAATTTCATCTGGAGCAGTAAGTCACCATCAGAGCCCAGCCACCCCTCTACATCAAGACCTGAATATTCCAACACAGTTGAAACATAAACAAAACAAAATAAAACAAAAATGACTTTAAAAATCACTCTTAAGGATGATAGAGGTCCTTAAAGAGAAAATGAACAAATCCCTTAAAGAAATAGAGGAAAATACAAACAAAAATTGGAAGAAATCAATACGTCACTTAAAGACTGTCAAGAAAGCCAAGAAAATAGCAAACAAAACGGTAGGAGGAAATGAATGAAACCATTTGAGACCTGAAAATTGTAACAGAAGCAATAAAGAAAACACAAACAGAATTTTGGAAATGGAAATTCTAGGTAAGCAAGCAGGAACTACAGAGCAACATCACCAATAGAATACAAGACACGGAAGACAGAAACTAAGACATTAAAGACAAATAGAAGAAATACATACACCAGTCGAAGAAAATGTTGAACCTAGAAAAGCCTGACATAAAATATCCAGGAAATGTAGAACACTGTGAAAAGAACAAACCTACAAATAATAGAAGTAGAAGAAGATATCAAACTAAAGACCCACAAAATACTTTTAACAAAATCATAGAAGAAAAATTTCCTAACCTAAAGAAACACTTGCCTTTAAAGAAGTACACAGAACACTAAGTACATTGGATCAAAAAAAGAAGACCCCTCACCACATAATAATCAAGACACTAAACATACAGAACAGAGAAAGAATATTGAAAGCTCCAAGAGAAAACTCCAACCCAAGAAGGATAAGTACACCCATGAGAAAATAGGCAATAAATAAGCTCATACCAGAATAACCCAAAGAAGGGGACACATACACATACACACG
Source organism: Phyllotis vaccarum (assembly GCA_033318265.1). Taxonomy (NCBI): domain Eukaryota; kingdom Metazoa; phylum Chordata; class Mammalia; order Rodentia; family Cricetidae; genus Phyllotis; species Phyllotis vaccarum. The sequence goes on from JARWLC010000007.1 coordinate 1,315,339, forward strand.
CACACTCACACACACTTACACACACATACACACCATACACCACACACATACACAAACATACTCACACACACCACACACATACATACACACACTCACACTCACACACACACCACACACATACATACACACACTCACACACACACCACACACATACATACACACACTCACACACACACACACACAAAATCACAGTTTCCTTATCTGCATCCAGGCAGAAGAACTAGTCACATTAGTACACAAAGTGGAACATGCTCTATCTCAGCAGCTTTATGGAAAGATTAGTTATCTTTTGGAAATTAGAATTGTGGTAAAGAACTTCAAATGTATAAAAAGACCTGACTTTTGAGGACAATAATACTGCTTCTAAAAACAGTTACATGGTAGTGTGACCACAGAGTTGCACATAACTTGTTTATCATAAATACTCAAGCAATTGTATACTATTCTTTGTGGATGCTGTTAAAGACTCATTCACTCCCTCCTAGCTGCTCCAAGAAGACACAATTCTGTCTATAATAATTTTCATACGTTTATACTAGATGTTAGTGGAAGCTGAAGAAGCGTGTTGCATCCCAAGTACTTTTGAGTGTAAGAAAATCCATTTCTCACACCTAGAAATCTATTTGGGAGACAAGGAATTGACAGGAATCACAGGATCTGTCTCACAGGAAAAAAGAAACAGTTTATAAGGACTTTTGATCTTCAGAGAGAGAAAGTAACATCCATGTAGTCGAGGAAACCAGCCCAGAGGGTGTACCAAGTAACAAGGACCAGCTGATACACTTGATATTTTAGTTCTCAAAAATACAGTTTGAAGCAGAACTGGTAAGCTATTCTCTTGACAGTTTAGCATGAGAAGCTTCCAGAACACTGCTGTGTCTTTACATAAAAATACCCATAATTCTTCTCAAACATCTACATACACTTGACTTGTATTTTTGGTGTGTGGTAAGCAAACAGTCTAAGCAAATCTAGTGTTAGACCATATAAGGTTAATTTTAGGACAGATTGCTATCCTGAGCTAGGGTAAAGCAAAAGAGCCTGGTGCTCCCTTTCAGCAATTAACCACATGGCCAGTTTCCATTATTAGATCAGTAACTCAAGATTTTCTGAAGATACAGATAGATTTATTCATCACTGGGGATCCCACAACTACTAATAATACTTCATATGTGGTCACTACTCAAAAGATGTTGGTGGATTAACAAAATGTCATTTGTAACAATGTGAGCATGTGTAGCTACATGAAATGGGAAGAGGCACAGACTGAATTTTAGATTATGTTGGTAACTTATTCTTGGAACTTTTATGAGTCAGTGTCTGTCCATTTGGTCACCTTGGAAAGAAGCTGCCTATTGGGATGTGTAGTGTATCTAGTCTTCCTATAAAAGTGTCCGGTTACTATTATTAACTGAGGGTCATTATTATCTATTTACCAAAGTGTCTTTCATCCTTATGCGTGAAGGCACTTCTGACAACCACAGACTTCACACCTTCAGACTCTAATGTAATCATAAGTACTACAAATGTATTTCTTCTGCCATTTGTTATTATTTTACTCAGTCTGAGATAGTGTCACTGTTATTTATTTGTTGTTGACAAGGTGTCATATAACACAGGGTGGCCTCAAACTTATGTAGCCAAGGGTGCCTTTGGATATACTTCCTTTTAACCTCCTGAGTACTGGGATTACAGGGGAGCATCACTGCGTCTAGTTTCATGTGGCGCTGGGAACTGAACCCAGGTTTCATACATGCTAGGCAAGCACACTCCAGCTGAACTACCAAATCATTCTGGATTCTAACTCTGAAAGCCTTTGTGTGGTCACTTACCTTTTTTAATATTAATGAAACATTTACACTGAAGCCATGTTGGGTTTACCACATGGCCACTGTGTGCCGTGAATCGTTACAGGCCACATAAACACATGTAAAAAAAAATTTAAATCATATGACTGAAATAGAAAATTAGTCTCCTCCTTTTCTATTTTCATATCATAATTTAAAATTTTGCTCAAAAAAGTTAAAAGACAAACTATTTATAATATTATTGTAAATCAGTTTCCCTGAATATATGTTTTGTTATGCTTAAAGCCTTTGGAGAATAATCCAGTTGTTTGTACACAAATGTAAACTCCTTCAATAAATAATAGTGGGGTAACTCCTGGAAGTAAGAGATGGGGTGGCATGTACAGGGACAGGGGCTAAGTAGCATAAGTAACCCCCAACCTGTTATGATGATCAGGAAAGCAGCTGGCAGATGAGGCCCCGCCTCATGCGGTGGTGAGGTGATGTGGTTGGTATGATGTGGATAGGAGAAACAGAAAGAGACACAAGGCTGTGCTCGTGTGAAGGCACTTTATTAGAGTGAGGAGAATGGGGGAAAGAGAGAGAGGGGGTCAGGGATGTGAGCAGCCATTGGCAGGAGGAGAGGGAGGGAGGGACAAAGGTAGAGGGACATTTTCTTAAAGAAAGCTTGACATCAGGACACTGGATGGGCCAGGTTATTGCTTATTGGCCAGGACTCCAGGAAGTGGGTGAGACCCTAACATTCTTCTCTTTTTGATTTTATAAAAAGATGAGTTATTGAAAGCTGGTGGTAGGCATGAGGTCACTGAATTATCCATTCTCCAGACTGCTTCCTGTGGATTTAGGACAAAGTAGGGAGTCGGGGCCATGCACAGCAGGAGGTGTGAGTGAAGATGCATTCAGTTAGCTGTTATCTTGGAAACCTCAGGCATCTGTTCTTTGAGGGAATTGAGAAGGCAGGTTGCTAGGAGAGAAAGAAAATACATTATTAACATTGGCCCTATGAACAGAGCTAGCCATGGAAAAAGTGATAACTGCCAGAAAGAACAGAATGGAAAAGCGCCCTGGTTATATAGAAGAGGCTAGGATGAATGAAAGAAGCACTGGGACATCTGGAAAACTATTTGCTGGGTGGGTGCCCCCTTGAGTCTAAAGAGATGGTACCAGTGGTGAAGCCCCAGATTGAGGGATGATGGTGTCTTCTGGGAGTACTAGAGCCATCACATCTGCTGTTTCCCTGTTGTCTGTCAGGAGGGCTGGGCCTGCGAAGGAACCTGAAAATATCTATAAAACAGCTGGAACAGATTTACATTTTGATGTCTTGATGTGGGAATGTCTTTCTGTATGCTGTGAGTATCAATCTTTAAATAAAGGAGCTGTTTTGGCCCATGACAGGCACCATAGAAAAAGTAGGTGGGGAATCAGAATCGGTAGGAAAGGAAGGGTGGAGTCAGAGACAGACTGAGCCAGTTGCCCAAAGAAGAAACATATAAGGAACACAGATGAGCCATGGGCCACGTGGCAGACAGATTAATGAGAATGGGCTGAGTTAAGATGAAAGAGCTAGCTAGCAATGTGCCTGAGCCATAGGCCAAACAGCATGAAGTTAATATAAGTGTTTGAGTCATTTCTGGGAGGCTAAGCAGCAGCGGGCAGCTAAGGAGTCTGGGGCTGCAGGTCTTTGGGTCTGGACCTCTGGCCGCCTGGGACCAAGGAAACCCTGATGCTACAATGTCTCATTTGGGTTAAAAGGTATGAACATTTTTCAAGGGCTTATGAAGCAAATCTACAAATCTATAACTAGAAGAAATTTACTGAATGGAAATGGTTGAGTAAGTAAAGGAGGGAGGACTCTTATACCCTCTCTAATGCTGTCTAGACTTAGTATTATCCCTAAGAGGATGACACCTGTGGATTTTATATAGAGGTCTGAGAAGGCAGCTGGAGCAAAACCTAGTTGTCAAATAGTATCAGAGATCTGAGAAGAATAAATTATATCTGAGTCAGTGATTGAAAGTGACAGAGATTTACCTACTGGTTACCTTGACAGCCAGGGACCTCCATGGTCAATGAGGACAGAGGTCTCAGGGCAACAATGTTAGTCTTCAGTTGCCAGGCCTCAGAATATCCCGCAGTTGTGGGGTAGGAACTTGTGGGGAGAACCATTCTACCTTGTCTAGGCAAGAGTGAGGCAATGGATTCCCCGGGGTCCTTTATCCACCATCTGAAGAAGGCCTTGGCAGCAGTGGAGGGAAAGGCAGTTTTTGTACAATGGCTGGTGTTACCACTCTGGAACAAGTTCTGGGCAGAGATTATTCTATGCCCATTGATCTTCTTGGAAGAAATACAGGATGCTGCCAGGAGCTAGCATGTCTGTCTACTACAAAAAGCTTTTTAATTAAACATTTCAGACGCTATATTCTATGGATTTCTGAGCATTTGAGAACTATCTGTCTATTAGGTATGAATGACTGACTATCGCCCTGTGTCCCCTCACAGTCTTTAAAATGTTAGACTCTTTAAAAGGCTGGTATTGAACATTTGGCAAAGCAAAGTTGTAAATCTCTAAGTTGGCATTTGTTAATCTGAATAGGTTGTTTTAAATTTCTATTATCATATATAGAATGTGATATCTACTATTTACCAAAGTTAGCAAAGACAAGGAGGCTAAACATACATTCTTAAGCCTGATTAAACCTTGGGTAAGGAGATATTTTATAAGATATTGACAACATTTTCACATCTACTGTCACTTTTAAGGCCCTGTAGTTCTGATCTAATTTTTGAGTATAGCCAGATTGAAATCCTGAGTGCTTATACAGAAATAATAATCACTTAAGGCCATATAATACCTCTTTGGTCCTGTATAAAGAAGGTCAGGTGTCTTATCTTATTGCAGAACCATTTTAGAAAATAAATCTACCAATTGGCAACTTTCAGTTTCCTTTGACTTAGCCTTTACCTTCTCAGGAGCAGGGAAGATGTATTCTCTTCTAAAGCTGCTTCACGCTGAAATAGGTCTTTGTTATCAGGGCTCAAAAAGGCTAAAAGGCTAGTCAAAGGCAAGGAGGAAATTTAGGTAATAGGGTACTTATCAGAAGCATGCATAGTGGGATTCAGGCGTTACTTAGGGATGCCCAGATGCATAGCTGCTGAGTTCAGGACCCCTACTGGGCATGGCCAGAAAGTTAGAGACCAGGGCAACCCTGACCAGTTTTGTTTCTACATTCTTGGGAAGATTATCAAACCATTCATCCTAAGACAGTTTCTCTCTCCAAGAATAGGCTTGAGGTTCAATTTGTATCACTAGTGTTCATATACTCCTTAATAAATATTAATCCTTTTATGATATATTGCAAGTGAATATTTCAGCAATATCTGGTGTCCAATGCATAGCCTTATAAATTTAAATATCTTTAAAACTGTCCTTAAGAAAGGTTTAAAATCTCTCAGATGTCTTTCTGCAATATCAAAAATCATGACCATAATCAAGCCATTATCATCTGGGTGACTTTTAAATTACAAAGTTTAACTGCCCGAGCAAGGTGAATTCTTATGTATAAAGGCATTGAGGTGTTGCTTTTATATCTTATTAAATTTATTTGTACTTATCAGAAGCATGCATAGTGGGATTCATTGTTGATCATATCTAATAAAATAAACTTATAAACCTTAAGGTAAAGAATGTTCACACAGACCATATACATAGTTACATAAGCATATAGGCAAAGCGTGAAGGAGGGCTGTAGTATGAGGTTTCTGGCCCGGACTTTCGGGCCTAGCCTCAAGGTTTAGGACCACAGACCTGTAGACCCACAGACCCACAGTCCCACAGTCCTACAGAGACACACAGACGCTTTCATTAGTCTTTGGCTGATCAGCCTCAGGCCCAGGCATATCACTTGCTAGCTCTCTACCCTTCATCTAACCCCTGTCTCTTGTTCAGCCTGTCCTTGGCTTCCTCTGGCTTCTCTCTGGAGCTCCTCTCTGGAATTTTGCTCTCCGAGATTTTCTTAGCCTGGTAGCCCCGCCTACACTTCCTGCCTGCCTTTGGCCAATCAGCTCTTTTTATTAAACCAATGGGTGGGACAATTATTTGCCATGAAACAACACAATACCCCTACAAAGGGCCAATCAGAAAGCAGACTTGGTACAGGCTGCCGGATCAGATCTGGGGCAGATGGGTGAAATCCTGGCATGACTGACCACAAGACGGCTGCAAAGTCAAATGACATGTCTTTTCCCTGGGTCAAGGTAGTGTCTGACCACGTGGTCACAACCTCAGTCAAGATGTCTCTTGCCCACATGGTCGTGTGTTTTGGATCCCCCCCCCCCCCCAAGGCAAGCGAACAAATAATCTCAAGCATTTAAAAACATTAAAGAACTAAGAGACAGATAAGTGGGTGACAGCCAGCAAAGGGCAGAAAATAAAGGAGGTATTTAGTTAGAGCCCAAGCCCTGGATCTCCCAGGCAGTGGTAGGAGCCAGAGCCAAGGGCGGATATGAACCGTGGCAGCAGCAGGAGCTGCCGGCTGGCAGGTGGGTGGCAGTGGGGCCAAGTGTGAATGTAAGCAGCTGTCCTCTGAATAGGGGCCTCGGGCTATGAGCCTGAAAGAGGCATCACTGCTCATAGGCTAGGAACCATGGTCCTGTAAGAAGGATCAGACTGTCGAGAGACAAATTCTCATTCGTGGGAAATGAGCAGAGGGGAAAGCTCACAGAATGAAGGTCCCCGGGGGTCCCAGCGTTTGCCAGGAACGTCCCTGACAAACCACAGCACCAATACTATGATAGAATCGCTAGGGAGGGTAGCCAGACGGAGACCCAGCCCCGTGCAGGAGGAGAGAAGGAAACGAACGAGGGGGTCTTAAAAGAAAAGCTTGAGTCAGGATGCTGGGGAGGCCAGGTTATTGCTTATTGGTCAGGGCTCCAGGAAGTGGGTCCGAACCCTGGCACCACCCACCCTAGTATTTTTCTAGTTTCCAGTTCACATTTGACAGAAAAGCTAACAGCTCACTCTCTCACTGCAGCATGCGACCTGAGGAATCCAGGAGCTTTGCTGGGTGCCCCTCCTCCACCCCAGCTTCCCACTTTTTGCACTGAATGTTGAGGTGAGCTTTTTTGTTTCTACCATCTAATGGACAAGAACAAGAGGGTGACAATGACCCTGAACCCTGTCACCCGCTGCCGCATCTCCCAATTTGTGTCAAGCAGAAAAACAAGAGCCTGTTGTTTGGTTTTGTGATTCTAACTTTTAAAAGCATTTTAAACTTTTGAAATTTAAATAAAATCAGGATAGGGACTAAGTTTTGTTGGGAGAGTGCTTGCCTAGTGTGAACACAACCGTGGTAAACCGGCCATGGTTGCTTCTGCATGTACTCCCACCACCCAGAAGGTAGAGGCAGGAGGACCATGCACTTAGGATATCTGCTGATGTTTAAGATATTCAAGGTCAGCCTGGGCTACACGAGACTTTGTATCTAAAAGAAATTAATAAAAACTTTATATATAATGTGTTTTTCCTCTATCAATATCCACTTTAGTTTTTATTACTATTAACTTTTAAATTTTAGTTTTATAGGTATGGATGCTTTGTCTCCATGTGCCTGGTGCCATGGAGGCCAGAAGAGAGTGTTGGATCCCCTGGAACTGGAGTTACTGGTGGGTCCCGAGAATCAAACCCAGGTCCTCTGGCAGAGCAGCCCTTGCTCTTAACTGTAGATTCCTCCCTGAACCCAGAGCTCACTGACTGGCTACATGTTGTATTGGGTGTGGGTTCACAGGTTCAGGGAAAGCAGACACTATAAGGGTGGTTTCTAGCTTTTCCAGGGGGATCAGCCAATGCTGGACTGACTCCTGTAGCAAAGGGCCTTTTTATTGTTTACCCAATTCACACCTTTAGCAAGTTAATTTCCATATACAAAACTTCTTATCTAAGTTCCCCAAAGAGACAATGCAAATTTTCAATTAAGGGACATCTCTCCCAACCAAGTTTCCAGTAGGCTTTGCACCTCCAGGAAACTCACAGACATGATATACATTTACCAAAGGGAAGGTACTGGAGACAAAAGGCAGTTTAAAGCTAGGTGTTAACACTCTGGAATCAAAACACCTGCTGAAATATGCCGGAGCACCCTCAGCAGCTGCACCTGTCAGTATCAAGTGCTTATCATCCTGTCTTTGTCTTCTCACACTGGGATTACAGACCCAGGCCTCCTCCAGCCTTTGTAGGTGGGTGTTGGGACCGGAACACAGGTCCTTATGTTTTCACAGCAAGAACTTTATCAACTGAAACATCCCATCCTCTAAAGGATTTTAAAGAACATGAATAACAATGAAGTTTAAAGATGGAAAAACACATGATGTGGGAAAATTAAGAAAGATCTGAAGAAGAGCAAGTATGTTCACAGAAGTTTGTTAGAGTAGCAAGATGAATTTCAGGTAGACTGTTTTATAAGGAAAATGTAAAAATAGATTTTCATAATACCAACTAACCACAAAGTCATTTTGCTTGAAGGGTTTTTGAAGACTTCTTTTAAATTTAATGCTACCAAATATTAATATAATTCCTAACACAAAGTAACATTTAGTTTGTTATTATAAGGCCAGTGTACATATAATGAAGATTTTGCAAGTTTCAACTTGACATGAAATTATATTTTAAATGCTGCTTAAGTAATGTACTCATTAAAGTTCATATTGTATATATCATTCTTCATTGTTTTTAACACTGGAAACAAAAACATCCTAGGTCTCATTTAATCCTGGCAAATTATTATTTATTAAAAAACCCTAATGATTCACTATGGCTTTCACAAACCTTATTATTATCTGCATATATCTGAGAGTAAATATAATAATTAGCTCCTTGCTTCCGTATAGATATGGTCCTCAAATTATAGGATTGTAGTGGCTTAAGGTCAAGAAAGCACGCAGAGCTCTGATCCCAGCAGCATAAGACACAGCAGTTTCTAGAGAAACGATGAAGCTCAGGGAGACTCACTGTAGTGCAGCATGGGCAAGTCCATTGAGAGATGCTGGCAGGACAGCAGATCTGTCCTCAATGATGCCCTGGAGATCCAAGGTTAAGACTGCTATGGTTCATTTGTTCTGCGCAGACCCTGAATAGTTGGTGTTTGAGGAAAAGATTGATTTTTACCCCCTTAATAAATTCAGAACAGATAAATCTGGTATTTTGTCAAATTTGCCACTGTCATGTTTCTGGAATTATGTTTAATTTTGTGAGATTATACAACGTTGGGGATTCTGCACCAATCTATCAAGCAAAGAAACAACAAAAACTCCAAAACCAACCAACTAAACAAAAAACTAATACAGATCTCAATTTAATGAGTAAAGTTAAATACTAAGTAAAATATATTATGCAAGAAAACCCAAATATTACCATGAATTTTAAATATTTGATCTTTTATCAATTTGATATGGATTGTTAGTGCTCTGAATTTAGTATTAAGGTTAAAAATTATTTGACAGATAATAATTAGTATGTCAACATGAATTCCCTGTCCTGAGTAAAGTTATAAAATATATAAAATAAATTTTATTAAATATAGCAAATAAAAGTATTCCACTACCCCCTTTTCCTACTCACTGCTCACCCCACTGCCAGCCCTCTGCCCCCTGCTCCAGAGGACTTTGATGTTCTGGTGCAGGCCACAGCAGTCAGTAAAACAGAGACCCTCTACCACACTAAAGGTCATCTTGGACAGCGACTCACGGCTGCATCAGAGGTCATGTTAGGCAGATGTCGGGCCACAAAGACCAGAAGACCAAAGAGGAAAAACTGAGAAGCCAGCACCTAGACCTATAATCATCCCAAACCCAGATGCCTAACGCCAGAATGAGAACACAGCCAGCAACCAGCAATGGCCAGGGCAGCATGACACCACCAAAGCTAAGCTATCCTACAAGGGTGAGGTCTGAATTCCCCACACAGCTGAAACACAAGAAAACGATCTGAAAGCAACTTTATGGAGATGATGGAAGTCCTTAAAGAGGAAACGAAAAAACACCTTAAATAAATGGAGGACAAGACAAATAAAACTTTGGAGGAAATTGGTAAATCCATTAAAGAATGCCAAGAAAAGCCAATAAACAAGCAAACGCAGGCGAAGGAAACAGTTTGAGACCTGAAAACAGAAACAGAAGCAGTAAAGACAACACAGACTGAGGTGATTCTAGAAATGGGAAATCCAGGTGAGCAAACAGGAACTACAGATAGATGCATCATCTACAGAATATAAGACAAGGAAAAGAGAACCTCAGGCACAGGAGATGCCCACCAAAGAAAATGTTAAATCTAGAAAATTCCTGACACAAACATAAAGGAAGTATGGGACACTGTGAGAAGACCACAGCCATGAATCGTAGAAATGGCAGAAGGAGAAGAATCACAGCCCAAAAACTCAAGAAATATATTTAGCAAAATCACAGAAAAAAATTTCCTAACCTAAAGACATACCTATAAAGGTATAAGAAGCTTGCAGAACATCAATTAGATTGAGAAACAAGAAAGAGAACCCACACCATATAGTAATCAAAACACTAAACACACAGAACAAAGAATATTAAAAGAGGCAAGCACTATATAAAGGCAGACCTATTAGAATTATATCTGACTTCTCAATGGAGATTCTGAAAGCCACAAGGGCCTAGACAGATTGCGGCAGACTCTAAGAGTCAACACATGCCATGCCATCCCAGACTACCATACCCAACAAAACTTTCAATCACCATAGATAGAGAAAACAAGATTTTTATAACAGAAACAAATTTAAACAATGTCTGTCAACAAATCCAACCATACAGAAGGTACTAAAAGGAAAATTCCAAACAGAGGAGGCTCATTATACCCATGAAAACATAGACAATAAATAATCTCACACCAGCAAAGCCCAAAATAGGGACACACACACAGCTGCCAACAACAACATAAAAGGAATTAATAATTATTGGTTATTAATATCTCTCAGTATCAATGGATTCAATTCCCCAATAAGAAGACACAGGCTAACAGAACAGATACAAAACCAAGACCTATTCTTCTGCTACAGACAAGAAACACAACTCAGTATCAAAGATAGATAGCAGAATAAAGGGTTGAAAAAGATAATCCAAGCAGATGGTCCCAAGAATCAATTCGGTGTAGCTACTCTAATATCTAACAAAATAGACTTCAAGCCAAAGTCAATTAAAAGAGACGGGGCTCAAATGGGTAAAAACCTTGCTGTTCAAGCATGAGGTCCCAAGCTTGCATCCCCAGAAGCCATGTAAAGCTGGGCTCCTACAGAGAGGGCAGTGACAGGAGAGTCCCCAGAAGCTCGGGGTCAGCTAGCATAGTGACAGCCAGACAAAGGACAAAAGAGATGGACGGCCAGGACCAACAGCTGAGGCAATCCTCTGTCCACTATGGCGTTCAAATGTCTGCACACTCACTCAAGTGTACACGTGTGTTTGCTCCCCCATCCCCAGTCTGCCACACATTACATTGTGTAACAAAAAATAGAAAAGAAAACTTATTTTACTTTTAAATATCTTTAATCATCTGAGAATTATGTCTTCAATTGTATCTGCTATATTTAGGGTCTTTTCAGGAAACAATGCACCGTGATAGAGACTGTCCCACAGTGCAATTCTCAACCTACTCTATTCCCAAACTCATTACTGTCACATGAACATCCATTTTTAAACAAAATCAAGAATCATAGTTTGTTTATTTTTAATACTCATTGCAAATAAAAGCTAATGTCTCATGTTCCATAATGAAATGGGCAAATGTTCAATAAGTTATAGTCGCTTATTATTATTATTATTATATATCGTAAAGATACTCATCTGCCATGATGTATGAGGCAAATCTTCTGCCCATTTCAGGTTGACAAGTACACGCAGGACCAGGCAGAGGCAGAAAGAAGTGGATCCAAAATGATGTGTGTGCTTCTATGCAACTAACATGAACTCACACTGCTGTTGCCAATGCCTGGCTTTCCAAGGCCTCAGCTTCTTGACAGGTACCTGGCGGGCTCAGGGCTTGGTTAGCACTTTATTTTGCTTTTGCTTTGGTTAACTTTTAAAACATCTTTAGAGCCGTTCAATAGAAACAACAAAAAGTAATGTGCTCCTAACCAATTCAGTCATGAGCATGAGTCAATAAATACATTTTGAAATGCCCAGATTGATAATAAAGTTCGCCCACAAATATAAAAAAAGTTCAGGAAGTATACCTGCATGTATACATAAGAAGAAGTGTATGTATTATGAAAGGTAGTATAACAAGAGGCATGTTGAAGAAACTTGGAAATGCAGTGTGTTTTTGAAAAGCTTTGAATACATGGAACTGTACAGAATAATATTTATGCTACTGAACAATGTGTGACAAGGTGTGGCTCTTGAGTAGTTGTTATTTGGGTTTTGAGCTTTTTCAGACATCTACCTTTGCTTGAAAGTGTGAGGAGAGAAGCCAAGCTGAGGTCATAGCGAGCTACTGCTGCCTCCCAAGGCAGAATACTGAACGACTGGACTTGCTCCTCAGCTCCTGTCTTCTTGCTTAGCTAGTCGAGTGTCCACACATGCTGCTTAGGGACACCTCTGTCCCACCTTTCCTACTGAAGCCGCCTCACGTCTCCCCCCTAGCAGTATCTGCTCAGAAAATGATAAAATGTACCAGCATTTGGGTGTAAATACCTAACCAAGAGTCATTACCCTGAGTCATTGGTGACGATAAATAAGGAAACAATAGTATGTTAAATTGTCTAAATGCAGGATCTTTTCATAGAAGGGCAAGGGGAAAGAGACTGTGCCTCATAAAAGGCACAAGGTAGTACATCCTCACATTAATTTCAGAACTTATACGAGGTGAAATATGGCCCATAAGAAGGGTCTACTAACTGCTGGTGTTTGCTGGTCATCAAATAGGTGAACAGAAATGCAGTTTGTAGCTTGGTGAGTTAAACCACAGTGACTTATACGGCTCATTCCTGTCCTACATCCCTTCCAAATTACTGTAATCTAATGAAAAATAACTAGTTGTCCACCACGCATGGATACTGACCTGCCATCTCTCACTGATTGTTGCCTATTTTATTACAGCAGCCCTGACACACATTACCCCTTGATTCATGCACAAAGGAGAAGAATCGAATCTTCTCATCTTAGTATTAAGAGAGTGGAAAGGATAAGCAAGGGGTATAGTGTGAGGGGAAGAGCAGAGGAATATCTGAGAACCAGGAGGGTTAGCACCATGAAGTTAAGTGTCGTTTTCAGATATGACTAGGCTATTGTTACATTTCCCCAGTGCTGACTGCAGCATAATTTTGTATCCGCCCCTTCCCACTGGCTCTCTCCGTCTCTGACACTGGACATAGGATGCAGTGTACAAGTTGTATTTACCACGTTTACAGCAACTGGGAAGCTAATATTTAGTCCTGCAGCTACTCACAGCCTGGCCTGTGTTTTCAATCAAAGTGTCATTAGAATTTTATGTTGCATGGTGTGACATGGTTGATAGTATTTCTTTCTTTTTCATTTAAAAATAGTTTCTATTCTCCTGCTTTGTGTAATCCCAGCCCTGTGGCCTTTCAGTGGCCCTTACTGTGGCCAAGAGACCACACCAACAAGGTAGAGGAAGAAAGTCATGGAGAGAAATCAGAGACTCTAGTGGCATAATCAGGGAGTATTTAGAAATAGAGGAATAAATTGTTGGTTGTGGCTTACAATTCTGCAGCTACTTCCATTTAGAGGAAAAGTCTAGTGTATTCTCTTTCCCAGATGTCGCTGGCCCTTCTTGGGTGAGGCTTCTGTACAGAACTCCCTGTGAAGGTTGATGTTAAGATTTGAGAAGTTTACTGCCAATACAAACTGTTTAGGTCTGGAAAATAAGGGGGGAAAATAGAGATTTGTAGGTGTTCCTCTGTATGAAGTTTAAAATTTGTAAATAACTGCTGGGAAAAGTGGTGCATGCCTTTAATCCTAGTGTCTGGGAGACAGAGGTAGGCAGATCTCTGAGTGTGAGGACAACCTGGTCTAGAGAGTGAGTTCCAGGACAGCCAGGGTTACACAGAGAAACCCTGTCTCAGATAAAAATGTAAATAACTGAGTAAATAGAATTAAGAGTAATGCTGTACCTGTGTGTGTGCTTGTACATGCATCTACAGGTCTTTGTAGAGAATTCAGGTGAAATGTTCTGTCAACTGTTCCACTCATGTCTCTCTTTGATGACAACTGAATCATCCCAGAATCAGAGGTCAGATATTATTTCTGAGGCTGTTGAACCAGACTCTCATCATTGACCAACTGCCCCTTTCTTGGGTGATACAGTTGTGATGCAACACAGTCAAATACATCTGGGCATATTAGCTTACACCTGTAACACCAGCACTCAGGGTTGCACATTCAAAGCTAGCTGGGTCCACATACTGTAATGACATCATCTCAAGAAAGAAAAATGAGTCAACCACAGAACAACATTATGTGGCTCTCAGATCAGTTAAGGATGCCCAAAGGCCTTTGGGAGTTAAGACATCCAAGAGCCCTTCCTTGGAATTCTGTAATGTTTCCTTCCCATTCTCATTGTGTGAACCACAGTATTGTACTTTTACCTACTTAAATATCAGAGCACCAAGTAAAATGCATTTTGGTGAAAACAAAAAAACCTCACAATGCCAGGGTTGGAGAGACAGCTCATTGACTAAGAGTGCTCTTGTAAAAGACCGGAAGAAAAAAGATTAGTTTGTAACACTTCATTAGGTGAACCACAAATTCCTGTAACTCTAACTGCAGGGGATCCAATGCCCCCTTGTGGACTCTGGACACATGCACACATGTATACAATTCATACACAAACAAGCATGCATAAAATTTAAATAATTAATCAATTTTTTTAAAGGCCATGTGGCTTACAAAGTTCAAAGTGGCTATCCTGGTAAAGTGCCTTGTATATATTTTCACTTTGAGTCATAAGAAAAATGGTGTGAACATGTTGTTACCCTCTGAGCATGCCCAAACATGTATTTTCACCCCTTTTCCTCCTTCTTAAGAGTACATACATGTTTCAAGATAGTAACAGCAATGTACTACAGGCTTGTCCTGAAACGGTGCATTTGCAGTGGAAATGAATGCCTCTCCTATCACGGTAAGACACCAAATGCATAGCAGTCAGCACTCTGTCTACAGGTCTGCCCCTGAAAGTGACACCAACATGGATCAAACAAACTCAGAAAAACCTATGTATACAAAGTCTGTCAACACAGTTTAACAGCTAACACATGGCATTATTGTTGATTGGGTATTATAAGTAATCTAGAGGTGGTTTGGAGAATATGAGGAGATACACATCAGCTCACACACAAATGTCATTCCATTTTGAAGAAGATATGTAGACATCTTGGGTTTTGCTATACAAGAAAAGTCCTGTAACTACTCTCCACAGACACTAAGGAACAACTGCATTTACACTGACTCTTTTTACATGCTGTGACGATGCGTCTTTGTCAAGGCACCTTCTGATTGGTTTAATAAAGAGCTGAATGGCTAATAGCTAGGCTATTGGACTAGCCTAAGTTGGGACTTCCAGACAGAGAGAAAGAAGGGAAATGAATCTAGGTGCAGGAAAGATGCCAGAGGACAAAGAGAGGAAACAGAAGGTACGAGAAAAGGAAGAAGGTAGAAAGCCTTGAAGCCAAATATATACTGATATAAACAGGTTAATTTAAGTTATAAGAGCCAGTGGGACAAGTTTAAGATATATATACTGAGCTTTCATAATTATTAAGAAGTTTCTGTGTCGTTATTTGGAGTTGGCAGTGGGGGAAAAAGTCCATCTAGAGGAATAGGTCTGGGAATCTGCATGTTTGTAAAGGCTTTTCTTCCTAGTGATTCCAGTGCTCTGATGCATTCACTCTAATGAGGTCAAAATAAGCATGTAGATGAAGGAAGGCTGACTTGGACTGGAGAGATGGCTCAGTGGTTAAGAGCACTGGCTGCTCTTCTAGAGGACCCAGGTTCAATTTCCAGCAACCACATGGCGGCTCACAATTGTCTGTAACTTTAGGGGATTCAATACCCTCACATAGACACACAGGCGAGACACCAAAGCACATAAAATAAAAATAAATTTTAAAAAATAAATAAATAAAAGACTGGCCTACTGTGTCTGTGGGGCCATCGCTTCTGTGTTCAGCTAGATGCTGTATCCATGGAACCAACTGATGAGGGGTGGGCTAGCTATCAAGTAAAGCTCAGACAAGGTTGGATGCCTAGAGATGTACCACACCAGATTTTCCCAAGATATTAAAGGAAAAGGGTCACACAAAGCTATCGTAAAATGTCTGGGAAATCAGTTCTTCTAGAAACCCAGAGACGTGTTGGAGAAGATCAATATCCCTCCAGGGCACACAGAACCAGAAAGCCATCTTTATCACATCACAGCTCATTCAACATACAGATTCACAGCAGCTATTAGATGGCATTGGTTAGAACATACTAATTCACCCCAGCTGTTCCGTTGCATTGGAGGTGAAAAGCCAAAGGCTGTCTTCAGAATAAAAGGAACCCAGCACCAGGAAATTACCTGTTCAACGGCTTTGATCCAATCCCAGTGTGCCTACTCTTCAGTCAAAGAACTTGAATTTGAATCTGAGCAGTCTTGAAAGAATCCATGCTCTTTATCATGCTTCCTTTTGAGAATAAAGACACTGTCAGTTGATGGTCAAAGCCATTGAACAGGTGATTTCCTGGTGGTGAGTTCCTTTAATTCTAACAGTCAATGGTGAGCAGTTTGTGGAGCCTCCTACAATAGGATCAGACTGTGTTCCTGTGCATGAACTGATATCTCAGAGCCCATTCCCTACCGAGGAACACCTTACTCAGCCTTTGTACTGGGTGGGGAGTGAGGGGGGGGGTGGGGGTGAGGACAGACTCGGACCTACCTCAACTGGATACGCCAGACAGAACTGACTCACCTTGGGACTCCTTGCCCTCCTTGGGGAATGGATGGGGGAGAGGGTGGGGGGAGGCTGGAGGAGGACTGGGAGGAGGGACGGAAGGGCAAGCGTTGGTATATATGAAAAAACCTTTTTGAATAAGTAAGAAAATGGAAAAATCTTCTTCTAATGCATTTATTGCTATTCTGTGTGAATGTGATGCCCGTGGCTGTGTTCAGGCCACAGGTCAGTGGAGCCAACCAGGTCTCTCCTGCTTTACTTTTTTCTCAGTTCCTTCTGCGCACAAGCTCAGGTCAGCCGATCATCTCGTCAGCTCCTCTTGTTAATGCTCTGAGATATTGCTGGCCCCTTCAAATCAAGATCTGAGGTACGTTCTCCACTCTGAGCAGGGTTTGAAAGAAGAGTGCGGGTCTTGTGAATGAGGTGATAGCTTAGATGACGCTGGCAGCCAAGTGGAAGGGAAGGGCAGCCATGCGCACAGGAGAGCTGCTGTCACTGCTGCCATCTCCAGCGTGCATTAGGCTGTTCTTATTTAATGTCCCGTAATTCTAAGCTTCCAATTTAACTTCTCATGATTTGGGTATCCATATTCATAGCATTTTAAGTTCATCTTTAATTTTGTTAATTTTTGTTTCATTTATTGAGGTCTTCAATCGATTTAGCATGTGTTTAATCTCAAATATACAAACACATGTACATATTAGCATATGTACATACACACATATTTTTAGTTTTTCTAGAACAGCAGTATAACATTGACTCTTCTCATCCACTCAGGATGAATTGTGTTATTCTTGAACTTCCATTTCTGACTCTTTTCAAGGCACATTTCATAATAACAATTATAACATAACAATTACATAATAATTTTTAAGACCAGACCTCATTGTATACCTCAGGGGCTGGTCTTGAACTAATCATATAGTTTCTGGTGGCCTTGAACTTTCAATTCCCCATCTCAGCTACATGAAGACTCGGATCACAGGCACTGACACCACTTTTAGCCCACATGCTCAGTAGCTTTCAGTACAGCATCAGGCTCTGATGGATAGGTTCCACACCCTTTTCTGATAGGTAGATAAGGGTCCACACTCTTCTTATGGATAGGTTCCACACCCTTTTCTGATAGGTAGATAAGGGTCCATGCTCTTCTGAGAGATAGAGGTTCACACTCATGGACTTCCCAGTCTGCAGAACCAAACTTGCTCATAGTAAATCACCCAGTCTCTGGTGGTGTGTTACAGTCAAGGAAATTAATGAAGAAAAGGCAATCTGAGGCTTTGTTTTCCTTTATTTTTCATTTTCCCCATGAAACTGTGATCATTTGAATAGCCACACAAACAGAGCTCTTAGCTTAAGTCATTACATCATACTTCCCATTAACTTTTATGTTCAAGTTTATAGGGCTGGACTCCAAAGGTGCTTAATCTTCTCCAAGATTAAGTATCAACTGATGAACTACATCAATTCATTTAGGGGGGTGAAGCCCTGTGTTCCAATCTTCTCCCACTAATCTCCACCTCTGAACACATCGTGCTTGTGATTAAAGCAAGTCAACTAAAATAATCCCAGGACTTCTAACCTCCAACTTCCACTTACAAAAGCTATATTCAACCTTCAGAACCAATCCCCAGGGAGCCTCCTATAAGACTAAGGTCTCAGCTACCACCCTTTGTTGGAACTTACATAGTGCATGTCCTTTCCTTCACACATTTCTTCAGCTCCTTGAATCAAGTTCCTCATTCCCAACCCTCACGCCCCATGGACTTGCTATAATTATTAACCACTACCTGTAGGGTAGTGTCTTATGTCTGAAACGTAAGAGTCTCATGTTTTATCCTACTTACAAATTAACAAATTAGTCATGGATTATGACAAAAAGACATGAGACACCTGAGTCAGAGCAGAGGACAGGTTACTTCAGGAGCAGTTAGTACCCAGGATGTCAGTATCTGTGGTGATTCCACAGTGTGATACAGAACAGGCAAATAAGGTCAGTGGTTAACTATTAACATTGTGCTATAGGAAAAAACCCTGAGCGTAGAGAACCCGACTTGTTGGGAGAGCACTGGGCAAACTTGACCGTTGCTCTACAGAAAAGCATTATCTTTATTAGTCTAGACAGAAACAAATGTGACTTATACTAAGGTTTTATATGAGGATTTTTTGTTTCTCTTGGGTTAAGGCCTAGGAGGAGGACTGTTGGGCCATGCGATAAATGTATATGTCCTTGAGAGAGCCACGGCAGGAATGCCTCTTCTTACAAGACATGCAGAAATAGGAGAGGCTTATTAACATCAGAAATATATGATTATCA
The DNA here is from genome assembly GCA_033318265.1 of Phyllotis vaccarum. Classification (NCBI taxonomy): domain Eukaryota; kingdom Metazoa; phylum Chordata; class Mammalia; order Rodentia; family Cricetidae; genus Phyllotis; species Phyllotis vaccarum. Next base: position 1,334,424 of record JARWLC010000007.1, read on the forward strand.
TGAACACTGTTGCCTGTGGCTAGTGCTGAGCAAGGCAGGAGAACAGGAAACAGATCTGGAAAGAATGTTATTCCCTGCTGTCATTCCCCTAAATGTGATGTTCTGCTTCATCGGGGATGTCCATTTCTACTGTCTGCTAGGAGATGCTGGTATAGAGTTAGGAATGTTTGCCAACGGGCATCTGCTTGCTTGAGACTTGGTTTCTGCCATCTTCCTCGGCTAGGAATGCCGTGTCACACGGCAAAGTAGGGGATGTCTCAGTTTAGATGATGTCACAGCTTAGGCTTTCTCAGAACACATGCTATTTTTTGTTGTTGTTGTTTATTTTTGGAATCTATCTAGTTCTATAAGTTCTGCTCATTATTCTTCAGAATTGTTTCCTGGCTCTCGCCTTCTAGGATATCTTCATTTCAGCTTCTCCATTTTTGTTGTAAATCAGTTTGGTTGAGGTGTTGTTTAGATCATTAAAATGCATCGTGTTTAAGCGTATGGTCCCACTTGTTTTGACAAACACATACAGAATGTGACTACGTTATAATCAAATTGCAGCTTAGCCTTGACCCTGAAGAACTCCCGCTCACCTTGTGGTCAAGAGCTTCTCCATCCTGACAGCTGCCCATCTGTTTGTTGTCACTGGCATTTTGTAGAGCACCATGCAATTAGAATTCTCAATGTAGAGCAAGTCCGGCTTCCTTCACTTAGCATATACTTCCTATCCATCCACATCGTTGCATGTAACACAAGTTTGCTCCTTTTATTACTGAGTAGTATTCCATCACATTAATATGCCATGTTTGATTTACTTTGATAATCAATTAATGATTATTCTGTGTTTTGTTAGAAGTAAAGTCCCAAGAGTTTCAATTTAAAAAAAAATACTAAGTGCTTAATAAAATAAGTTTAAAGACATGATGGAAGTACCAAATTGGCTGTCTTCAGATTAAGCAAAGGTTACTCTAGGCAGGTTTGACTTAATAGACTTAAAAGGAGAAGGTTGCCAGAAGAATATCTACTGAAAAAAAAATGTAAGTGCTGCAGGGTGCCCCTCTCTGGACCTGGATTAGGCACAGAATCAAACACCAACCTGCAAGCGTAAATAAAATGCAAAGAGCCTTTATAAGCAAAGCAAAGAGGCAAGGTGGCTGTATCTGAACCAGACAGAAACAACAGCAAAGAGCTCTGCACATGTTGATTTTAAAAGGAAAAAAGAGGTCTGTGTTAGAATGAGCTAGGATACGTTAAGTATGGATATTTTAACTAGTCGGAATAATGAATTTTGACTGCTGAATTTTGATGTTGTGATCAGTCTCAGGAATGAGTTGGGTATAACAAAGTGGCCCTCTATGAGTAGCTTTAGGAATTAATCTAACGGTTCAGCAAGGGAAAGGGTAGTAGAATGGAAAAAAACCTGGCAGTGCTGAGCCTGCCATGCTCAGGCCTGTGTTTGCCATTTTCCAGACTGCTAGAGGCCTTCATCTATGACTTCCATGAGTTTGGTCTATGTCTGCATCTGGAATGCCCTCCCTTCTCCAAATCTACCCTCATGATTGCTGCTGTGGACAGAATAACTAAAATTTTCCCTTTCGATAGCCTGCGAGCAGCCAGTGTCCACGGGTCGAAGCAGAACTCTTGTCTGCTCAGGATGTTTTGTGTGTGCTTTACAGACTTTGGACATGCTTAGACTTTCTGTTTGTGCTTCTAAGTTGATGTCTGTGGACACCTGTATCCATATCAAACATGAAGGTGTTCCACGCCAATCCCGAACAATATAGTATTTAGTAGTATATATTTATCATAAAATGTATGTGTATGTGTGTTCCTACTCATGTATATAGTTGTGTGAAGGTCAGAGGACAATACTGGATGGTGTGTCTTGACAGGACAATGACTATCTACCTTGTTTTCTGATACTAGGTCTCCCAGTGGGATCTTGGGCTCACTGATAAGTCCACAAGCTTCATGGATGCAACTGTCCTCACCGTACCTGGGCTGGTATTACAAGTATGTGCCCACCACACCCAGCTTACTGTATTTGTTGCAATGATCAAACTTGCTTCCTCACGCTCACAGGACAAGCACTTTATAAACTGAGCTATCTCTCCTGCTCGGGCTTAGCATACAACTCAAGTATGGGCTTTCAGAATTGGCCAAGAATCTTTAGGAATTTGTTATTTAATCTGATAAGGCAGGTTTCAAACCAGGAAAGGGTATGATTACATACACTTTCAGCTAATTCCTCTGGGATTTGATTAGTTCCTTGTATCCAGTCAGCAGACACTTAAGGTAGTAACTTTACTATTGAGTTATGAGTCCCGAGACATCAGCTTCTTATAATACATGAACTTGTAAATGTATTTTGAAACAGCAATAAAAGATTAAAATGTGTCTTCCACCAACAATATTTAACTACAGTCGCAGATCCTTTAGATGTGTCAGAATTATAACCACACTCTCTTCTATATTAGAAAATATGCGCATAGAGATGTGAAGGTGTAAGCACGTTTACAGTTGCTTATGTGTTTGTAGATGCTGTCATACAGTGTCAGTAGACTCTTGTGAGGCATATTTCTTGTATGTGATACTCTGAATGTTTCTTCAAATTCCACTTCAGAACTGGCCAGAGAATAGCTCAGTTCAGACCCATTCCCAGAGCTTACTAGGAACTCCAAGTGTGTCCCTTGAGGGACGAAGGTGACAGGGTAAAAGGAGATAGGGCAAAGAGATCTTTACCCGGGGAACTTGCACAGCTTCTGAAAGATGGAAGGCATAATGGATACCATATACTTTTGAAGGTAGTCTGGTCTCAAATGACAAAATAATAGTAATTTTCAACAGGTAAAGATATAAAACTACTTTTATTTTTCTTCTGAATTTGTATGTTCTTGAAAGTTTCTATTTTCATAAAAATTAAAATAGCATGTGTTGCCTGGTGAACCATTGTTTGAGTCTCTGAAAAGCATCAAACTCAAGAAAAGTTGCATTGGTCCAGACCCATTGCATTGGCCCCTTTCATTACCATACATTGGATTCTCTTGCTTAGTTATGTTTTATCCAGACAGCAGAGAAACATGTTTTTTTCTCTAACATATAAGGATAAATTACATTCAACCTTTCACCCTAAAGGCACCAAAGCTACAGTTTTATAATCTTTATGTGTATGTGTACATGCATGCATGTGCGTGAGGTTCACTTGTCCTTGTGTGTGAAGGGGCTATTGTAGGGGAATTAGGTTGTTCCATTGTAAATAATTGTCCCTGCCTATGAGTTTAATAAAAAGCGCTGATTGGCCAAAGGCAGACAGGAAGTGTGGGTGGGGCTACCAGACTAGGAAGACTCTAGGAACAGGAAGAATAGAGCAGAATGCCAGAGAGAAGCCAGAAGAAACAGAGAACAACTATGCTGCTCTGAGAAAAGGTACCGAGCTGCATGGCTAAACAGGATAAAAGTCATGGGTTAGATTAAGGGTAAAGAGTTAGCAAGTTATATGCCTGGACCTTAGGCTGATCAGCCTAGAACTACTGTAAGCATCTGTGTGTCTCTGCAGGTCTGTGGGTCTGCAGGTCTAAACCTTGAGGCTAGGCCTGAAAGTCTGGGCCAGAAACCTCCTACTACAGGCTATAGGAGGGAATCAGTTGTCTACTTCTCCCCATTTTATTTTTGAGGCAACAGGGTCTCTTCATGCTCTTGGAGATCACTGTTTCGGTTAGTCTGGGTGGCCATTGCCTGGACCTGCCTCTCTAGCCCTGCTATCACTGATTCTATAGGGATCATTCGTATGCAAACCACCACATTCTACTCCCTGGCCCCACAGGCTTGTGGCCACATCATACTGCAACGTGCCTTTAGTCCAACTTCAAAAGTCCCCATAGTCTTTATATCAACAAAGTTTAAAAGTTCAATTCCAGAGTCTCTTTTGAGATTCAGGGTAATCCTTTTATTGGACCCCCTGGTAAAATCCAAAGGCAAACGTCCAATATACAATGGCACAGAATAAACATTACCATTCCAAAAGGGAGGAATGGAGTGTTGTGAGGAAAGCCTGGACCAAAATAGGACTAAAACCTAGCAGGCCACTCTCTTTGGCAGATGTCACATGTCTGTGGCACCTCTAACATCTTGAGGGTCACCAACATAACCTCGGCTCCACTTTCATGGCTTTATGCAACGGCCTCTCGGGATCCTCATGCTGGAACTTCCTTTCCACGTAAAGGAGGATTCCATAGGCCCACTCCTCATGACTCCTTCATGACTCTAAAGTCAGAACATGTGGAAGGCACTGACAAGTTTGACGACTGATTGGGGTGAATCCTGGTCCCTTTGGATCACATTTGTTGGTTTGTTGTTTCTCAGGGTTTGGGAGCTTACCTGGGTGAGGTCTTCCCCTGAGGTAGCCCTCCTTTTACTACACTCTGGAGCCTACCTTCACGGCTTTCAGCACAAATGGCTCTAATATTACATTTCCCGGTATTTTTCTTCTCACACTACACAGTTTGTTGCTCTTGTTATTGTGACTATGCTTGATCTTTTTCATCTGCGGAGGGAGATTACTAATAACCAATGACAGTTAGTACTGGGCTGTCTTGAAATCTCCTTGGCCAAAGAAACTTGTTCGGTCATTTTCAACTTGGCCTTAGGTGGATTCTTAGATTAAGGGTAACAGGCAGCCACACTCTTTGCCAAAGTATTACAAGAATGGACTCTAAGCCAGCTGCTAACATTGTTCTCTTCTGAAACCTCCTGAGCTGGACCTCTCAGCATTGCTGTCTTTCAAGGTCCTACTAAAATGGTCCAGTAAGTCCTACAGTGTTCAACTGCTTTTCCATTCCAAATTCCCAAAGTTATTCCCTCCAAAAACCAGTATGTCAGGTCTGTGACAGTAACAGCCCACCCCCTGTGACAGTAACAGCCCACCCCCTGGCAGTAACAGCCCACCCTCTGGCAGTAACAGCCTACCCAGTGGTACCAATTTCTGTCTCAGTGTCTTTTCTAGGTCTGTGATTAGACACCATGACCAAGGTATACAAGAAAGAGTTTTTTCAGGACTGAGGGTTTCGGGGTTAGAGTTAGGGAGAGAACTTACAGTGAAGCAAAGCAGCAGGAACAGCTTAAAGCTTATGTCTTGATCTGCAAGTAAGAGGCAGAGAGAGATGAAGCCACCTCCAACAAGGCCACACCCCCTCCAACAAGGCCACACCCCCCAACAAGGCCACACCCCCTCCAATAAGGCCACACCCCCTCCAACAAGGCCACACCCCCTCCAACAAGGCCACACCTCCTCCAACAAGGCCACACCTCCTGATCCTTCCCAAACAGTTCCACCAAGGGGGAACTAATCATTCAAACATATGAGCCTATGGGGACCATCTCATTCAACCCACCGCATCTTCCATGAATATGCACCATACCCTTTGTGATGGCTCTTTGCCAGCTTGATTGCATTTAGAATTAACTAAAATCAAGTGAATGAGTATTCTTTTGAATTTTTTTTAAATTAAATCATTTGAAGTGAAAGGAACCACCCTAAATTCCCAGGTATAAATATCTATCTTATATCTGGACCACACGTTCTGGTGGCAGCCTGAAGACAAGAGTCATCCTGTGGGCTATGACCCCTTTGGGGGTATAATGACTCTGATTGCCTAAAACCATCAAAACCACAGATACTCGCATTATAATTCATAATGGTAGCAAAATTACAGTTATGAAGTAACAATGAAAATCATTTTATGGCTGGGGGTCACCATAACATAAGAAACTGTATTGTTTCACAGCATTAGAAAGGTTGAGAAACACTGACATAGAAGAAACTCTTTGCCATTTGCCTGCTTGCCCTCATTTTCCCTGGAAATTCATTTCTTCATTGGTATTAGAGACTTCTTTGGTATTCCAGCGTATACTGAAGACCAGCTGAGATATCCAGCCTCATGGACTGAACAACTACTGGATTCTTGGCCTTTCTGTTGGTAGACAGCCATTGTTGAACTCTATGAGCCACAGCTTACAAGCCATTCAAAAAAATACCGTGTGTGTGTGTGTGTGTGTGTGTGTGTGTGTGTGTGTGTGTGTGTGTATGTATATGTGTGTGTATGTGTGTCTGTGTATGAGGGGGTATATGTGTGAGTGTGTGTGTCTTTGTGTGTGTGTGTGTGTAATGTGTGTGTATGTCTGAGTATGTGTATGTGTGTGTGTATTTGTATGTGTGAGTGTATGTATGTATGTGTGTGTGTTCATTCTACTGGTTTTGTTTTTTTAGAGAAGTCAGATTAAAACAGCCCTCAAGGAAAACAGAGCCTCTGAATTCAAAGCAACAGACAGATAGGGAGATAAATTACATTTAAATTCAGTTCTTTTGATAGCAAAAACAAATTCCTACTGTGTGACTCATCAAGTTAACCACTGTTCAATTACAACACAGTAAAGGATTATTGAGGAAGAGGAGGAAGAGGAGAAAAAATATACCTAAGATTTCCAGAGAATTGAATAAGTGCCTACTTTTTCTAGATATGTTCTTAATGTGATTCAACACATTTGTCCTACCAAAAGTGTGGTTTTGATATTGATATTGAGTTTTTATAGATATTTATAGACATATAGCAATTTATTGGTCTTGAGATCTTCAAAAGGAGTTTCAATGCCTCAGTTAAAAACTTTTTCTGGGCATGGTGTCACATTCATTTAATGCCAACACTTGGGAGGCAGATGCAGGTGAATATCTGAGTTCAGATATTCTAGTCTACAAAGCAAGTTTCAGAACATCCAAAGCTACACAGAAAGAAACACTTTCTTGAACAAAACATTTACTGTATCAGTAATTTAGTCTTAAATATGTTTATCAACTTTGAACCTGAATAAGAATCTAAAAATGATAATAAAAAATACAATTCAAACAATGTGTTCCCTTGGAAAACATGAAATAAAACAGAAGAAATTGTTATTTCAAAGGGAATTTAGTTCTTATGTTAAAAATATCCATTAGTATATACTAACATGGTAAGCTTAACTGGCCTAGATAAATCCAATGTAAGTAATTATGAAACTACATTTATTCAATCAACATTTATTGAATACACCAGGCCTTTAGTAGAAACTAGATTCTTAGCAATGAACTTAATCTGTGTAATATCTGTCATACAGAACTTCTAGTTTTAGATAGGAAAATAGGCAAAAAGGACTAAAGCATATAGCAGAATCTGGTACAAAGTTATCAGAATTATACAAAGAAGGCCATGATCAGTAAGACCCCAGTGGGAACTACATGAATGAGGAGATGAATGAGTCCTAGGCCATGATCAGTAAGACCTCAGTGGGAACTACATGAATGAGGAGATGAATGAGTCCTAGGCCATGATCAGTAAGACCTCAGTGGGAACTACACGAATGAGGAGATGAATGAGTCCTAGGCCATGATCAGTAAGACCTCAGTGGGAACTACATGAATGAGGAGATGAATGAGTCCTAGGCCATGATCAGTAAGACCTCAGTGGGAACTACATGAATGAGGAGATGAATGAGTCCTAGGCCATGATCAGTAAGACCCCAGTGGGAACTACATGAATGAGGAGATGAATGAGTCCTAGGCCATGATCAGTAAGACCCCAGTGGGAACTACATGAATGAGTACTATCCACGTACCCACATGGTCTAAAAATTTAGACCAACGTGATTTTTAGTTTATGAAAACAACAAGGTATAATATTTCACAAGTAAAAGTGAATTTTCTGTCTCTGCAGTGAATAGACCACCAATGGGGCATCATGAAATCTTTGTCCCACTGACAAATACCATCCAAGTTCCCAGACTCCCCAGCTCTCTAAACTAATGATCTCTCTATAAAATCTCATTGATCTGATGTCTGTGACATTCCACGATTTTTTTCAGACACCTTGAAACTTTGTCTCACTTCCACCTACAGGAAGCACAAGGATTTATTATCTTTGACAAGATTTTTCCCTCTGACCATCAAAGATGCATACATATAAATAGTTAACAAACATCTCAACGGGAAAAGCCAGGTCTAGTGCCCATTAAGTAAAACTGAAATTGGCCAGATGACTTCTGAATCATAGAATAACTACTCTCATGGGTTAGGTTTTCAAGGGTTTCCTCATGGCCTACGGGGAAAAAGTTCAAGCAAGCAGTAAGGATGTAAACCTGTAATTGCATCACATGAAAGGCTGGAACCAGAGGATTTCTGTAAGCTTGAAACTAGGTTATCTGCATAGCCCATGCCAGGTCAGAGGTCAGCAGAGCTGCCTAGCAGCACTTCATCTTGTGACAGGAGAATAGACACTGGAGAAAACTATTAAAATTAATATATAAAGGGAGCCAGTGGCAGAGAAAGTCTGGAATCCCTTCCCCATGTACAACAAACAGAAGCCGTCAAGAAAAGTTCACTGCTATATTAATGTGGTAGGGATGCTACTGTGTAAATAGTCTATAAAAGATCATAAGGCTTCCAGAACAGGGCTTTTTAGTCTTTAAAAAGACTTCCTAGCTTACTCTCATTCCTGACAATGCTCTCCCATCTTAATAATCTGATCTATCTCTATTTCTGTCCATCTGTTCAGTTCCAACTTATCACTCCAGGTATCAGCAAGCGTCCCTGGAACTCTGAAGTTGGTGCCCTTCGACTCAGACCTGTGCCTGTTACATTCAAGCTCCTACAACACCTAGGCTTCATCTACTCCCCTGTCTGCTACTCTGATCTGCACACATGCTAAGTGCCTTGAAGGTCATGCCTCTGGTTATGTGCAGAGGCCACTTCCCGCTTAGGACGTTGTTCTCTTTCTATGTCTGGTAAACTCTGTTTCCCCTGAAAAGCCTTCTCTGATTTCCTTAGGAAGGTATTCTCAGAGCTCCCATCCTTCTATATCTTGCTTATAATACGTACTGCCCTGCAGAATTTACCGTTGCCTTGTCTGGGTCTCTAGTTGATGGAGAACTATTTTGGGGCTCTATCTGGTTTTGTTTTGTTTTTGAGAGGTGGGGGTGTCCCTACCTGGCTTAGGCTGACCTTTATTCCCCTGACTTCTTCCCATTTGTGCTGAGATTGGAGGTATGTGTCAATGTGCCCAGATGGGAAAGTTCCTTGAAAGTATAGAACATGTTTGTAGCCTTGATGGGTAGGAATCATGCCAAGGATACAGTAGTTACATAAGACGTCTCAGTCAAATAGGTTCAAAGTACTGGCTTAAAAACAGTCATCAAGATGCTTACCAAGAAGCACGTCTCCTGTGTACCTTTTTATGGATTTTATACATGTCCTGCAATTGTGAGAGACAACAATCTTGAAAGCCCCGGTGACAGAACAAGCATGTCACATGCTCTCACTCCCTGTGGGCTAAAATCGGCACTAACACGCTTAAGTGGCTTTTAATTGGGGATTATGTTCCCCATTGGGAATTTTCAGGACCACTTTGAGTTGTAATAACTTGGAGACTGAAACTGCTACTGGTACCTGGCAGGTACAAGTAAGGGGTACAGTGACGTGTCTAAGGCCACATGAACAGTTACCTGGATCTTAATGCTGATAGCCTGTATTCAAGAACACTAACCACGCAGCAGATCTGAAGCCAGCCTGGCCTTCAGAGTGAACTCCAGATCCATGGGCTGCATACGCCCTGCTGAGAGTATGGTGAGATAGGTCTTAACTTAGTTGTTTTCCTCAAACCATGTTTTACCAGCCACTGTAATGACTTTGAGAGGCTGAAAGTTGTGCTAGACTCTGATGTAGACATGATCACCCCACTAGTCACCTTCTAGGAACGTCCAGCTTCTAAAAGGAACCATAAAGAGCTGAACTTTGAACTAAGGAAAACAGCAATCTCAAGAAACAAGGGCTGGGGTTTTTTGTGTCTGCTTTGATCCCTGTAACTTAACCTCTGCTAAAACAATCAGATGATAATAAATAGAATCTCACGTACATTGGACAAGTTATTAAACAGCATTAATAGAGGTATTAGCATTGATAAAAATGGGTAATGGCTTCAAAGAGTCACTTAGCCACTTTAACAGTAGGTTATCAACCTTTGTGACATCTTAGGACTGTGTGTAAAAGTCAGCTTGTTTAATAGATCATAGTGGTATGTGCCCATAATTTCAGCACGAAAGAGCTGAGGCAGGAGGATTATGAGTTTGAGGGCAGCCTGGGCCAAACAAAAACCAGACCAAACCAAACCAAAACAGTAGGCCAGCTTGAGAAAATCCAGAAATATATCAACCAGAGTCATAAACTGTGAAAGCCTTCTGCATGACACTTTAGCCAAACTTGTACCTAGACGCCAGAGTTGATATTAAAACTGGGGTGGGGGGCAACATACCCCAAGTCTACCCACTGGTCTGTCTACAGGGGCATCATGGCACAGGGCATGTGTTACCCACTGGTCTGTCTACAGGGGCACAGGGCATGTGTTACCCACTGGTCTGTCTACAGGGGCACAGGGCATGTGTTACCCACTGGTCTGTCTACAGGGGCATCATGGCACAGGGCATGTGTTACCCACTGGTCTGTCTACAGGGGCACAGGGCATGTGTTACCCACTGGTCTGTCTACAGGGGCATCATGGCACAGGGCATGTGTTACCCACTGGTCTGTCTACAGGGGCACAGGGCGTGTGTTACCCACTGGTCTGTCTACAGGGGCACAGGGCGTGTGTTACCCACTGGTCTGTCTACAGGGGCATCATGGCACAGGGCATGTGTTACCCACTGGTCTGTCTACAGGGGCATCATGGCACAGGGCGTGTGTCTACGTCCACCTTCAGTACCTTAATGACTATGTGATTTTTGTTTTGTTTAGGTTTGGGGTGTTGTTGTTTTTAACTACACTTTGGTCTTTTTCATTGTGAACATCACATTGTTACATACAAAGATTTCCATCCAAGTATGAAATGTGTGCTGTGACAAGGTCTTGCCATGGATTCTGGACTGACCTCAAACTCATGATCCTCCTGACTCAGCCTCTCAAGTGCTAGGATTACTGGTGGTACCACTTTGCCCTGCTTTCAAAGCCACTACCTTGATGAAGGCTCTTAGCTTTTCAGCCTAGATTACTGTAACCTTGGAGGGAGGGTTCTCATCCCTTAGTGTGTCCTTAAGTCACTCATGTTTTTACATGATGATGTAATAACCATAACCACATAATAATGATGATGATGACAATTTTAGGCTGGTAAAGCTCAAGTTGAGGAGCTAAATTGCCCGGTTTTCAAGCGCTTAAGTACATTAATGCATTTAATCCTCCTAACAATTGTGACTCCCTACATGGAGGTTAGAAAACTCAAGTGCGTAAGTCAGAAACCATTTGCACTAGGCCATGGCTGGGTCTCTACCTGGCTCTGTGCTCTAAGCCCTGGACCTCTAGCCTACACTGCTTTTCTTTCAGCTGTCACTCAGTACCGGGTGTGTCCTATATCCGTACCCGAGACAGTATCCTTAACTGAGTCTAACGCACCAAACTCAAGTTTTCAGAGTCACTTTTGCATGTAATGGGCTGTCTGTTTTTAATTAGGATATGGTGGTCATTTGTTTATATTTTTTCTCTTCACTTAGTTAACACACAATGTTTATGATGCTTGGATTCTTCACTTGCAGAGAGAGAAGGAATACACTTGAACTGTCAATGAAGAGGAGCATCTTTGTTATTACAGTTTACAGTTTGCCTGTCTTAGGCAGCTTGCACAGACAAGTCAATTGGCTCAGACGATGAGTAGATTCAGGAATGTGCACCCATGTACCCAGGAATAATAGTATCAGTAATATATACCATTCATACATCAAGCTGACCATATAGTATAGTAGTTAAAAGACAACTCCCCAGACTCAAAATGCTTACATCCCTGTCCACTGTTTATCTTTAGGAGAATTAACTTTTCAGGCCCCCAGTTACTTGACCTGTGATGTGTACCTAATGAAGAAAACCATCTTCTACTAGACTTCTGAAATGGCTAACGGGGAAAGTAAGTATATGAAGGCAGATGTTGGGCACCAGATGAAGGTGGAGGGGTTTTTAAAATATGCCAATCTAAGATTAATATTTATTAAAATATAAACCAATACTCACGATACAGTTAACAGCTTATATAGGTGCCTGATAGACTGGATTATCTAAGCGGTGGATGATGGATGCTGAACCCGTCTCTCCAGCAGTCAGGAACCAGGAAACTTGGCCTCTCAGGAGCTCAGCAGCCCCTTATGAATAGGGTTGGCCACTCCCCCTTCAGGAGCCCGGAACCCTGGATAAGCGTCTTCTGACCTTATCAGCTAACACCTGAATCCCACCACAAGTATAGCCTAATTTGTATAATATTATATGTACTAAGTGATCGAAAAACTATATAGCTATTTTTGAGTGTCCTACTGTATGGCCAGGAGGACACGGTAAAAAAAAAGTGACACCGCTAAAGACCCTGTCTTAAGCCTTGATGCAACTGTCATAAGATGGCATGTTGTTAAATGCCACCTGGATGGGCAGATGAACAAAAATGGTATTATCATAAAAACACACAGCAGAATGTGAATCTGAAATGTATAAATGCCCAGTTTATTGCCTCCCCTCACCCCATACCGGGCAAGCTGTTCAGCTGTTTTGTTTTCCTTTTTCCTAACAACACCTTACCCCTCCTCTGCAAAAGCCCATTCCAGAAACACTGTAAGGGCCTCCCTGAATGATGACCCAAGAAAGTCACACAGAAATTCCTATGTTCTTAAGGAACATGTTTCAATTTCCCTATTTGATATTCAAAGTGCTTCAAAGATCATTGGTCTCTGCTCTTTGACTCTGTTCCCTCCACTAAACTCTTCAGTATCCTACATCTTTGCTGCTTCTTCACATCTTCCTTGTTTATTTATGCCGTTCTTGTGTCCACTCTGAGGCTCAGGTCTGTCAAAATTCCTCTATAAAATCACTAACTATTATAGTTTCATCCTGGTACTGTATCATAAAACCACCTTGAATTTTCTTTTATCTGTGGTATCTGCCTGAGTTTCTCAAGGTTGTCATTCTGTTCCATGGTGCTTCACATCTTACATTATGTGCTGTGCTCAGAGACTCTACAATGTATTTCCATTAATGGACTGACTGCTTAGGATCCTTTAAAGCGGCAGGAATAGTCAGAACTCTTCACAGAAATAAATGCCTCTGATCTTATCCTTATATCTAGGGCTCCACCCAATGTGAGATCACTGTTCATTTCTGCTTGAAAGCACCATTGCCAGCACACTGGTATTTGCCAACTCATTTCTAAATGGGCCTTGTACTGGTCCTTACCTTTCAAGTTTTCATTCTTCTTCACTTATCAGCACAACATGATTTACTTCTGCACCATGGTCTTTGACATTGGCCTGCTTCCTTGGGAGGAGGTTAGCTCTTTATGACCTTTTTACTGGCACCTACAGATGGAAATTATGACATCATCAAAGCCAATGACCCCTAAACGTAACAGGATAAGATTGCTTATGTGCTTATTAAAAATTCTAATTTCTGGATCCTGTTCAAAGCCAATTACACCAGAATATGCCAAATAAAGGCCTCAAAATCAGAATGATTAACAAGCACCCCAAGGAGATTCTTCTGATCAGATGAGACAAGATTACTCATCTGAGGCACTGGATAACCTTCACCTGATCTGATGGGCCAGTCTGTGTCCACTGCCCATCAGGACATCTATTATCAGAGGAAAGAGATCATTGATTTCAGTGGCTTAGCATTATAATTTATTAATTTCTATTTCCTAATTGTCAGTATAAGTTCTGACAGACCACTAATATAGAACAACCTTCTTAAAACCTCCGAATCTTAGTTTTTAATAATAATTAACAACAACAATAATAAGACGTGGTGGTCTGAATAAGAATGACCCCTATAAGCCCATGTATTTGAAGGTTTGATGGAACTGTTCAGGAAGGAATAGGAGGCATGTGCCACTAGGCCTGGGCTTTGAGCTTTCAAAAGCCCATACCATTGCCACTTAGCCCCTTCCCTCCCTCCCTTTCTCTCTCCCTCTCTCCCTCTCTCCCTCTCTCCCTCTCTCCCTCTCTCCCTCTCTCCCTCTCTCCCTCTCTCCCTCTCTCCCTCTCTCCCTCTCTCTCTCTCTCTCTCTCTCTCTCTCTCTCTCTCTCTCTCTCTCTCTCTCTCTCTCTCTCTCTCTCTCTCTCTGCCTTATGGTTGCTGTCCCAAGATGTAAGCTCTCAGCAGTCACTTCAGTGCCGTGCCAGCTTGTGGCCATGCTGCCCACCATGATGGTCATGAACTAACCCTCTAAAACTGTAAGCAAGCCCCCAATTAAACCATTTCTTTTATAAGACACTTTGGGAAGAGGATGGAGCTGTGGTAGGGGATGTAGCCAGCTAGCCTGATGGAGCTTCAGTTGCCCTCCAGATAATGCTCATAGGCATACCCGCTGGCTTCCTGCCGGGCCAGTGTGGAGTCTGCACCTGGTGATTGGCGATGCATGATCATCAGGATGGTAGAAACCAAAGAGACAGCTAGGGGAATCTCTGGCTGCCAATGGAAAATTGGGAGACACGCCCACAATAAATGAGTCTGTGTCATTACCTTGCACTTCTCACCCCTTCCCCCTAGGGGTGTCCAGTTAGAACAGCCCATAACAAGCTGTAACAAATCATTAGTTTTCCTTCACACATTCCCACTGGAATAAATTTAAGGACTTTTAGGAAAAAATGCCTCTATTTGTTGCTTTGATGAAATGTTGCTGTGATAAAACGCCTGGCAGAAGAACTCAAATGAGGACAATTTTATTCTGGCTAACGGTCTTAGAGGGTGCAAGCCCACGATAGTGGAGAGGAGGGCATGAAACAGTGACATCGCAGCAGCAGAAACAGAAATCAGACGTCAGCGGAGAAGGAGACCAGAAGCAGAATCCTGAGTTGTGACATCCGCAGGTCTGCCCTGAGTGACCCACCTCTGCTAGCCAGGCCTCATAGTCTCTGCAGACAGCAGCAGAAGGTAAGGATACAATATTCAAACTCATGAGCCTACGTGAACATCAACCATCAACATAACATTCCCAAAGATCTTAGTTTAATTGGATCGGGTACATTATTGAAGTTAAAATAAAGGAACTGGTGACTGATAAGATGCCTTCAAATCAATGCCTCTGATTTAATATTATGTCATTTAAAGACCTTGTACCAATGATAGGCACTTTATGTTATTTATAAAATATGCATATTACTATTACTAATTGTATATGTGTGTGTGTGTGTTGGTGGTGGTAGGAACCGAATGTGCAGTCTCACAGTAGGTGAGCAATCTACTGCAGAGCTATATTTCCAACCCTCCATTCTTTCTCAACACCATTTCATTACATATTTGTTGCTTAGGAGAGTGGATGGATAATCTCAACAATTTTATAAGTTATTACAACTGTGTAAAAATATCCTGTAGTGTAATAAGGTCTTTCAAAATCTGTTACTGAAAAAGATGTGTGAAAATGAGTCGTTAATTAAATGAAGAAATGGTTGTATATTTACCCATTCCTTTGGTATTTCAACTAATATTCACTATCTAGACATTCTGTGTTACTTGCTATGAATACATCTATACAGCAACAACACATTCCAAACTCTCTTGGAAAGATGAACAATGGGTCACTATTACACCTATTCTAAGGATTGCAAAGGAATATGGAGAATTATAGAAACATATAAAGGACTTTACCTTTTCTCATCCAGAAAGACAGAGGAGGAAGCAATGTTAGTGATGAAACCTGAAGAATGAATTGGAATTAAGTAGGTGTAGAGGGTACGAGGTCCTTATGCTCACAAATAGCACTAGGCAAATCAGGAATGTTAAACACAGGCTTTTCTCATCAACAGAAGAGATTTATACCTGTTTCTGCCCAAAACTCTAGGAATGGATGTATAACCTGGCGATCTTGGGTATGTGTAGGGTTAGGCCTCACCCAAATCCTCCAGATTATTAAGCTTATCCCAGAGCCTTCCTCCCTAGACTTATCTTCTGAGCACTGTTTTTCCATCAGTAGATTCCATTCTGCAGAAGATATGACAGGTACTTTGCAAGTGAGTTTAAATGTAGTTGTGTACTAAGCTTTATTGTGATAATTACCATGAGGAAACTTTCCCCCAAAGTTGTGTTTAAATGTGTTGAAAATAAACTGTTTAGGGTCAGACTCTAGAAGTGTGAGCCAACATTGGCTATGTCATACTGAACCAACTTTCCTTCTTGCACCACAGAGACTGTTACTCTGTCATACGTGATGATTGCAGAGATGCCCCACAAGCATGAACTTAGAAAGAAAAGCCAAAACAGCCAGAACCTTTACATAAAAGGGAGAGCAGAACACATGAGGGCTGTCTAGGACTAAGTAAGAGAGTTTAGAACTGACTTCGAGAACACTAGGAAGCTAGTTACCATATTAAGCAGGGTGCTGAAGTGATACAACCTACATACTTAAAAGTCCACATCTCCTTGTGTTTGGGATATGGAGATCCCTTAGCAGATGCAGAAAAACAGTTGTGATCATCGGGGAAAATATGATGGCCTAAAATGATCAATGGAAGCAGGGATGGGGAAGGTCAGAAATTCAAGGTATATGAAGAAATTCAGAAGCTTCTTGTTCGCTAGACTTTTAAGAAGGGAAGATGTAGTGAGTCCAGGCTCCAGCATTAAGTGGGAAGAACCTAGGTCAGCTGCCAATAAGAGACTCCAGGGAAGAGGTGATGAGGTCAGTCACACACAACTTTGAATCACTAGTGTGTCTCACAATTAGATGTCTTAAATATAATGAGTATGAACTCAAAACAGAAAGCTAACCTCCCATTTCAGGGAAGGTTTTTCAGCATATAGATAATAAGAGAAGCCACAAGATGCAGCTCAGTCGCCTGCTGCATGCTGGACGTTCTGGAAGGCTCTTGGGGTGATGGGGTCACTGTGCTCTAGAGGCCCACATTCCAATAAAAAGAATGATGTGTGCAGCCAACCAGAACTTTAGCTCAGCTGACATGAAAACTACACCAGAGATTCTTATTGTCTATATTCTGCTTTATTTTCCTTTTCTTTCCTCTTGAGATTCATCTGACTACTTAATATCAAACTAGAAATTCATCTAAAAGTTAGCTAGCCAGCACTTTGTCTCAGATTAAATATCCAAGACAGGTATAGTGGCATATTCCTGTAGAGAGGTGCTGGGGAGACAAGGCAGAAAGAAAGACAAGGTCCCTGTGTTTGAGGCTGGGTTATAGTGAGTACCAAGCCAGCCAAAGCTACATGGTAAAACTGTGTATCCACACACACACACACACACACACACACACACACACACACACACACACACACACACACACCCAGGACTAGGGTAGTGTCTCAAGGGTTAATAGCATTACTCCATTACTCTCTTGCAGGGTACCCAAGTTTGGTTCCTAAAACCCATATTGGATAGTTCACAACCACCTGTAACTCCAACTACAGAGGATCTGACTTCCTCTTCTAGACTCAGGGGTGTGTGTGTGTGTGTGTGTGTGTGTGTGTGTGTGTGTGTGTGTGTGTCTACACCTATGCCTGTGAGTCTCTGTCTTTGTGTATGACTCTGTGTCTATGTCTGTGTATCTGTCTATATCTGTGTGTATGTGTCTCTGTGTGTATTTGTGTGTCTGTCTAGGTAGTGATATACTGAATAGTTAATAAAAATAGTATGGAATATCAGAATCACCCACAGCCAAGCCATGAAGGTCAGGGAGTAGTGACCCAAGCCTTTAACCCTATCAGGAGACAGAGATCCAGGTCCATCTAGATCTCTGTGAGTTCAAGAACTAACAGCCAGGCAGTGGTAGCACACTGGATTAGACAGAGGCAGGACAGGACGATCTCTGTGAGTTTGAGGCTAGCCTGGTCTACAAAACATGTTTCAGGACAGCCAGGGCTGTTATAAAGAAAACACTGTCTCAAAGAAAAAAAAGTGGGGTGGAGGGGGGGGGGCTGAAAATGATGGCTCTGTCCTCTGATACTCAAGTCTATTTTTATTAAATATACAATATATCACCACATGTCTGTGTATCTGTGTGCATACCTGTGTGTGTGTCTCTCTGTGTGTCTGTATACATAAATAAAATAAAGATTTAATATGATTTAACACATACAAACTTCAACAAAGAGTGTCTCTTAACATGCAAAATGGCTCACTTAGAATTTTCAAACATGTTCTGAGCTGAACTGTATTCACACTAATATCACATCCTCTTTAGCACTGAGCAAACCTTCAGGGAGCAGATTGTTCATGTTATCGTGAACTTTATAGTCCACAGGGCTGTTATCACAAAGCCCAAGGTCTATTAGACCTGTGCCATATGTAACTAAGTCCACAGTCTAAGGGGTTTTGGGAACATGTACTTTGCAGCTTAAATTAGCATTGCACTCAGCAGCAGAGCTCTCTGATGCCTCCTCTAAGCCAGTCACCCACTGCCCTAAGAAGGGATTTCAGAGAGTCAGCTTCCTTCTATCTCCTCCCTCCCTCCCCCCTTTTCTTTCTGCCCCTCATGTCCCCTCCACCTTTTCCTTCATTGTCCAAATAGTTTCTCCTTCCAGACTTTTACGGAATGAGACAGATTGTGCAATAAAATCTGAAGAGCACAAACCATGTCAAGTGTCTTGTTTTTGCAAAGCACTCCAACAGAGCCACTCCATTAATACCACTAAGGGAAACTCTCCTGGACCCTGGTATCCAGCTGGCCATTTGCAGGACAAGGCAGGTAGCTCTCTTCCTTGCTGATGTGCTTCTGTGCTTAGTCGCAGACTATTTCCAGGTTTGTTTGGCTGTGATACTAGAGTTCACAGTGCAAAGGCAGATGCTCCTGTGTTATTTTACTAGTGGGCATGTTTACCTCTACACAACCAGCACAGTTAACCACTGAAACGTGACAATCTAGACCCTTAAATATATCAAATATGAATTGTGGTATGCTAGAAATATAAAATGCATAATGGATTTGGGAGATAATATTAAGGCATGAAAAACACTCCTAGAAAATGCTACTACTGATTTTAATATGAATTATATGATGAAACAATGTTTGCATATATTAGCTGAAGTGAGGCATATTATTTTCATTCATTTTACATAGGTCTACTAACCTTTTACATTTAGCCACTAGTTTTTGCTTATTTTTTAAAGAAAGATAAACTAGATATATTCATTCCTTAAACATAATTTGATAATTATTTTTTAAACTGCTAATTGGTAGGCAAGAAATAAAAGAAACCATTTTTTCTTGATTTAGATACATACCCAGGTTATATCTATGTATGTATATGTATATATTTATATGTATTTATATGTATATGTATAAAAATTTATATATGTGTATATAAATCTTTTTCTTTCTTCTCTACTGGAAATTTAAAAACTTATTTGCTTATTTGCAAAACAGAGACACAATAGTCTTCCTGAGGCTGAGCCACCTAACTGGTTATTTGATACCAACTGGTATCAAATATATATACTACACACACACATACACATACATTTATGTGTGTATGTGTGGAGTACACTCAACCCTGTAACTCTGTTTCTAATGTGGAAGTAAGTGTAAATGTTGTTAAAATATTACTATTACGACAGAGAGCTATGAATCACAATGCCCAAAAGAAACTAAAAAGTAGCGGTAGCAACATCATGACAAGATTTCTAGAAACCAGGCAAAATGTCAAAATGTGTAAGTGAATGTTCCCTTGGGTGTATGCAAAAACAAAAACAAAACCCAGTAATTTTTAAGGATTCCTGTTTTAATGCAAGGATTTAAAGTGTGAGTCCATCAAGAGAACAGTGTGTAGCCGCTTCACCTCAGCGCTTCCTGACCGACCTTGCTGGAAACGCAGCAACCCTGCTGGTCTGCTCCGGGAATCAACTGTTGTTTCACAGATTCGAGTTTTACGGCATTATTTTCTATGTGCACTGTTTTGTTACTGAGCGTTTAATGACTGTGAAACATCTAACCACTGTACCCATCAGAGGCAGCGCACACCCTCTGCTTAGGTTTCTCTCCAGTCTTCTGCGCTGGCCCAGCAAGTTCAGCCTCTGGCGTACGGGACACATAACTCAGTAGAATCCCTATCTCATTATTTGAAACGTTGAGAATCTCTAACAGGCCAGTGGCCTTGTGTCAGAAATTTACGATACTGTCCATCAGTCAGAGGGAACAGGGTGCTTTCCAGAACGAGCGAGGCGCTACAGGAAGCTCCTGGAGTGATCACTCTCCATTTGGGAGTGGTTTACTTATATTTTTATTTATTACCTACTGTTCTTTGACCATTTCATACACGCATATAACATATCTGAGTTGTTGTTATCGCCATTACTTCGTCACATCCCCTCCCCCTTCCTGGTGAGCTTCTTTCTCTCCCCAGGAAGTCTCCCTCCTATTTCCATTCTCTGTTTATATTAGCAAAGGAGTGTGGGCAAGAGCTGAACAACAGATGGCTCCTCAGGGGGAGGGAGGGTTTGTGTGCTCCTTCTTTAGCTCATAATTCTAACTCATTTTATCTGTTGACCCCCTAATGTGCACCCCATAAGATTTTTGTTAGTTAGTTGACATTTCAAGTCTTTGCAAATTTGTCATCGGGTGTTTTAAAAATTAGAGCAATCTAGGTGTGATGGCCTTTAATCCCAGCACTCAGGAATCAGAGGCAAGCAGAGAGTTCGAGGCCAGCCTGATCTACAGAGCACCCTGATCTACAGGGCTACACAGAGAAACCCTGTCTTGAAAAACCAACTATATATACATATGTGTGTTTATATTTATTTAAGGAGAACTTATGTTCTCTCAATGCTGACAATGCACTGCCCCCAAATCAGTGGTTTGTCCCAGGTCACATAGCTTATAAGTACAGAGAAGATACCAGGGCATAGGACTATTTATTTGACCATTAACCTTCTTATCAGGGGAGAGTTCCATGAACAAAATTGTGAAATGGTTTTCAATGGGTGCAAAAGTGAATTCAGTTGCATTCAACAAATATTTGAAGACGTGATAGTATGTGCCAGGCATTTTTCTAGCCAGTAGTGGCTACAGGGCATAGGTGCCATCACTTTAGGATCTAGGAAACATCCCTTGAGTTCCAACAGAAAAGCAAAATGACTTTCATCCAACTTTTTTTATAGTCGATAATTTATGGTGATAGTTTCAGTAAAACACTTTCATCTGGGAATATTTACCACTAGCTTCATGTCTCAGTTTTTGCAATGACATGATTACTAGTATATGCCATCATATCTGCCTGTGTTTCCTTAATTTTTAAAACTTGAAGTAGCAGGTTGATTTATGTAAAAAGTTGTTAAGTCCTATTAAAATTGTAACACTAACATATTATTTGAAGCTAAATACATATATTGAAATCATTACAAAAATTATTAATGTAGTGATACTTCTTAAATTTTTATTTGTTTAAAACAGAATTATACTGTGTTAAATGACTATTATATTCTTTCCTTATATAACTAGATTTTTTTACATCAACTGATATTATTTTGGTTATACAAAATCTATTACTAAATAGCAATTTTAGCTATTTTTATTATAAATACCTTCATAAATTTTCTTCATACATTTAGAGTGATTGTACTTAACCCAATGTTACTTTTGAATGCAAGTGTATAACTTCCAGTCTCAGGAAACATTTCTTATTAACATAGTGGACTTATTTATTTGCCAATTAGATCATCAAGGGAATACATCCTCGTGCTTTGGAATAAATTCCACTTTGTTGTAGTCTCCAGCCAGTATGATGACGCAGTCAAGACACAAACACTTTATCTAAGTATTTGCACCCATAATCGTATATTTGAGGAAGTTTCTCAGTCATTTTTCTAGTGCTGTGATAAAACATCCTGATGAAGGCACCTTATTGGGGTCTCGGTTACCGTGGTTAGTGTCCGGGATCCTCACGGCAGGAAGCATGCCTACACCTACAAGATGAGAGAGAGCTTACATCTGATTTACAGGTACTAGGCAGAGAGAGAGAGAGCTAATCTCAAGGCCCGCCTGCCAATAACATACCTCCTTCAGTAAAGCCACACTTCCTAATCTTCTCAAACAGTTCCATCAGCTGGGGACCAAGCACTCGAACATATGAGCCTCTGTGTTAATTCTCATCCAAGGCTCTTTTTGCTGTGAAAACCAGGCTGGCTTTACAAATTAGAATTTTTTCCACAATTTTTCAAACAATTTTCTATTAATTGAGCTAGATCAAATACAGAAAATATTCATCCTTTGTAAGTAGAAAAGAAGTTAATAGTAAAACAATCATTCAGGTTAGTATCTTTTAAATATATGCCCAGTCATCAGTTTTTCTGTATTTATTCATTTTGTATGTTTACTGCTTTCTCTTGAGTCATTCTTTCCATTCATAATTTGTCAATACAGGGTTTTAACATTTTTTCCAATTTATTCTAATTTATACGTAGCATTATCATTTAAAAGTTTTATTTCTTGTGTATTTAGCCTTCCTTATTCCTAAATTTACAACTTTTACTGTCTCTCCTTTCCCCTAGTGAGGTAAATTAATATATTCTAAGAACTAAAGTTCTTATTTTACTTGCTTTTCTACTAACCAATTCTTCAACAGCTTCAATTTTTATCTCCTTTAACTTCTGTCCCCAATTAGTTATGGTCCACTGTTCTTTTTTTTCTTTTAAGTCTCTTAAATTATTTTTAAGTTGATAAATAATTACATCATTTGTCCTTTTCTCTTTGCCCCTCTAACCTGGTGGTTCCCAGCCTCCCTAATGCTAACTTTTTAATACAGTTCCTCATGTTGTGGTGGCCTCCAACCATAAAATTACTTTGTTGACACTTCATAACTATAATTCTGCTACTGTTACAAATCATTATGTAAATACCCACGTGCTTTGGGATATTGTTCTTGTACACTGTAAAGATTTGTTGCTTGTTTAATAAAATGCTGATTGGCCAGTAGGCTGGGCTAGTAGACTAGGAGAATATGGGGAAGCCGAAGAACAGGGATGATGGTATGACACAAGCTGAGGAAGAAGGATGAGATGCAGCACTGAATAAAAAGGAACCAATTCACACGGCTAAACATAAGTAAGAAATAGGCAAAAGTATAAGAGTTAGCAAGTAGGAAGCCTGAGCCACAGAGCAAACAGCTTGTAATTGATATAAGCGTCTGTGTGATTATTCGGGACCAAGCAGCTGTGGGCAGGTCTGGACCTTGGGCCTAGGCCTGACCGGAAACTTCTGACTCCATCTCTGTTTTCCAGTGATCTTGGGTAACTCCTGTAGAATGGTTGTTGGACTTGCAAAGGAGTCATGATCCACAGACTGAGAATTGCTGCTTTAACCCTCCATCCCAGCTTGTTCCCTCTGAAATCCATTGCTTTCTCTCTCATTATTATTGTTACAGATACACATGTAAATACGACTTGCTTAGTCTGCTTAGTGTTACTCATATGCATATGATTTCATGACTGACTACTTTGTATCAGGTAACTCAACCAAAAACAAATAAGCAAACAAGGTTTTAAATGCCCATTGTGGGGCGCGGGGGGTGGGGGGGATACACATGATTTTGTAGATAAGTTTTCTTCTTCTTCTTCTTCTTCTTCTTCTTCTTCTTCTTCTTCTTCTTCTTCTTCTTCTTCTTCTTCTTCTTCCTCTTCCTCTTCCTCTTCCTCTACCTCTTCCTCTTCCTCTTCTTATCTCTTTGCTCTCT
Organism: Phyllotis vaccarum; assembly: GCA_033318265.1. Lineage (NCBI taxonomy): Eukaryota > Metazoa > Chordata > Mammalia > Rodentia > Cricetidae > Phyllotis > Phyllotis vaccarum. The sequence goes on from JARWLC010000007.1 coordinate 1,358,128, forward strand.
TTTGTGTCTTTGGCTTCTTGAGAAAATACAATCTTGTGACTTGGCATTATCCATTCATTGCTGCCCAGAGGGTTGTTCTTGGTTTTCAGCCAACTCTGCCCACCCATTATGCTGTAAGATTAGGCCCAGGCACACAGGGAACTGGGTACCATTATGGCTAGGAGACTGGAATGCTTGTGCAAGAATCCAGAAATTTTAGAAGAACTGAAAAATATGTTGTAGTCTTATTTGGCAAGCTATCTGATGTAGAAAGAAAAAAAAATGTTTACAATCTTTTGGCAAGTGTGGGGGTAGACATAGTGGAAAACTTCATTATCATGTCTTCAAAAGCCAGATCTAAGGGAGCACCTGAGCTTTGAAGAGAAGAAGGCCTCCACATGCCATCAGCACAGCTCACGGCTCCTTGGTTTCTAGTTAAAATGATCACTATGTTTCTCCATCATATAGGAGGCATTCCTGTGTTGGGGAAACATGCCATATACCCATGAGATCTCTGGAAGAATAAAGTTGTCCAATTCTTAAATTGTTCCAAAGAACCTGAAGGGGAGGCATTATTCTCCCAAACTCATTCTACAGGGACAGAATCACACTGATACCAAAAACAAGACACAACAGTAAAAAGAAGCTACAGGCCAGATGATTAATAAACAGAGATGCAAAACTCCCTAATGATATAATATATGAAGCCAAATTTAATAGCATGCTAAAAAGATTACTCACCATGGTACATCCTATGGATGCAAAGATCATTCAGCCTACACGGACAGATAAACATACTACACAAATCCACAGCATGAAAATCATATAATCATCTCAATAGATGCAGAAAATGCATTTGATAACACACTCAGCTGCAGCTATGGCTCAGTGAAAAACTTTCACGTATAGCATGTGTGAAAACAAGATAATAAATAATTAGAATGTAATTCAATGTCATTTTATGATTAAAAAATATTCTGGGGAAATGACTATGGAAAGAATAAATGGGCTCAACATTTTGAAAGTGTGTGACCTGGGGAAACAGAAGAGCTGCCTTCTCTGAATGTGGCACAGTACCAGGATACTACTTTCAACACCTCTGCTCAGCATGGTACTCGGAGTCCTAGCCAGAGCTATTGGGCAAGAGGAAGAAATAAAGGGCATTCAGATCGGAAAGCAGGAAAGTCAGACTGACAGTGTTATCCCAAAGATCCCACCACACACTCTTGGAATAAGGGAATTCAGCAAAGCTGCAAGAGACAGAGCCAACAAACAAAAGTCAGAATTGTTGTCATTCTGATTGATTTATCTGAAAAATCAATAAAGCAGTTTCATTCACAATAGCTGCATTGTATTAAACATTAACTAGGAACAAATTTAATAAAAATGGAAGTTCTATACAATAAAAAGCATAAAATATTGATAAAAGAAATTTTTAAAAGACAGAAAAATGGAAGGACACATGTTCAAATAATATTGTTAAAATGTCTGTAGTACAAATAATCCATAGATCCAATGAAATTTTTATCAAAATACCAAAGGCATTGTTTCCCAGAGGTAAAAACAAATGAGCTTAAAAGTTGTATGAAAACACATGCACACACACACACACACACACACACACACACACACACACACACACACACACGTTAAAAATACATACAAAAAAGGAATTTTATTTTTAATTAATAGCATTGGAAAAACCAGATATTCTCAGGCAGAAGTAAACTAGACTCCTACCTTTCATTACTTTTTAATATAAATTAACGAGTTATATGTAAGATTTGAAACTACAGAAAAATACAGGGAAGTACATCAGGGCAAATAAATCCAGTCTGCATTGTACCAGACACAGGTACCAATAACCTCATGTTTGACCTCCATCACACCCACACGAAAGCTAACTGATTTTTCTGTTCCCCCTTTGCCCGCATGTGGTACCACATACTGGTCATTCCATCACTTGAGAGGCTAGGGCAGGAAGAGCTTCATTTAAAGTTCAGTGTGGGCCATATGGAGAGTTCCTGGCCAACCTGAAAGATATAGCAAGACTGTACCTTAAAGCCCCAAGAAAAAAGGCAAGAGGAAGCTGTACATTTCCTCTTGAGAGTCTCCATTCCCTTCTCCCCTCTCCAGTCTAGGTAAATTTTCTTAGATTTGGGAGAAGGAAGTCATTTGCCTCTTCTACAGTTGATGACAACTACCAGTTGTGAGTAGACTCTGTTGTGTGTATTTACACCATGTTCTACAGACTGGTTGATCTATACCTCTAGCATCTTACTGGACTTTTTCACTCAGTTTATTTGCACAGAGCCGTGCTGCTAGAGTCTGACCCTGTCCTTTCCTTTAGGTGTGGAAAGTGTTCTGGTGGAAAATCCTACTGTGTGTGAAATGAATCTGCAGGCCTGTGTGTGCTCCATGGTAAAAATAAGCAACTTAGAGCTGTGTATAGTGAATGCTGAGTATTGCAGAGGCTCCAGGGCTCAACTCCACTACTGGCTCCCGTTCTCTGCCATAATTCCCTCCAATTTTCCCACTTGATGAACTAATTTTATTTATTGGCCTTGTTCCTCAATTAATTAAGTTTCTCCTGATTCCAAAGCTACACAGACTGTCTTCAGCAAGGCTCCTCCCCTAAGCCTGCATGCCTTGCTACCTCACGTCATTTAAGTGTCACCAAAATTCCTAGAATGACTAGAAATTTTCCTGCTTTTTAAAGCTTCTATGCCCCTTCTCTTTGAAGGTAGCTTATCTTTGTCCACACCTTTCATCCCTCTTCAATCCAACCAAGTTTCCTAGATATTCACAAAATTCTGGTAAGAATTATCAAAAGTTTAGCATCTGTCTTATAAATTAAGGATCTTGAGTCCATTTCTATGCCAATAAATAAAAGAAGACATAGAAATTTGAGTCTTTCGTAAGCTTCCTGGCTTTGTATTGACATATCTCTTCATTTTTAAAGCAATGTCATTTTTTAATAAGTATATTGAATATCTATCCAGATTACAAGCTTATGGCCTTTGTGGATTTCTTGCTTGTTCTTTCAAATAAATGTTTTTTTCTTTTCTTTCTTTCTTTCTTTCTTTCCTTCCTTCCTTCCTTCCTTCCTTCCTTCCTTCCTTCCTTCCTTCCTTCCTTCCTTCCTTCCTTCCTTCTTTCTTTCTTTCTTTCTTTCTTTCTTTCTTTTTCTTTAGGTTATCCCAAAAATAAGTCTACATGTCAAATCTCAAAGTATTTTGATTCTAGATGTGCAGGAGAAAAAGTGTTGTGATCATGTTTTAATGATTTCTTAGATTTAACACCCAAGTCACTCATTTGTAAGGACGTAAATCAGAGTTGAAAAGGCAGACAAGCCTTGGACCAGGGTGAGACCTTCCTGCCTCTGCTTCCTTCCTTTCCTTGCTATAATATACAACTTTACCTCTAATTCTCTCTGTTATTATCTTAAAGATTTGTAAGAGCTTATATTTTTCAAGAAAACAAAAGTTATAAATGAAAATTACTGAAATCAATAAATTAAAAAGGCTCAGTCTTTTGATTCTTGTGATAGAAATACATAAAACTAAATAAAAGGTTTTTAAATAATTGAACTACACTCTTTACACATTCCTTTCAGTTAAAACCCAGTTGCTGACGAATCACAGCTCCTTCCGTCCAGCTGTTCTCAGCTTCACTGACTCGCTTCAGCATTAGCGCCCGCGCATAATAACTCAGTTGGTTTTCTCATGTTCTCGTGGCGCAGCTTCGCTCCCGTCCACTGCTCCTGCAAAAGCCGCCTGAGACTACTGCTCCAGGAGGCATAGGAGCAGCTACACCTCCGATAATAGCATCAAGCTAGCACCAAGTACAGCTTTGGCAGTACAGAACTTAGTCTTAGTCTTGCAACACCAAGCTTCTGCTATAAAATCATTTGGAACTCAAGTACATAGCCATGTGCTACTTTTTTTTTGTTTTTCTAGGACAAGCTAGCAGCTACTGCATAGTAATATTTTATTGTATTTTCATTTTACATACCAACTACAGATCCCCCTTCCTTCCCTCCTCCCCCACAATCACTCCTTAGAGAGGGTAAGGCCTCCTCTGGGGAGTCAATAAAGTCTGGCATATCAAGTCAAGACCAACCCCACCCCCTCATCAAGGCTGAGCAAGGTGTCCCTCCACAGGGAATGGGCTCTTAAAAAAAAGCCCGTTCATGCTCTAAGGATAAATCCTGGTCCCGCTGCCAGGGGCCCCACAAAGTTCCCAAGCCACACAGCTGTCATCCATATTCAGAGGGCTTCATTTGGTCCCATGCAGGCTCCCGGCTGTCATTCCAGAACCCCTGAGCTCCTAGTAGCTCAGGTTAGCGGCCTCTGTGGTTTCCCCATCATGATCTCGACCTCTTGGCTCATATCACCTCTCCTCCCTACCGCGCCAGGTTTCTTGGGGCCGAGTCTTGTCCAGGCGAGGGGCGTCGAGGTTAAATAATCTGCACTCAGGAGTCGTTTAGGTTCCATCATTCAGGATCACAATGAGAGACTCGAGCTTTATTCAGTACATCTTATATCTTAGACCTGTTTCTCCCCCTGCCATGCTTCTCTCCTGCCATGCATCTCGCCTAGCTTTTTTCCCTCTAGCTTCCCGCCATGTTGGTTTCCTTCTTCCCATTCCACTGACTGACTCTACTCTCTCTCCTACATGCTTGTCTCTAGCCTCTCCTCCTGTGTCTCTGCTCTCTACTCCCTTCTAACTCTCTCACACCCTGCCCCCTCATCCGGGCACACCCAAGGTCTCGGAGTCTCCCAAGAGGCTAGCACTCAGCAGTGGCAGTGTCTATAGTGCAGGAAAGCTTGTTTTTCCTTTTTTCCCCCTGTAAACATAAGGTTTTAGTCCTTAGGGGAGGATGGGTCATAAAAGGCCAGAATGGCACTTATTCGGGAGACAACACCTCCCTCTCTTCGACTGGACTCCAGGAGTTTCCCCCAGTGCTTAGCTGTGGATCTCTGCATCTGTTTCCATTAGTTGCTGGATGAAGGGTCTATGATGACAGTTAGAGTGGTCATCAATCTGATTACAGGGGAAGGCCTCTCCACTGTTGCTAGGAACCTTAGCTGCAGTCATCCTGTGGATCCCCTAGCCCCAGATTTCTCCCTAACCCTATAATGGCTCCCTCTATGTCTTCTCTTGCTCTCCCTCTCTGTCCCTCCCCCAGCTCTACCATCCCATTCCCTCACATCTCCACCCCCCCCACCCCACCCCACCCCACCCCCCCTCCCCGCACTCCTAGTTTACCCAGGAGATCTTATCTATTTCCAGTTCCTGGGGAAATCCACTTACAAGCCTCTTAGGGTCCGCCTTGTTACCTACCTTCTCTGGGGTTTGTGGATTGTAGCCTGGTCATTTTTTTGCTTTACAATCAATATCCTCTAATGAGTGAGTGGATACCATGTTTGTCTTTCTGCGCCTGGGTTACCTCACTCACTGGCTCCTTAACAGCACACCTGAAAGCTCTAGAAAGCTCTAGAATAAAAAGAAGCAAACTCCCCCAGGAGGGGGAGGCAACAGGAAATAATCAACTGAGGGCTGAAACCAGTATAATAGAAACAAGGAGAACATAAAAGAATTAATGAAACAGAGTTTCATCTGCGGAAATCAACGAGATAGACAAACCCTTATCAAATTAGCCAAAGGCAGATAAAGAGTATCTAAATTAACAAAATCAGAAACAAAAAGAGGACATAGCAACAGAGAGAGGAAATTCAGAGAATCATTAGGCTATGCTCCAAAAAAACCTTACTCCACAAAATTGGAAAATTTAGAAGAAATGGACAATTTTCTGGATAGGTACTATTTACCAAAATTAAATCAAGCCCTGATAAACAACTTAAACAGACCTATAAGCCCTAAGGAAACAGAAGCAGTCTTTAAAAGTCTCCATACCAAAAAAAGCCCAGGGCCAGATAGTTTCCATGCAGAATTCTACCAGAACGTCAAAGAACTGATACCAGTACTCTTTAGATTGTTCCACACCATAGAAACAAAAGGAACATTTTAAAACTCTTTTTTATGGGGCTGCAGCTACCCTGATACTCAAACCACACAAAGATGTAACAAAGAAAGAAAATTACAGACCAATCTCCCTCATGAACATTGAGGCAAAAATAATAAAATACTGGCAAATCGAATCCACAAACACATCGAACACATAAAAAAAAAAAAAATCATCCACCATGATTAAGCAGGCTTTATTCTAGAGATACAGGATGGTTCTGTTGTGCCCATGTCTCAAGACCCCCAACAAGACCATCACAAACCGGCTTCACAATGTAAAAACAAAGATTTCTTTTATTTGAGCCTGGGCAAGGGGTTTGTCCAACACTCCAATTACAGTAAGTGAAGGAGGAAGCCCAGAGCTCTGATTACAAAGGGCTTATATAGGGAAAATCCACAAGCAGGGAACTGTATGTCTTGGTGTTCTAGGGTAAGGGAATATAGGGTGAGGTAATCTCTTAAAATTATTGTTCAGGCTACAGGCATGAAACTGCTAATGGTGGTAGAACACTGATTGGATTTGTGGAAGATAATGGGATGTCTGCAGCGATATCTGGCTCTTGTTAAATTTTACTACCATGTTTCCTGTTTGACTGTTCCCCAGATGTTTGCTTTGAACTCTGCTGTCACAGCATATTTTGGGGGCTTTAGTTCAGTCCCCCGGTCACCGTATGGAGTCCTGTTCTCAAGATGGTGTCGGTTCTGCTCTTTCAGGTTCAACATATGAAAATCTGTCAATGTAATCCACCATATAAACAAACAGAAAACACACACACACACATTTGCATCTCATAGATGCTGAAAAAGCCTTTGACAAAAAAATAAAAACAAAACCAATACAATAGTTTTTCTTCCCAGTTGCTTCACACACAACACATACATACACATACACACACACACACACACACACACACACACACACACACACACACACACATTAATGCCACCAAGGCAGTATTGCATTGGGTTGTAAACACAGTTTGATTAATGATTTTACAAAACTTAATTACTATAAACACCCAAACTAGACTAAAATCTCCTTAGCTATAAAGAATTCTGCCTTAGAATGAGGGTTAAGTATAAAGAAAAACACTAGTTGAATTTGTAAACAGCTATCACCATGTATATCATTTAGATAGACTTTCCCTTTGTTCATTCACTCAGGAGGACACATTTTACATGTTCTAAAGGCATCAAAAATGCCTACTTGGTATTTGCAACTCTGCTGTGATAGTAAACATTTCATTTTTACTGACAACCATACAGTGTCAGCCAACTTGTAGAGATGCCCGAGTCTACTTCAGTCACGATAAAGTAGATGAAGCATGACCTTTATCTTTGGGAAGCTAAGTAGACAGTGGTAACTGAATAACAAGAATCTAAAAAAAAGCTAATTTTTTGCAGCTGTCAGACATGCTAAGGTATATCATACATGGACATATTGACAACATTCACAAGTGACTCTGACCACTAGATTGTGAGGCAGAATTACCAATAATGAAATATCAAATGGCCCAAGCAGGAGAGTAGAATGGAGTCAAGGGCAAGGCACAAGGCATCCATTGTGAAAATTTACAGAAATGTGCACTGTCAAGACCCTGAGAGCAAGAACATTTTAAAATACTGTATCCAACAATTATTCATTTTGTATTCAGTTCTTCTGCAGAAGAACCTCAAGAGATATTGGAAGCAGGAAGCAGGGTATTTAATCTTCACACCCCACAACTGAAGCTAGACTTCAGACGTAATATTACCTTAGTTAGAAAGATTCAGTCATCTCTAGCCTATAACTTGCACATTCCCCCCTTTCACTGAAGAATTGAAATGTTTTGTTCCTAGAGCAAAATTCCTAATAAGGACCCAGGTCATCCACAGCCCAGAATCTTTCTGCTTTATAAAAATGTACTGGGATCATTTCTGACTGTTTAGTGCACTTATACAGACCTCAGTATATGCCTGAGACTAACAATGAGCACTTACAGATATTAGTTTTGTGATCTTCAAAATAACCCTTTGAATATGAGAGAGATCCGTGGGGATAGACAGGATGGTAGTGGGGGTTGAGGGTGACTGTGATCAGTATACAAGTACAAAAATATGTAAGGATGACTTTAATGAATAAAAATAATGACTATTAACATGTTCCAAAGTAGGAAATCATTTGACATTCACATAGTGAGACATAACATATATTCTAACATGTGCTCCAATTCACAACTTCAGTCTCAAGCTGAAGGTAAACACAGAAACATGCATAACTGAGCAGCCCAGGGTGCTAGGAGCTGCTCTCATCCGGTGGGCACAAAGAGGCTAACAAACTGGACTACCTACCAATCGCTTCTAAAGAGGACCAGGTGTTTCCTATTCTGCAGATATAACTAAATGGTTCGACTATAAAATTAAATGCCCAATTATCATTGCTTCCAGTGTGAAATAGCTTAACAGGAGTGTGCAAACTAGAAACAAAAATAAAAGTTTTTTATATATATATATATCAGAAAGAAGGGAAAAATTTAGAAGCAAATTTAGTTCTATAATGGCTTGAAATTTACTCAAAGCACCAGTAAGACGTATGCATGGGCTTAACTCATGATGTTTAGCCTTTAGTTATGAGTTGTCTCCATCACCAGTTCATCTGTACATTTCAAGCATATGTCAAAAGTTTTTGTCAACTCACTAAAGAATCAGAGATGTTAAAACCTGTTAGGCACCCAATGAAGTGTGTAAATAAATGCCAGTTTGACAGTTAGGCACACTACTGATTAATGACATCGAATAAGAGATCGTAACCTATGAAGGCCTCTAGTTTATCAAACTATTCGTGTCTTAGCAAGATGGTAGGTTCACATGCTAGTCTTTGCTGCCCTCTTACTTTGCAGTTAGGCCCTTCCTGTGCTGCCCTGTACACACCCCGCCAGCAGAACGTCAAAGCTGAAAAATATTCATTCATCTTTCTTGCCTGTTTCCAGACTTGACTGAGATATTGCATGGAACAAATAATACAAGATTCATCTGAAATTCGTATAAAGCTATAGTTCATCTGGCAGCCCTAACCACAAGGTGTCAAAAACTTTGCCAACTCTGTACAGCCTGTCGCCAGCACTGTGTACTGAAATCCGCGCCTCAGCTTCCTACCTTGCCTGTTATGATTACTTCTATGTGAGATGAAGATGATGTTTATTATTATTACTATTAATAATAATAATAATAATAATAATAATAATAATAATAATAATAATAATATTGGACGACACAGAACATGCATAAACCGCGCAACTAGGCAATGGCACGGTGAGGGGAAAAAAAAAAAAGAAAAAATCCAGCCCACGCACACAACTCTTCGCTTGCTCCCTCCATACCCCTCCCGCGCGCGGCCTTGACTGCGCAGGCGTCAACGTGCGGCCTCTATTGGTCGGGGTGCCGGAAGGGGCGGGGAGCGTGGAGTGCGGGTGTTTCCGCTCTCGGTGCTCTTCTCCGGGCCGGGGCGGGTCGTGGAGATGCCTGGCGGCGGGGTTCGCGCCGAGGACCGCGCTGCACCGGTGGCGGCTCACACGTCGACAGCACACGCCGAGGCCCTTAGCAGCAAGGTGCGGTGGGACGCGGGGGAGCTTCGCCGGTCTGGGCGCCGTCCCTGCCCCGGAAGTTTAGAGATCAAGCCGCCTTCCTTCCCTGGCGGCTTCCACCCGGTGTCCGAGTCCTTGAGCTATTCTGAAAACGTTCCGCAGGTCGCCTCTGAGTAGGACCCTAGATAATTCCTTTACCTGCTTCCCTCCCTCCCTCCCTTCCTTTTCAGGAATGCACCACCAGGCTGAAAACGTGTAGCAGAGGGTATGGGTATAGTCTTTTCAGGTATTACAAGTCCTAAATTGCACCCCCCCCCCCGCCTTATTCCCACTGTATCACGGTTTTCTTTGGTGTCAGCTAAAGTGAGATGTATACCTGTTTTCCTAAAGTGAACAGAAACACTGTACAAGCAGACAGGAGGGTGAACCCACGTGGCATTGTAGTTCATTACTATAACCCTCACCTCTGCCAGTGTGGAGACTTAAAGGTGCACACTCAATAGGGTGGGTGTGAGTTTTCAAAATACTCTGCCTCATAATACTGTGTATGGTGGGTTTGTGATTATTTTTAAAGGGTTATTGCCTCGTTAGGTATTCATCAAAATTCAACAGAAACAAGCCTAGCTTAATGATACCAGCAGTATGCAGTTTTTAACCATGAAAAATAGATAGATGGAAAATGATGATTTATCTCCCCAGGTAGGGCATTTAGTACCAGTCCTTTTATCTGAATGTCTGGCTATCATCTGGTATGTATATCATAGGTTGTTGTACATACTAGGTTGTTGGAGAAGGATAGAATAGAAACCCACATTCATATTCTCTCTCTCTCAGTATTAATTTTGGTAGACAGTGTCTCACTTTGGTTAAAGGTATAAACCACGTGGTAACTGACACCTGGCAAGTCTAAGCTTTTCCTTCTCCAGCTGTTTTCCCGCAGAGCCCAGCTAGATGCAGATGCATCTGTACAGTGTCCATTTAGACAAATGATATGTTATGTGACAGCCCCAGTCCTGTTAGAATGTCCTCACTACACATACTTTGAAAACTTCTACATTAGGTTTTTCTTTATTTTAATAGATTAAGGAACAAAAAATTGTTGTGGATGAACTTTCTAACCTGAAGAAGAATCGGGTAAGTTACTGTAGGAATCCAGAATATTATACAGTATATTAAAATTAGGAAATAGCTCATTTATCCTAAAATTACAAAATTCTAATTTAAAAACTAAAGTGTCCTACTTAGTGATTTCCATTTGTTTTTCTGGTTATTTCAGTACATCTCAAAATTGAAAAAGTTCTTTCCTATTACATCTTAACAGAAAAGATGAATTACTTTCTTTTCCACAAAAAACTCTAATATTCCAAATACTCAACCTATTTAATGCCTTTTTAGTGATGTGTTCATAAGTCAGCTGCTGTTTTATATGTAGTTTTACCATGAAAATTGCTTCTTAAATGAAGAAATGATTTGAGTTTTGTAAAGCATTTTAAATGTTATCTAATGACTTTCAACATTTCTGGTATTGCCATTTGTAAAACATTGGAAACTAAGGCAAATCAGTACAAGACTTTTGGAGACCAAATTGGCAAAATGTATAAACAATGTGAGACTTGACCTGGGACTTTGACAGTAACTGATGTGAATGCAGTTGTGAAAATCGCATGGATGTTTAATTCAAATGGCAGTTGTCAGCATCTGTAATAGTGAGGAATTGACGTTACATTGAATGTCCGGTGTTTGAGGGCAGTGAAGGACTGTGGTGATGTACCATGTGTTAATGTAAAGAACCTTCATTGATCAGAAAAAGTGTCCATGCTATTCATTTATAACCCTGTGGCTGTGGGGTAGCCTTTGTTACTGATAGTAAAGTGGCATGATGGCACATGCTGTGTAAACAACTATTTCTGGGTGGCACCGTATTGAGTAACTTTGTATCTGTTTATATTTGATGAATTACTATTGTTCTGAATATTCCTGAAGCTCAAGAATTCGTGATAATAGGCTTCTGTTGAGCATCATTATGCAAATCATAATAACCTGATAGTGTAAATGTCTTTTGCAGAAAGTATACAAGCAGCAACAGAACAGCAACATATTCTTTCTTGCAGATCGAACAAAAATGTTTTCTGAAAGCAAAAGTGAGTGGCCTTCTTTTTGGTTTGTTTTCAGTACTATGTATGGAATACTGTAGAAAACCTTCTATAGGCTTTTTGTGGGACTCAGAATGGTGCCTTAATTAAACCCTCTCTGAATTGAGTGTGTGAGTATGTATGACAGTGATGTGTTTTCAGTTAACCTTCCAAAAGTCTACAGTTTTAGAAAGGTTCCTCAGCTCGGGTGGGATTTTGACACTGTAGCAAATCCTCCCAGTCTCTTGATCATGTGCTCTTTCTGTTCCTCTTGGGGATAGTAGGTGCAATAGATTTGGACTGAGCACTGGAGTCTCCTAAGCTCTGCACTCGGTCCAGCTGTCATCCAAAAGCAACTTGTTTGATGAAGGGTGAGAGCTGAACTAATGAGGAGCTGTTGTTGGCAGCTGACTTGCCAGGGGAGGGAGAGTCAGTCTCCTTAGGGATGTGACTCCTGGTAGATTGCTCATGTCCCAGTGGAATGAGATAGGGAGGGAATAGAAGGTAGATGTGGTGAAAATTTATCACAAACGTATGGAATAAAAAATATAACTTCAAGATATAGTTGCTGTAGTTAGTAAGGTAGGCAGGTATTTTTAGGAGCTTGACCAACATATGAAAAATCATTGTACAAATTTTTTTTTTCATTTTTAGGGGGAGTACTTTGAGCCTATAAGGTCTTGCTGGATTAAAAGTTGTATATGTAAAGTCCTTAGCCAAGTGCTTGGAGCAAAATAAACACTTGATGAAAAGAAACTATTACCAAATATCAGCATTGTTTATCACTGAAGCATTTCGAATTATTATTGGCATATAGTTTTGAGGAGTCGCCTGCTTTGTCCATGAGTTAATAGGTAAAACGTCTCTGGATTTCTACTTCAATATCTGTTCTCACTCTCTCCTACAGATAAATTAGATGAACTAAGAAAAGAATACCAAGCATTAGAAAACTCAGAGACAACCAAAGTCAAGACCCAGTCACCCTGACTTCTTAGAACCATGTGTGGTATTTGCTGTTCTGTAGGCTTCTCAGCTGAGCACTTCAGGAAAGAGTTGAAAGAGGATTTGCTGTACAGTCTTAGACGGCGGGGCCCCAGTAGCAGCAAGCATCTGTTAAAGTGTGATGCTAACTATCAGTGCTTATTTTCTGGTCATGTTCTTCATCTGAGAGGTTCTTTGACTGCCCAGCCCGTGGAAGATGAGAGCGGCAATGTGTTCTTATGGAATGGAGAAGTTTTTAGTGGGGTCCAGGTGGAGGCAGAAGAGAATGACACTCAGGTTATGTTCAGCAGCCTTTCTGCCTGTAAAAATGAGTCTGATACTTTGTTGCTCTTCTCTAAAGTCCAAGGTCCGTGGTCTTTTATATACTACCAGGCCTCCAGTCATTCCTTATGGTTTGGGAGGGACGTTTTTGGCCGTCGTAGCTTGCTTTGGCATTTTAGTGATCTGGACAAGAGTTTTTGCCTCTCTTCAGTTGGGTCTCAGTTATCTGGGCCTACAGACCAGTGGCAAGAAGTTCCAGCATCTGGAATTTTCCAAATTGATCTCAAGTCTGCTGCTGTTTCTAGATGTGTGACTTTAAAACTATATCCCTGGAAATACGTTTCTGAGGAGAATGTTACTGAAGAATGTGCTCTTGACCTGACCCAGATTCCAGCAGAATTGCCAGCTTTTGTATCAGTGGTAGCAAATGAAGCCAAACTGTACCTTTCAAAACCTATTGTTCCCTTAAATAAGACACTGCCTCAGGCTCCATTGGAAGCTCAGTGTAGAAACAAGTCCATTATATTGCCACGTACAAGAGAGACACTTGAGAGATTTCTTACAGATGAACACACACAAAAAAGAGTTCATCAGTTCATTGATGTCCTGAATGTTGCAGTCAAGAGACGCATCTTATGTTTAGCTAGGGAAGAAAACTTGGCAGCAAAGGAAGTTTTGGAAACTTGTAATAAGAAAGCAACCATTGCAATCCTCTTTTCTGGAGGTGTTGATTCCATGGTGATCGCAGCTCTTGCTGATCGGCATGTTCCTGTAGATGAGCCAATTGATCTTCTGAATGTGGCCTTTGGGACTAAACGAAAAACTGGGCCCAGTGTTCCTAAGGTAGAAAGAAAACAGCCAAATGATCATGAGGTCCCTTCTGAAGAGTCCTCTGAGACTGCAGCTGTGGCTCAGGGTCATGATGAGGCCGAGGTGCCAGACCGAGTCACAGGAAGAGCAGGACTAAAGGAACTACAGTCTATCAATCCTTCTCGAACTTGGAATTTTGTTGAAATTAATGTTTCTCTTGAAGAACTACAGAAACTAAGAAGAGATCGAATATGTCACTTAGTTCAGCCCTTGGACACAGTTCTGGATGATAGCATTGGCTGTGCCGTCTGGTTTGCATCTAGAGGAATTGGTCAGTTAGTGACCCAGGATGCTGTGAGCTCTTACAAGAGCAGTGCAAAGGTATGTTCCAGGACTTTTGCTCAAGCTTTGAACCTTTCAACATTTAAGGTTGTAAGAATATATGTGTTTTAGTTATACTTTATGAAACAATGTATGTTCTTTAAAATTGAACATTTTTTTAAAAGTATTTTCTGACTTGTGGGTTTTTTCCTAAAATATTAAGACTATCTTTTTTAGGCTTTATAAGAAAAATAGAAGTCATTTTCTTTATCCTGTTTGTCATGTCTCTGGCTGTCTTTAATCTTGGGTAGGTGATTCTCACTGGGATTGGCGCAGATGAGCAGCTGGCAGGGTATACCCGTCATCGTGCCCGCTTCCAGTCTCTTGGTCTAGAAGGGTTGAATGAGGAAATAGCAATGGAACTGGGTCGGATTTCTTCCAGAAACCTCGGTCGTGATGACAGAGTTATTGGTGATCATGGAAAGGAAGCAAGGTGAGTCATCACTTTAATGCTTTTTAGTAGAAATATAAATCTCTTTGGAGATTGGTCCCATGCAAAACAGGAGCATGGACACACTACCTCAGCTTTACCTTATGATCACAGTCGAGAGCTGAGCTGAAGGTGCCAGGCAGCAGTAAGAAGTAACTTTGCACACATGATCTAAGATGACTGAATAATTCCTGTTAGGGTCATCTTGAAAAAGCTATATAAGTGAAGACAGGATAGTCCATTTCCAAATGAAGGGTGTTTAAGGCTTCCTGCCCACCTATCCCAAACCCACCCTGACTTGTTCCTACAGTGTTGTAGAAACTGGTTTTGTCTGTGTAAACATGTCTGCTGTGGTGACCTCTGGAGGTCGCATTTCTGTGTGTTGTGTGGTTTTTAAACGAGATTTAGTACTGTTGTAGATTGCCTGGAATCTTCGCAGGGGCCAAGGCAGCTTTTTAAATCATGGGTTATTTTTACCTACTGCATACTTATGATAATAAAGACATACTGAAATACATTTGTTTTAAATGTTAAGGATAAAGGAAGGTGTGTTGGTATGAAAAGTACAGCTATTGAGGTTCACATTTAACAGGCAGAGTCCAGCCTGAGTTACATACCAAGACTATGTCTCAAAAATAAAAATGAATATAACTATTTAAATAGTTAATAAGCTGTATTTTGTTGAAAGGACTCAGTAGGCAAGGAGGAGGAGGCCATGTAAGCCTCTGAGAACTGAGGCATTATAATACAGTTACTTCCCTCTCTAGCTGAGAATGTCTCCAGCTTTAACTTATATTTTAGCACTTTCCATTCAGTCATGATTGCCTTGACCCAACTGTCCCTATGTTGCCAGACCTGGTCCAAAAATAATATTGTCATTGCTGTTCTATTTCTCAGGATTATATTTTACGTAGATAATTAATACTATTCTATAAAGTTGTTCTCCCTTTGAAGAATGTAAAAAGAGAGGGTCAGGAGTTGAGGAAAAGGAAGAGGAAGAAGTTTAATCCATTATTAGGCAGATGAAGAAGTAGAGAATTTACTTTTTATGATGAAGCAGTTAATTCCAAAGACCGTATGAAACTATTATAATCCTATGTTGAGGTGAAAATGTGTATGAAGAACGTTTTTTACAACAGTGAATACAGTATAGCTTTGTTGTATCTCTGAGTAGGGTACAGGGTAAAAGATGGGATGATATGTAACAAAACACAACCCAAAAGAGAAAACCCATGATTTTATGAAGAAGCAAAAAGGAGGAATACTAGTTTTAAATGTAGTATTTGTTATTTTGACCAATTTGTTGACACACAAGCAATTAAACAATTTTGACACAGTGTTACAAGTCTGGGATTTTTGAACCCTTTAGAGTAGCTTCATGCCCCTGAAGTTCATTTTCTATAGACATGCTCAAATAAAATATAAATAAGATTATTCACAATCATGCTGTATTGTATACAGGAGCATCCTCAAAGATACTATGAAACAACTTGAAATTATTTCTTGATATCATAGACAACTAATTTATTTAAATTTTAGAATATTTTTGTAATGCATATAGCCATTTTTTGAAATACCTTTTTAATGTCATTAAATTGTATAAATAACCACTAAGACTTTTTTTTAATAGTAGTCACTATCTTTTTTGTTTTTTATTTGTTTGGTTTGTTGTTGTTTTGCTTTTAATGAATTTTAGGTTTCCTTTCCTGGATGAGAATGTTGTGTCTTTCCTAAATTCCCTGCCAGTTTGGGAAAAGGTGAACCTGGCTTTGCCTCGAGGTCTTGGCGAGAAGCTCATTTTACGCCTTGCAGCCACTGAACTTGGTCTCACAGCTTCGGCCCTTCTGCCGAAGAGGGCCATGCAGTTTGGATCAAGAATTGCAAAATTAGAGAAAATTAATGAGAAGGCATCTGATAAATGTGAAAGGCTCCAAATCCTACCGTAGAAAATCTCTCTGAAGAAGATCACATCATAAGTGATTCCACCATGTAACAACACTTGTGACAGTCACTGGAAATAAACAGCTGATGCCTTACTGTTGTGTGATGTAGTGGTTTCGCAGTTCATTGTATGAATTTTTACTTTTCCCATCAGACACATGAGGTCAGCTAAGCGGTGCTCCCTAGATGGCCTCAGCACTGGGGTTGTTACCAGAAAGACCAAATATGTACAGGATTACAACTGGCCTTTGAGGAAGTTTCTCCTGAGAAGTGGAATAAAGTGCACTGGAGATGAAGCCCAGTCGAGCTCCTTAAAGATGTGACAAGTTCCAGCTTGTAGATTTATGAAGGGGCTTTGAGGACAGAGGGCATGGAAGGCTGCTTTCCACTTCAGTTTCTTGCCCTGTGCATCTCTTCCATTTGGCTATTTCCCTGCTATATTCTTTTTTGAGTGTGAATTCCTGCGCTCTGTAAACAAACTATTAACACTGAAGGGGTTTTGTGAGAGTCCAGTTCATACGTGGCTGGAGAGGAGCAGAGGCCTAACTTGGACTGGACATTTAAAGTGCCAATCTTAGAGGACTCAGCTCTTAAAGCTAGGGTCTAATACCAACTCCTGGAAGATAGTGTCAGAATTGAGTTATTTTGTAGAATACTCAAGTGTTGTTCAGAGATGTATAGGAAAGGAAAAAAAAAAAATCTGGTCCAGTGTCTGTAAAACAGCCAGGTTGTTCACCGCAGTCTTCCTAAGAGCCACAACCTTAATAACTCAATTTGTTGTCTTTGTGAATCTGGACTCGGTGTTGATGGATTTCAGAACTAAAATTTTGAGAAGCTAAACAAGCAAGATTCGTGTTCCTAAGTGAGACTTATTACATTTGTCGGGTCATTTTCTTTCCTACATGAGGAATTTTTAAGAACTGTTTTAAGTATTCTCTGGTCCTTCAGATCTGCTCCCATTCTTAGCTGTTATTAGCTTGAGACCTGCCCTTGCACAGCACAGAAGTCTTTTTCTGAGATCTGTTAAGTGAATGTTGGTTTCCTTGGAGTCAAATCCTGGTGTGTTTGTGTTGACTTCCATCTCACCTGTGACTGTTCCATTACCACTACAAACAGAAATAGTCCTCTGCCAATTAAAAGGCTGTTCTCTGTCACTCATTGCATTGTGTGTCAAATATAGCAACCTGCTAACCAGCTCTTGCCTACCCCATCCTACTATCACCCCATACTCTTTAGTGATCTGTTTGTAATAAAGAATAGTTAGGAGACTCATGGACTAGCCTGACAAAGGCTTTCCTGTGCCCTGAATTTATTACCTATTAAATGTAGTTTCATGCATAGTGCCTAAAGTTAGTAAGACTTTTGCCCCAGTCACTAAGAACCTCATTGCTCAGTGTTAAATTCAGGGTGAGTTAAACTTTCCCTAACAGTTGTTGAAGTTGGCCACACCCATCACTTAATTAATGAAATAGGTTCCTCCAGTTGTGGCTTTCCTCTGGTTTTCCTGGCCACTCTTTCATTGTCTTCTGATGACCTCACCTCCTCAGCTGCTCGCTCTTGTTCCCTCCTTCCCTTCATCTCCTCTATGTTTCTCTCTCCTTCCTCTCCCTTTTTTTGAGAAGTAGTCCAATTACGTAGCTCCAGTTCTCCTTTCTTGACCTTTAAATGTTAAATTTAGTAGGCTGCCCTGGATGTCAACAGTATAGCTCTCTCTTGGTGATTCAATCATTCCTCTGGCTACCATTACTTTTAGCTTAGGTGAATTTATATATCTCAGCCTGGCTGCCATTTTTTAATCCTCTCCTGATACCTAAGAGATATGTCTGGCATTTCTTCATTTCTCTGGTACTTTAAGGTGGGTTATGTTCACAGCTGAGCAGAATCTTGTTTTTTACCCTATAGCTCCTGGTAGGAACTGAAGGGTCACCTTGACATTTTCTTCAACACATTGCAACACTGTTTTGTTACCAATAACACCTCAGATTCCATAGCACTCCACCCTTATTACCATATCACCCTAGCCTTTACCTGATCTGCATCATTAACACCTTAGCCCAATTAATTATCTGGGATAAATAAGTCACACTGTCCCTCACCTAATTTTACATACTCATTTTGTGCCCACATCCCTTGATTTCAATGCAATGGTTTGTTCTCTCCAACTTTTAACAACAGCACCACTGTCCCAGAAGGGCAATTTCAGCAGTTAATTGCACGGGTAGCTTCATTTCCCAGATTTATTTTAAAAGTCACTTCACAGACATCTAGATAAACGTTTTTTCTGGTGCTGTCAACATCTTTGTGTCTCTAAGCTCCTTGGGGTTTTGCTCTTCTAGTCTTTGGCATAATTCATGTTCAATAAACGTTTGTTGCGCAATAGGATTCTAGACTGCTACGTCAGTTCACGCCACTCCAGGGTTTCTGTTTTCTTTGCATTTAGCAGATGCACAGTAGCAGTGACAGGATGTGATGCCGACCTGAAACCTGGAGGAGGATTTGTCCTCATGGGATCTACCCCAAGGTCGCCCACGCTTATCTGCCTGAGACTGAGCCTGTGCAGGGCAAGGCGCTAGGACAGCTTTTCCCAGCTCAGGGTCCTCAGCACAGAGAAGGCCCTCCAGCTCTCAATCGCCTCCGCGCTCTGGGGATTCTGGTGAGGCTAGCTATTCAGAACCATCGAGAAGCCAGACCAAGCAACGGCTCTCTGCACCTTAGCGACCATCGTGGAAACCACTCTCCTAGACAAGAAAATTATTTCCAAGTAGGCCTCTACCTTTTCCTAGTCCTTTCCCGTGTCCTTGGTAAATGCCGACCGATTATGATCGCAAGTCTTGGAGCAGGTTCTGTTTCTGAAAACAGCCCCCATCATGTTTTGTAATCCCCTTAGTTAATGTGTTGGTACCTGAAGTGGTAGAAAAATGTCCTACAGTTAATGTGTTGGTTGGTACCTATGAAGTGGTAGAAAAATGTCCTACAGAGCTGGATTCTGTTTGCAGTGTCAGCATTGACTACAAAACTGCCCCAAGCCCATGTGATCTAAAAACAGGTATTTTAAGAAGGTCCTGGTGATTTTGATGTAGGCTAAATTTTGAAAATCACTGTATGATGGGAGCTGATGACATTAAGTAAAAATACTGTGTTTTGCACACCCCACTCAGAAAAGAATAATAGTTATTATGAACTGAGGCGTTCATCTGCTCAGAAACTGAAGAGCAGCTCAACAGATGAGTGGGGACCTAGACTGAAATACCCGAAGCTCGCAGAAGCACGCAGGAGCTTCCGAGAGTGGAGGAGGAGGGGAGGGCAGCGTATGCAGGAAAGAATGGTTAAGGGAAGGAGGGAGTTAAATCCTTACGATGAAAAATAAAGTGTATAGCAGTGGCGTGTGGCACTTTGCACAGTGGTAGTTTACAAACTTGGAGAATAAAGCCACATGCTATTTAATAATGAAGTTCTGGGCAGTTTTTTGCCCAGTGACAGAAGTTAGGGTCATTTGGGAAAAAGAAACCTCAAGCAAGCAAATGTCTCCTATCATGTTCTTCTGTAGACAAGTCTATGGGACATATTTTTCTTGTTTGTTTTTGGAGATGGTTTCTTTTTTTGTAGCCCTGGCTGTACTGGAACTTATTCTGTAGTTCAGGCTGGCCTCGAACTCAGAGATCCACCCGTTTCTGCCTCCTGAGTGCTTGAGATTAAAGGTGTGTGCCACCACTGCCCAGCAGGGACGTTTTTTGATTGATTATCAGTGTGGAAGGCTGGGCTGGGTAGTATGGTCATGGGTGTATAAAAAGCAGTGTAAGAAAGCTCCAAGGAGCAAGTCAGTGGGCAGTTCCTCTGTAGTCTCTGCCTCAGTTCTTGCCTTGGCTCCCCACTGATGATGGCTGTAATCTGGAAACCAAGTAAACCCTTTGCTCCATAATTTCCTTTGCTCATGGCATTTATCACAGTGACAGATAAGAAATGTGTCAAGCTATTTCATTGTTGAATAAACATTGTAAAATTTACTTATATAAACTAAGATATGATGTATATATTTAGACCACAGTCTGTGTGTCAGTTGTTCGAGAGTGTTGTGTACCACCAAGAATTTCTCAGTAACTTTTGGTTTTGAAAAGCGCTTTTCAAATCATTTAACATGATTAATGTTGTTAAAGATTTTACAACCTTTTAATTTTAATTCAGTTTAAATTTCTTGTGATGTAATTAATGAGAGATTGATAAGAGTACAGATCAACCATGAAAATATTAACTTTAGGATGATGAGTGAAATATATTCTAGAAAAATCTAGCTTCATTGCCATGACAAATATTATTGCTTGTCTTTCCCTTGGTTGCAGAAACTTCAAGAAGACAACGCTAGGTTCAATTTAAAATGTTAAGAATATCCAAAAAAGGAATAGTTAGAGTTGATCAAATTCAAGATGAAGAAACCTACCTGGAAAACTTAGCAGTGCAAAGAAATGCCTCTGCTTTCTTTGAAAAATATGAACGCAGTGAAGTGCAAGAATTATTAACAACAGCACTCGTTAGCTGGTTGTCTGCCAAGGATGATGTGCGTTCTCAACTAGATATCCCGTGTGGACTCATGAGTCAAATAAACAATGTAGGCTTTTCTACTGCCATTCTCTTGACTCCTGTGGACCCTACTGCACAGTTAGACTATAGAGAAGTCCATCAGATCTTAAGGGAGTTGGCTGTTGGAATTTATTGCTTAAATCAAATCCCTTCAATCAGTTTAGAAGCAAATTATGATCAGAGTTCTTCTTGTCAACTACCTCCAGCTTATTTTGATACCAGAATTGGACAAATTCTGATCCATATCGACTATATGTTAAAAGCACTGTGGCATGGAATATACATGCCCAAAGAGAAAAGAGCCAGATTCTCTGAACTGTGGCGCACAATTATGGATATTGACCCAGATGGGAAGCCTCAAACAACTAAAGATATATTTTCTGAGTTTAGTTCAGCAGGTAAGAGAATTTAGCACTGCTTAATTATTTTTATTATAAGTCATTTCTCTTTTCCTTGCCAAAAATAAACTTTTTTCATACAATATATTTTCTGATCATACTTTCTCCCCTTCAACTCCCAGACTGTTCCCACTTCCCTAACTCGACCCTTTTTCTTGTTCTCTTTTAAAAAACAGAACAAATGATAGAAGAATCTCTTTCTCCCCTCCCCCCCCCACATACACAAAATCATAAACCCCAATATGCAAACAAAGACCATTAAGACAAAAGTCTCCAGAAATACCATTGAGTTCACTCATGATGCCTGTCTACTGCTGCGCAATGGGGTCCTGAAGTGTTGTTTGTATACTCAGTGAGACACCACTGGAGAAAACTAGTTTATTCTTTGCAAACAGGTATCAATTACAGATAGCTTTTTAATTAGAGGATAGAGACCATGTCCACTTCCCCTACTCAGAGCTGGGACCCCATCTGGCTTGAACTGATACAGGGTGTATTCATGATGCATGTGTGCATAAGTCTTCTTGTGACCATGCCTGGTTTTTAGGGGAATTATTATCATCCCATGTGGCATATAACTCAACTAAAAAGGATGGATACATGCATTCACCCACATCTCTCTGCATAACTATACATCTATTATATACTTTAAGTAAGCTTATAAAATATATTGTCCTATGGCTTTTATAAACATTCTTAGGATTGTCTATCTCTCCATCCCTTTCCCCATATAAAGAGGTCTCTTCCTTCTCCTCAGGTAAGGACCCCCCCCCATTTTTCCCATTACACCTGTCCTCTACTGTCCTGGCTGGTTTTGTGTGTCAAGCTACAGTCATAAGAGGGGAAGGAGCCTCAGTTGATAAAATGCCCCTGTGAGATCCAGCTTTAAGGCATCTTCTTAATTAGCCATCAGTATGTGAGGACTCATGCCATGGTGGGTGGAGCCATCCCTGGACTGGTGGTCCTGGGTTCTATAAGCAAGTAGACTGAGCAAGCCATGGGAAACAAGTCCATGTCCTCTGCATCAGCTCCTGTCTCCAGGATGTTGCTGTTTGAGCTCCTGACCTAACTTCCTTTAGGGTGAACAGCAATGTGGAAGTACAATCTGAATGTAATGGGTATTTGTTTCAACTATGGCCAGAGCATCTCTGCCTCCCGAATACTGAGGTTAAAGATGTGGCTCACCACTTTCTGACCTTCAGAGCTTGGCTCTGTGAGTGGCTCTGTCCTCTGATATTCCAGGCTATTTTAATTAAATATACAATATATCACCACAGTACGGACCCCATTTTTTTTACTATCCATTCATCAATTGAAAGACGTTTAGGTTGTTACCACTTCATAGCTATTGTGACTAAAGCAGCAGTAAACATGGTTGAGAAAGGATCCCTAGAGTAGGTGAGTCATTTGGACATATACTAAGGAACGGTCATAGCTGGGTCTTATGGTAAATTTGCTTTTAGTATTTAAGAATTGTTTACATTTGTGTCCATGGTGGCTGCCCTGGTTTCCCATCCTAGCAATGCTGAATGAGAAGGGCTCCCTTTGGGTCCTTGCTAGCATTTGTTGTGAACTGTTTCCTTGAACCTCGACATTCACCCATTGTGACTGGGCAAAGATGAAATCTCAGAGAGGTTTTAATTCGCATGTCTGTGATTGTTTGAGATGTTGAAGTTAAGACAAATATTTCTTAGCTACTTTTATTTTTGAGAACTCTCTCTGTTCAGATCCATAGACCATTTTCAACTGGGTGTTGTTTTCTTGATTTCCAGGCTCTCTATATATTCTGGATGTTGATCCTCCAGCAGGTTGTAGCCGACAGATTCTCCCCCACTCTGTGGGCTTCCTTTTCACCAACTCGACTGTTCTCTTTGCCGTACAGAAGCTTCTTAGTTTTATGAGATCCCACTTGTCAGTTGATGGCTTTAATTCCTGAGTGAACAGAGCCCTATTTACAAAGATTTTCCCCTCACCTGTATCGTCTTCTACCAGATGTGGCATTTCAGACTTTTCATATCTTGAATACAGGTCTTTGACCCATTTGAAGTTGCTTTTTGTCTGATAATAGATTACCATCTTTCAACAATGAAAATTTTGGGCATCTTCCTCAAATATCAGATGGCTGTAGCTGTGTTTGTACCTTATATTTTCATTGATTTGTCTACATGTCTATTTTTGTTCCAAGACCATGCTTTTTTTTTTTTTTTTTTTTTAAATTGCTTTAACCTTAACTTGAAATCTGGAATGGTAAGGTCTCCAACATTGTTCTCCTTGCTCAGGATTACTTTGGCTCTCCATATGACTCTGTAGATTGCTTCTTGGTAGGATGATGATTTTCAAAGCTTTCTGTATGTATCAAGCATGATTTTTCCCTTAAGTTCATTTATATGATTCATTACATTTATCTACTTACAAGAGTTGAATTGTCTCCGTGTCCTTGGGATAAAATCAGCCTGATTAATAATGGTGGGCGATCTTTTTGGTATTTGCTTGATTCAGTTTGCAAGTATCTTATTGAAGATTTTTAAATTTATTTGTTCATTAGGGATGTTGGCCTGTAGTTTTCTTTTTTCCTTACCTGGTTTGGGTATTAGAGTAATGTTGCCTTCATAGAAGGAGTAAGAAAGTGCCCCTTCTATTTCTATTTTTGGAAAAACTTAAGAAATATTAGTTACCGATCTTTAAAAGTCTGATAGGATACGGCTGTGAATCCAACCTCCCCCGATCTCGCCCCAGAGAAGGTAAAAGGAATCCAAGGTGAGTCAACTGAGTCTGTCATATCCAGTAGAGGTAGGACCGAGTCCCTCACCCAGGTATCAAGAGTGAGAAAGGTGTTTTTCCGCTAGGCATGGGCTTCGATGAGCCAGTTCATGCACCCGGGATAGACATTGGTGCAATTGCAAGAGGCCCCAGAACTCGCTGTCATCTACATTCAGAGGGTACAGATCCGGCCATGAAGGGTCATCAGCTGTTATTTCAGAGTCTGCAAGCTCCTAGCAGCACAGGACTGCCTACTCCAGGGGTCTCTCCATCATGATCCAAAACCCTTTCAGTAGCTCAGCCTGGTGTTTAGTGAACGCTTTTTATTACTATTTCAGTCTGCCTGTTTGTAATGTTAGGGTTAGGAGATGTTAATCTCTTCTTGGCATAAAGTTAGTGGTTTGGGTAAATGAAGAATTCATTTCTTCTAGTTCTGTAACTTAATGGAGTGGAGGTTTGTAAAGTATTTCTTTACAATGTCCTGTCGCACGAATAAATGAAACTCAGGGATAGATCTCTGAGAAAGTCGGAGATATTAGAGAGAGGAAACACCACAGTCAGATCTTACCCAGCTGTCTTCCAGCTTCCTCAGCCTGGCTTCTCTTGGCTTCCTCTCTTTCTATCTTTCTATGCCTGCCTTAAATACTCTCCTGGTAAGTTAAGGCGTGACCCCACCACTGCCTGCCTGAGAGCCTGGAACTCCTTCTGTAAACTAAGACGACCTCAACTCAGTTTGGATTAAGGGTGTAGGTCAGCACTCCCGGATATTCCCTGTGCTGGGATTAAAGGTGTGAATCACCACTCTCTGATCCTCCTAGACTGTGGTTAGATCCCTCTGATATCTCGAAACTTCTGGAGCTTTTATTACATCCCCACAATGTCCTGTTTTTTGTTGTTGTTGTTTTTTGTTTGTTTTTTGCTATCCATGATAGGATTTCTCTGCTCATCTCTGATTCTGTTTGTCTGGGTCTCCTCTTTCCCTTAATTGTGCTAACAGTCTGTTGATCGTGATTATCTTGTCAAAGAACTAGCTCTTAGATTTGCTGGTTCTTTACCTCTGCTTTTGTTCATTAATTTCTTCTCTGAATTCTTTATTATTTCTTCCCATCTACTCAGTTTGTGCTTAGTTTGCTCTTGGTGTTCCCGATTCTTGAGTTGCATCACTAAGTCATTTATTTGTCGTCCCCCCTTCTTGCTGTGGGAGCTTAAAGTTATATATTTATGTTCTTTTCTCTTAGTTACAGGACGTTTTTACTTATTTATTCATATGGCCTTTTAGATTTGTTTTTTATGTGTATGGGCGTTTTGTCTGCATGTATTTATATTCACTACATTAGTGCCTTATACCTGCAGAGGTGAAATGACCCATGTGATAGATGATGTCATTTAATTCTGGTGTTTCCCTGTTTAGTTTCTATCCAGATAACCTGTCTATTGGAGAGAGTGAGGTACTGAAATCACCTCCTGTGTTGGAGTTGGACTTAATCTGTGTCTTTAATTCCAGTAGTACACCTTTTTAATGAAAATGTTTATAATGTGTGCTTTATAAATTATTCCCTTGCTTAGAATGACATAGGCCTATTTATATCTTCTGGTAGATCTAGGTTTAAATCTACTTTGTCATATACTAGGATATCAACGCTTGCTCAACACTTGCTCCCTAGTCCCATTTGCTTGGAATACTTTTATCCATCCCTCTACTTTAACGAGGTGGCTGTTTAAATCTATGGTGATCGTCTTGTAGATAACAGAAAAAGTGGACTCTTTCCTTCCCTCCTTCCTCTCTCTCCTTCTCTCTCTCTCTCTTTCTCTCTTTCTCTCTCTCTCTCTCTCTCTCTCTCTCTCTCTCTCTCTCTCTCTCTCTCTCTCTCTCTCTCTCTCTCTCTCTCTCTCTCTCTCTTTCCAGGCTTGTTTTATTTTAATGATGGATCCACCTGGGACCACAGCCAGGTCACTATGTACAGACACAAGGGAAGCTTTATTGTTTGGTCTCTTCTTCCTTGGCTTGGAGGCGCCCTTCACATTTTGTGCTTCCTTAGACCTGTGAGCTTCAGCCTGGCAGGAACTTCACGTGAGCCTGTCTGCCTTCAGCTTGTAGCTATGCTCCATGAACATGTTTTTGAAGACATTCCCTTTGACCTTCAGGTATAGGTTATAAGACATGTGGCTGTCAGTCTTAGATTCATGGTATCTCCCGAGAAGCAGATTCACATCCTTCTCCAGGTCACACTCTCAGACATTCAAGCATTGGCAGCATCCTTCTGCTTCACTATGCCTATGCCCATGCTCTTCTGTGGAGCTAAGATATTTTTCCAGCATTGAGCCTGGAAATGGACAGTCACAGACGGATGATCAGCCAACCTTTGATCAGGTTCTGATCTGCTGATGGAAGTTGGCTTCTGAGAGTCCATTGGTCTCAATGGTGTCCAACCAGACATTTTTACTGCAGTGGAGGACTGTAGAGGCAAGCCTCTTCTGAAAAGTGAGTGTGCTCATGACCGCAGATGCAGCGTTTTATTTTCTAATCTTTAATACTAACCTGTATCCTTGGCGAGTTGAGGCCATTGGCTTTTAAAGCTTCATTGATTGCAGTCAGTAATTAGCTCTGTCTTTTCCTTATCTGTCCTCCCAGCTGTGCCTATTTCTCCCTTTAGTCTGTAGCTTCCAGGGTTTACTGCGGGGCTGCTTCGCTGCGGGGCTGCTTCGCTGCGGGGCTGCTTCGCTGCGGGGCTGCTTCGCTGCGGGGCTGCTTCGCTGCTGCGGGGCTGCTTCGCTGCGGGGCTGCTTCGCTGCTGCGGGGCTGCTTCGCTGGACATACGTCCTGAAAGAAGCAAACAGGCTGAGACCTGCTCATACACTGGGAATGTTTCTTCCTTGAGCGCTGGCTGACAGTCTTGTCACGTAAATGTCTGGGTGTGCGTCTGTTGGTCTGTTGTTTAGGAGACGTCAGCTGCTCTTTTAATAGGCTGTTCTCTTTGAATATGCGTTCTTGTTGTTGTTCTGGATACTTAGTGTTTTAGCTACATTATGCTATGGGAATTTCTTTTCTGGTTGTGTCTGTTTTCTGGTGCTTCTTGTATGGGTTTGTCACCTTAATTTGGGGGAATTTTTCTTCTGTGACACCACTGCAGATCTGGTCTACGTTATTGAGCTAGGATCCTTTATCTTTGCCTACCGTTCAGAGATTTGGTCTTTTTGTGTTCCAATTCTATGTATATTTCTTTCATGTGACACTAATTTTTTTTATCTTCTTGGTTAGGGTTGGGGTATGATTTCTCCACTTTATCCTGATATTCTGTCTTCTACTTTTTCTGTTGTACTGGCAAGGCTTTCCCCCTAAAGTCTCTAGCTGGGCTATTGAGTTTTTCCAATCTATCTTCATTTTTGCTTGGCATTTTCAGCATTTTCATCTTATCTTTATGGAATTCAGTTTTTAGAGTTTGAGTTATCTATCATTTCATTTAGAAATGTATTTGCTCTTTGTTGGATGTAACTTGAGAATTTATTCCTGACCTTATTAAGTCCTTGAATTCTTTATGTTTAAATTTTTTCTTTTAAATTCTATGCCTTGCAGGTTTATTTAAATCATTTTCACTGGAGAACATTTCCATCGGGTTGTTGGGTCTTGGAGGAGACGCACCATGTTGACCTTTTGTAGTCTTTGTATATTTGTAATGTAAACTGGGCGTGTGGACTTCTCCTTTGTGCATGTGTGGTGTGAGATTCAGTCTGCCTCTGTTGAGCTTGGTTTTGATTCTGTTGTTGCCCAACTTTGTTTGATTTCAGATCAAGTGAGATGAGGAAATAGTAGGTAGACTCTTAGGTAATATTATCTCAGATTGGGGGAACAGGCATGACTCTCATTCAGTGGGAACCAAACCAGAGTACAAACGGGTCAAATGGCTGCCTCTGCTTAGACTGCATGGTGGGCTGAGGTGTTGGGCATTCACCAGGTTATGCCAGCACACAGACACTTCAGTTGAGGCTAGGCCTAAGGATTGTAGACCATGAGGCCCAGCTCCCCCTGAAGGTTTGGAATGGTGTAGGCAAAAAGGGGCCTGGGAGATTCACTAGGCTTTGCAGGTGCATAGAATATATGGCAGGGATAAGCCTGGGGTTGGAAACAATTTCATACTTGTATATGATGCTCTGACACTTACATCCCTGACCCCTGACTTTCTCCCATCCTATGAATAGCCGCTTCTTTACCCTGCCCTTTTCCAGGTTCATGAATTATGATTTTGCTTTCTGATCCAGTTTGGTTAAACTGGGTACACACTTGAAGGCCATGACTCTCCTTGTCCACGAATCTCTTATTAGCTGGGAGTACAGCAGTTAGAAGAAGGTCATCTCAAGCCCCTCCCCCCGCTGACTTGTGTAGACCCAGTGGAGACATCTACGAGTAGCTCATGATTGCTGGGCTGGAGTATTAGGAGTTCACCAGCTTCCACAGTCCTTTTCCTTGCCTGTTGACCCACACTACCTATTTCTCCTTCTATTTCCTTCTATTTTTACTGTGAAGGTTTGGTTGATATTACAACTGATCCAGACTTCGATGGAATCTATGATGAAGACATGAATGAAGATCCAACCTATGATCCGAATAGCCCTGAAGAAAAGGCCATATTTATGAAATATGCTGAAAATATTATGCTAAAGTTGACATTCAGTACCACACAAGTTCAACAGCATGAAAACATTTTTATATTTGAGACAGCCTACTGGCTTACTAATGCTATAAAGTACAATCAGGATTATCTTGATATTTGTACTTACCAGAAACTACAACAAAGACTGTATCTTCAAAAAAAAGTCATTCAAAAACACTTTGAGAAAAAAAAAGAAATCAGAAGAGGGTTAGGCTATCTGAAGTTAATATGCTTTTTGATTCCATTTTTGCTCGGTTTAAAAAAGAGGATGAAAGTTCCGTATTTAAATAGTCTGCTTCCACCTTTCTCAGGTAAGAGGATACGCAAAAATAGACCTCGTCTGGGCTGGAATTTCAAAAATTTTTAAATTATTCTTATTTCATGTGCATTGTGACTTTGCCTGTCCATATGAGGGTACTGGGTGCCCTAAAACTGGAGTTAGACAGTCATCCATGTGAGGGTACTGGGTGCCCTAAAACTGGAGTTACAGACAGTCATCCATGTGAGGGTACTGGGTGCCCTAAAACTGGAGTTACAGACAGTCATCCATGTGAGGGTACTGGGTGCCCTAAAACTGGAGTTACAGACAGTCATCCATGTGAGGGTACTGGGTGCCCTAAAACTGGAGTTACAGAAAGTCATCCATGTGAGGGTACTGGGTGCCTTAAAACTGGAGTTACAGAAAGTCATCCATGTGAGGGTACTGGGTGCCTTAAAACTGGAGTTACAGAAAGTCATCCATGTGAGGGTACTGGGTGCCTTAAAACTGGAGTTACAGTCATTAGCTGCATGTGGGTGCTGGGAATTGAGCCCAGGTCCTCTGGAAGAGCAGCCAGTGCTCTCAACATTGAGCCATCACTCCAGCCCCAAGAAAATTATTTTTCTGATAAATATTATGTATGTTTTATTGCTTTCTAGTAATAGGAGCTTATTATTTTTTTATCAAATGATGTAGTGATTTGAATAAGATTGACCCCATATGCTCATAGATTTAAATGCTTTGTCTTTAGGGAGTTGTTCTACTTGAGAGGGGTTAGGAAGTGTGACCTTGTTGGGGGGTGGATGTTGGGTTCCTAAAGCTCAAGCCAGACACAGTGTTTTGCTCTCCCTGCCTGTGTGTCCAGATATAGAACTCTCAGCTCCTTCTCCAGCACCATGTCTGCCTGTGTGTCAGTGCTTCTCACCATGACAATAGGACTAAACCTCTGAAACTGTAAGCCAGCCCCAGTTAAACGCTTTCTTTGATGAGTTGCCATGGCCATGGCATCTCTACAGCAATAGAACAGCGACTATAAGAGTTGCCATGGCCATGGTGTCTCCACAGCAATAGAACAGCGACTAAGAGTTGCCATGGCCATGGTGTCTTTACAGCAATAGAACAGCGAGTATGAGAGTTGCCATGGCCATGGTGTCTCTACAGTAATAGAACAGTGACTATAGGAGTTGCTGTATTATATGTCTCTCTACAGCAATAAAACACTGACTATAAATAAGAATTGCTGTGGTCATGGTGTCTCTACAGCAACAGAACACTGGTGAGACAAATGGAAATACCCACTTAGTTCTTTATAAGTGGAAGTGCCTACTTGGCTATTTATCCTAAAGAAGCTCAAGGGAATTTTTATCGTTGTTTAAACAAAAGTTATCAAAAAATCACAGAATTTTAGTCCAATAATTAAGGAGTTATGTGTTAGTATTGACTTATAGATGTCATTCAGAATATTTTAACAATAGCTTTGAACTATTTATACAGTAAATCCACAAAAAGTGTTCAGAATGAATAAAAATATATTTTATTGCCAGGCAGTGGTGGTACACACCTTAAATCTCAGCATTTGGGAGACAGAGGCAGGCTGATCTTTATGAGTTTGAGGCCAGCTTGTTCTAAATAGTGAGTTCCAGGATAGCCAGGGCTACACAGAGAAACTCTGTTTCAAAAAACCATACATATGTATATGGTTTTTCTTGTACTTATATAATTATGCACATATAATATATAAATTGTTAATTATGTAATTAATATACTTTTGTAAAGCACATTAGTAAGAGTGTAATGTATGTAGTATTATTAAAAGTGAAGCACATAGGTATATGTGAATTTATGTATCTGTTAGTAGGACTAATGACACAGACCTCTCATCCTAGATATACAGGACAGATGCAAAAGGAGCAGATGCTGAAGTCTAACCTGTGCAAGAGAATGAATTCAAGACTAACCTAGGCAACATAGTGGAACATAGTTCAAAATGAAAAGCAAAGGAGAGCTGGGGGTATATCTCAGTGACTGACCAGTTGTGTGTGCAAGGCTCTAAATTTACTCGCTAGTTCCACAAATGTGTGTGTCTGTGTGTGTGTGTTGTGAGAAAGACAGAATAAATAATTTTATAGTCAGTTATTGCCAAATTATAATTTTATCTGGATTTTTTTCACTGTTTACATGAATACTAATAAGATATCTAAAATACCATCATCTATGTGTTGTCTGCACTTTAAATAAAAATTTCTTTTTATTTTTGGAGACGACAAAGTCAAGACAGAGAGAGAACTGCCTCCATTTATATATGGGCGAGATTTTAAATGCCAGAATTTTGACTACAAAGACCATCAATATTTTCATGTTCACGGAGGAATTGAATTTGATATGAGCACAAATCCAGTTGAGAATGCTGTGGAAGAATTTCAGGTTTTTGAATTTTTGGTATTTCTGAAATATTTTGTTGTTTGAGCAGAGCATGTGTTGGTTCAGGCACCATACAAGCCTCCACAGACAGTCTTTCTTACTAGCTTTTCTCACACATTGTAATAAACATGAATTAGGTGCAACTGTCTTGGAGGATAAGCTGATAAATAAGCCAGATACACGACATTTACAGATTTCAAATGAGCAATCTTTGTCCTTGGACAGTTAACTAAAGTATACAATAGAAATCCATGAACACATACACCTGAAATACCATCAGAGACAGGAGGATCATGAGTTCAAAGCCAAGCAACCAGCCTAAGCCATATCATAGAGAGACTTCATTTAAAAAGAAAAAGAAAGAAAAAGGAAAAAAAAACTCAAATAAATCCCTGAATATCTATGCTAATCCATCCATGTTTCTCAAAGATTGTCACAAGAAAAAAGACAGTCTTTTGAGACAGAGTTTGAGAAGAGTGAGTCCCCCAAGAAGGAGCCTGGTGTATTAGATGCATCAATCCCTTATTTGTTAGTGTTTTGTCTTGCTTACATTGTATACTATTATACCTATTGTATATTTTCTCTTTAATTTCTGATATTCCCAAATTAGGAATTAGATACACACAATTATTACCAAATTTCTGGGGCTTTAATTTTCCACTTGCATGTATACAATTTTCTATAACATCTTATTAAGTTTGTTTTAAAAAATTTTTTTAATGTGTAATTTGTATTTTAGAAAAATGCAGAGAAAATACGGGAGTGTGCTACTAATACCTTTGCAGAAGACTCAGGATACAAAGAATTTTACTCAGTACCAGTCATGGAATTTTGCGGAAAGAGGTAAGGAGCTTTCCAGTCATGCCAGCCACAGCTTGTTGAATGTTAGCAGAACACAAGAAAGTGTCAAAATACAAAAGCTTAGATTAAAGTCTTAGATAGTGATACTAGAACAGTGATGATCTTGTGGGTGACAGACTCAAAAGAGCACGTTGATACAGCCTGCAAATGACTTTAAAGCTTACTTAGACTTACTTCTTACAGTGAGCACAAACCAGATCTGGGCAGGGGTAGGAGGGTGGGGGGCAGTTGAAAGCTTTGGACAATTTAATTTACATCTGTAAAGAGTACATTAAAAGTTCCAAACCCTCATTTCCAAACCAACCTTGCTGTGCCTTTCATATTCTGAAATGACATATTTCTTCCCATGGGTCTAGGGTCTTTCATGTAGTTGTTCTTGTATTTTACCATGAATACAAGTTTGAAAACATTGTAAAATGAGTAACCACCTTAAGTGTCATCATGGAACCTACATCCAACAATGAATAGAGGTGGAGACAGAGATCCATGGCTGATCACTGGGCCAAGCTCCTGGTCCAGCTGAGAGCAGGGGAAGAGTGTCTGTATGAGCAAGGGGATAGGGATTATGAGGAAAATTCCCACAGTGATGGCTAGCTGGAGCTCTGGGGAGCCCACTGAGTCAAGAACAGCCACTGGGGAGCCATCGGGAAAAGGAGCTAGGCCCTCCAAGGGTAAGCAACTGTAGACTGGCATGGGCAGTATGTGGAGCCTTGAGGAGTGGGATCAAACTGTGTTCCTGTGCCTGGGCTGGCACCTTGGAGCCCATTTCCTGCAGAGGAACACCTAACCCAGTCTTGACTTTGGGATGAGGAAATCAGACTTGCCTGGAGTGGATGTGCCAGACTGAGCTGACCTTGGGACTTCTTGCCCTTTAGGGGTGGGGAGAGCTGAATGGGGAGGGGTGAGGCTGAAGACAGACTTGGAGGGATTGGGAGGAGGGAAGGGAGGGAGCAGGGGACACATGGATAAAAAGACATTTTTTTAAAGAAAAAAATAATAAAATGAAACAAAAAGAAAACATGGGTTATAGAGCACAGAGAAAATATTTGGACTAGAGGTGGAAAAAAGCACGTTGGAAGGTTCATTTGCCTGTTTGTTCCTCTGGTGGCATGGCAATAGCTGAGGATCAAGTCTAGGATTCTGGAAAATAGACATTTCAAGAATGGAATAGGGAGAAATATGGGCAAGAGAGTAAATGAGATTGAGAGAGGGCATAAGACACAAGGAAGAAAACCAGGAGAGCACAGCAGCCAAGTGGGGTGTGTAAGAATATGACACAGTAAAGCATCAGACACAACCAAAAATGGTAGCCCAAGACTTAAGAGTGAAGCGCTCCCTCTAAAGCTGGCTGTGATTCCATAAAAGGATTTTAATGAGGCTATTAGCAGCAAGTTAAAGGGTAAAGTGGGGAAAAGTTAATGAAATTGGAAGAGACAAAAATAAAGATACATATTGAAGATGCGGGGGGGGGGGGGGCTGAAGACGTAATGGGAATGAGGCAAAGGATGGAATGTGATTGGTCTTTCTCTTGAGTTCTGCCTGTACTCGTGTACTGTAAGCATGAGGGCAAAGTGACTGGGTAGGAAGGGGAAGACCTGTCCTTGGGCTGCATGATGTCCTGGAGGCATCTGTGAATGAACTCTTATTCTCCACTGATCCTGGAAGTGTAGATAGAGAAGCAGCAGGAAGGAAAGCTAGATTAATGAGAGGCTGTCCTCTGTTCACCAGTAGTTAGTGTGTGCCTCCTGCTATTGCAGTGTTAGAGATCCAACCACTGCAAGGTGGTGTCAATGTGTAACTTTCTCTAGTTCCTGACTAATGCACAGCATTTGGGAATCAGTGTTGGTGAGTAATAGGTAGATAGATATGATTTTTCAAGTTCTGAAAACTGTAGTAGGTTCTGAGAGATGGCTCAAAGGGTAAAGAACTTGCTGCACATCCATGAGAGTCTGAGACCTGCCCCCGAGCATCAGAAAGCCTGTGGCTCCTGTGCTGGCAGGTGGAGACAGGAGGACCATTCATACTAGCCAGTCAGTGATCTCAGGTTCAAAGACAGACTGCTTCAAAACACAAGGTGGAGAGTCATGAAGGAAGACAACCTTTGGCGACACACACACCTAATAAAAATAAATACAAAATAATCTTGTTTCTAGATCCAGACAGCCTGAAATAAAAGATAAAAGTAAAAACCCACAAGAAAGTAACCAGTATTTTCAAAATTCACATATCAATTACTAGAGAAACTTCATTCTGTATAAAATCCAACCTCTGCATAATTTTTTTTTTTTTATCAGAGTTCCATATGCTTATTGGCCGGCATTCTCAACTGCAATGAGAAGTCTTTGCTTCTTTTTCTGCCAAGATTTCCTGCCATCTCTTGCTGGGTGCTTAGTTCCCAAAAAGCTCTGTAGAGGGAACTACACAAACTCCATCTTTGTTAAGCACTGCTTCTGGCTGAGTGGCAACTATACTCTCTGGTTATTTCTTTGCTGTGCCTGGAAAATGGCATACATTTTAGTAGATGTGACACCAATCCAATGAAATAAGTTTGAGGTTGTTTTTTTTTTTTTTTTTTCCTTTCCCCAGTTAATGTTTTTGAGGCATTGCTACCTTAAAACTTGAATAATTTCAAATTGCTTTCTGTCCCCATAATGAACTAGAGAATAATATTAATGACTGAAAACGGGGCATTTTAAAACTTCTTGCTTTCTTTGATTTTGTGAAATGGTTACTATATTGAGCATTCCCATCATTTTTCTCTCATTTACTTCCTAAGAGACACCTAGTCCTTTATATTTCCCCTAGGTCCTATAATCACACTCAGAAACATCTAGATCCTAGATTCATTTTAGGTTCTGGGTGAGTTTTCCCATCATACAACAATCACAGCATGGGACCACAATCAGATGCTCAATGAATTGGAAGTCTACGAGAATAGAAAAACTCGCGATTCATAAAGATGACCATATTGGGAGCAAATAAATTAATCAACATTCAAGTATAGCTCTAACTGTAGTTCTGTATGTAATTATTATGGAGTAAGTGAGTTTTGACAGCATATAAATACTTAGTAAATTACTTCAAAGCTATAAGAAAGCCTCATTTTATTCCTTTATCCTTTTATAGTTACTATGTGATCTATTTTGAGCTTGAAATTTTCTACCAGCAACTATATAAGACTCAGTGGTGGGGAGCCATAAACGAAATCATCAACAATCTGAGATTGAAAAGGCTTCCACTGACTGAAGCTCAGTTACATGAACAATTTAAGAAAAAATTTGGTTTCAAAAAAGCTATGAAGTGCAAGGTATTTCATTGTATATCACGTAATTTTGTGTAAGAAGTTACCTATTACCCCAAGTTCATGTCTCATATTTGACCCTAAGTAGAAGGTCTAGGATATGAGGTTCAAGAAGGACATTGAGATCAGTTGTTGGGGGTATGGAATTAACCGGAAGTCCTTAGTGGCTATGGACAGATAGGCAGACAGACAGTAGCATGGCAGGGGCTCTGAGGAGGTGAAGCCCTGGCACTAGACAATGGTGTGATGCAGAATTCTGACTGTAGGACTGTAGGGGATCAGGGCACCTACAAGAGAGGAGAGAGGGGTGATGGAGGGAGCTAGGGGAGATAGAGGAGAGAGGGAGGAGACACCCCCTGAGGGTGGGAGTAGTTTTATTGCACAAGTTTGCAACCAAGCTCTCTGATGCCCAGGCAAAAGGCAGGGCAGTGGGTAGAGAGCAAGGCCTGTGGCCACCAACACTTGCTTCCCTGGGAAAGAACCTTTGGAACCTGGAGTCTGTTAGCCTGGAGATGATCAGATTGTCAAGGTCTCAATAGTGCACCTTGTCTTTTGAGAGGGGAAGCACTTCTGTAGCAGTTATAACACTGCGTTCTCAAACTAGGGATAAGCTATGAAATAAAATCCCACCTTTTATTAGCTGAAAGTCTACATGGTTCTAGATTATACATTTCTGGCCAAGTACAAATCAAATCACCAATAAGCTGGACTGTGGTTCATCTTGCTGGTTTCTGATGTTCGAGCCGCAGCTGTAGGTAGGAAAACTCAGGTTCTACTTCCCTTACCTTCATTCCCATTACACAGATGGGGGGGGGGGGGTTGGGGAGTCAGCACAAGTGTTAGAGTTGGTGAATGGCACCACCTGGCTCCCTTCTGTGCAGCAGAAAGCAAGCTGACACCCGAATCACTCCTGTGTCTGCTTAACAGACTTCACCTTAGCTGCTGCACCGGTCTAAGGCTCCCCGTCTAAGGTTTTTCTGTTTAAAAAGCCATACATTTAAAACTTTGATAACTAGTCTAATTTAAAGTATTTATCAGAACATGTCAAAGAACAATACAGTATTTTTTAACTAGAGAAAGAAGAAAAAGTCTCTCTAGCTATATATTGCAAGTTTCTTGGGTTGCCCTTACATCGGGGTGAAGCAGATAATCTTCATTTCTGTGCTCTCAATGTCCCCTAGTTCTGTGGGTTGGAGGGAGAAGCTCTTCCAGCCCCTGTGGCAAAAAGGAAGCTGCACTCTTGCATTCTGCGTCCCTCCCTTCCTTGAAGAAAGTTTTAGACTTGGTTTTATTTTTAAAAAGTATTTTAAAAACTGATGCTAATCTTTTTTTAAAAAAAAAAAAATTTAGAGTATCCCATTTGGTATGAAGTCGGCTGTAGAAAGAGGCTTGTCTGCTGTTTTCCATACGTTTAGCCGTAAAACCTCAAGCTCCACAATCAATGTTTCTGATGAAGCTGGCTATGCCATTTTCCACCATGCTGCCCTGCACAACCGCGTCTCTATCATATGTCAGCTGTGTAACGCCAACTTCAATGTCAACCAGAGACGCTTCATCATGCTCAGCCAAGGTACCACTCAGCCTTTAAACTTTGTTCAGTACTGAAGTGCCTAGTTGACAGAAAGCAGAACTGAATGGTTTAAATATAGTGACCAGTTATCCTTTAAACATGTTTTAATGTGGAAAGCATCTTTGGCAATTAAAAATCCTTCCATTCATCCTTGTCTTCTCAGATTTCCACTTGCTGATAAATAGGTAAGTTTCACAATATGAATAAGTATCTCTGCTAGCAATACTACTGCTAAATCAATGCATTATCCTAGCTGCAAGTTTTGGTTAGGTTTTGAAAGGTAGAGTTTCTAGGTCTGCTCTGATTTGGTGTTTGGTGCATGCAATATCCCTGCATGTCTCTGTCAGAAATTGTAGTCTGCATTGTCTGATGTAATACTGCTCTCTGTATCAACATGTTGTCATTTTATTCTTTTTGACTAATTTAGGAAGCATATATTGGTAATCATGTTTCTATGTGGATTTTCTTTCAAAGCAGAGTCATCCAAAGTGGATATGAAAAAAGAAAGAAACGGTAAGGCCTAAACGAAATATGTGTATTTTTAAAAAGATTATTATATATGTTAAAGATTTTTGCTGGATGTGGTGACACAAGCCTGTAATTGGAGCACGTGGAGATTGAACCAGGAAAAGGGGATTAAGGTCATCCTCAGTAACATGAGTAAGTTCAAGACCAGCTGGGGCCACATGAAAATAAACAATTAAAAAAAGAAGCTTTTTATAGTACACAGTCCACAAATATATAGTTGTATAAATGATGTTTTTCACATTAAATTTGAAGGGTTATTGATGCTCATGTTAGGTCTTCCTTTTGTAATATTTAACTGGGAGTTTGCTGTGATCTCCACTTGTTTAATAAACTCAGTTTCCAAGTTGGTTTTGGCAGCAGGGAATGTGGCTGTGCTGCATGGTGCTTGCCTCACATGTGCGAGGCCTCAACTTCAATCTCCACAGTCTATCCCCACAAACAAATTTATGATGTATACATTCTGGCATCTAGTGGCAGTAATGATATATAGGTTCTAAGGAATGGTTTGGCTGATGTCAAAGTTTTGAAGTAAGCATTGGACATGAAAAAAATTCGTAAGTTTATACCTTTCTACACAGTTGATAGACCAACCATACACCTTTAGAGTCAATAGAAGGTAATTTATGGAGAGTTCTTTCATTAAAAAAAAAAAAAGCAAATGGGAAGGGCAGAGAGGGACTAGGCTTTATTGTGGTGGGAGAAAACATTTTACACATACACACACAACATAAAATAAAATTTAAAGCACTACCAGAACAAGTGGTACTTCATTTTAAAATAGGTGAATTAAGTAGAAAATTATTGCTACTTTATCATGACTATTTTATGTATTTACTTAGTTTTTTAAATATGTAGTAAGATGCACTGATGACAGCCTCAGCATTGGGTGCTAAGGCCAAAAGATTTCAAATTTGAGGTTATCCTGAGCTATAGTGGTCTCCAGACCAACCTGAATTACATAGCAAGACCCTCAAAAATAGATACATATTTTCTTTGCTAATAAAACAATATGATTCCATCCAGTATTCTGTGTTAAGCAAAGGAATTTAAGATTGCCCAAATAACTGTTTTAATGCTTGTTTATTATATGGCTTTATATGTTATACAGCACTAAGCTGCGAGGTTGGATTCATAAAGGTGTGCTTATTTATTTATTTATTTATCTATCTATCTATCTATCTATCTATCTATCTATCTATCTATCTGTCTGTTTGTTTATTTGTTTATTTATTTATTTTAGGAGCGCCAGCTCTGATGACTGAAGCAATTGTTGTTTGTCTCAGGTCCTACCCCTCTACACCTGGCGGCACAAGCTTGTTCACTGGAGACAACCATTTGTCTGCTCAGCTTCAAGGCTGATTACACACTCACTGAGAAGAGAGGCTGGATGCCGATCCACTTCGCTGCCTTCTATGACAATATCTGCATCATTATTGCACTCTGCAGGAAGGATCCAACTTTGCTAGAGGCCGAGGCAACAGCTGAGTGAGTTACTGAGCATCTGTAAGAATATAAACTTCGGCTTTTCCTGATGGTATGGGGACTTGCAAGGTAACAAAGCACTGACGTTTCTCTGGTTCTCATTGACTTCTCTTCTGGTTTAATCTTAGAATTCATAAAGACCAGAGCTTTCATCTGCCTGTGTGTTTCCTAGAAGAACAAAGAGCAAGTCCTGGGGGTTTCTTTAACTTTTATATCAACGATACAGCCTCACAAATAGGTTTATTAGGCTAACTACAAAAATAAGGAGGAGACCATTACCCTTGTCTCTTATATAATTAGCAGATAGCGCTGTCTCCAGATCAAAGTAGATAGAACTGTATCACGGTTTCTAAAGGAGGAAAGCTGGAAACAGGAAATATCTCAAACAGTTTTCTGTTTCATGATTCTGCTGGAGCCACTTTTAGGATGGAAGTGTGTGTTCTTCCTTAGGCTTGTCTGAAAATCCAAAGACCAAGTGATGGTTTTGAGTCTCCAAACCTGCTGTGGGGCTACTGTAGTCTAAGTCTTCAAATGCTTTGTCCGTTATTTACATACTGACTTGGCTGCTTGAAGGACTGGGCTTCTCCTTAGCACATGGCTTCCCCACTGTCGTGCGAAATGGCAGCACCTCCTGTGACCATTATCCTGCCTGAATTATAGAGAGAAGCAGATAGACAGAGGGAAACAGCAGCACACAGAGTTGTCCACACAACTGCCACCACCATCCTGGAGTCACTCTTGTTTGTACTGACAGACCTGCCTCTGATGGAAGATGGGAGATGGAATGCTGGGCTGGATAACCATGTACACAACCAAAAGCAACACAGTCAGCACTCACACTGTTAGTTTCCACCATGATGAGGAAAATGGCATTTGGAATTGAATATAAAATATAAAGAATGTGTTTGTAGACTACCAAGTCTATGTGATATTCATAAAGTGGGTTGGTAATACCTGATTATGAGTCCACTAATTTATAAATCTTTTAGAAAGAGTAGATAGAAAGAGGACAGAGATGACTACCAAGGGCAGTGAGGCAGGAAGGGATGTCTGTGGGATATAGAGAATTAGGTGCTAATGGAAGACCAGGTGATGATATGAACCATGCAAGGAAAGTAAAGTGTGCTCAGCACTGTTAAACTGTGGTTTCGATTTGTAGGACTCAGTGTACTCCACTACTGCTTGCTGCCACTTCAGGAGCACTGGACACTATTCAGTACCTTTTTTCCCTTGGTGCCAACTGGAGGAAGACAGATACTAAAGGAAATAATATCATTCATTTGTCAGTGCTCACTTTTCACACAGAGGTACTCAAGTATATAATAGAGCTGGATATCCCTGAACTCCCAGTTTGGAAAACTTTGGTAGGTGAGTATAGAACAATTCTGATTACTCTATATGACTGTTGATGTGCTGAATCTAATAAATAAAAATAAAACATGCATATTTTAAAATTAAAGATCATGCAATAAAAATTATGAACTAAAGCAATAATATAGTTGATAAAGGGAACTATCTTTGTATGTGTAAAAGCAAAGACTGGTGACCCAAATGAGCTATATCTCACACAGTGATATTATTTTCCAACTTTCTTAGAAGTCAGAAAATCATTTTCTCCATTAATATGTGGAAATATTTCATGATAAACTGAATTCAAGGGAAAGAAGGGCACTAAAGCTTGAGCAGCAAAGGTTCCCTCTACTTATCCTTTATTCCTCATTCTAGAGTCAGCTTTAGAAAAGTCTTCCTTCGGTTTTCTATGTACATGGCAAAATTTCCTTCCCCCTTAGTCCCCATTACAATCACAGTAGCAATCGAGATTCAAGAGGAAACGGGAGGGCGTGGCACTGATGAACAAGCTGGAACTAGACAGGCACCTCTCAGACTCCCCAGTCAATGTTAGGAAAGCTGAGAACTTCTCAAACTTGGACCTCACAGTCTTTCAAAGCTGGAGAATGGGCAGTGTCAGGACTTTCCGCAGGGCCCAGCCAGAAAGGCCAGCAGGTGCTGAGGCTGCCTTCTCCTGGTGAAGAGAAGTGGGAAGGCCCCAAGGAACAGAGAGAAAGGCAACGAGCATTTTGAGGGTGACAGCAAAGGGGTATTATACCAGATGGGGCTATGGGCCTAGTCTGGAGAAAGGGCAGAGCTCTGAAAGGGCCACTGAATCAGCAGACACTAAGAAAATGAATCTCAAATGGGGAAAGATTACCTCCCGAGAATAATGGTGAGAAATGAGACAACACCATGGATCACTACAAACCTGACTGAGAGTGATTTTGTGTAGACAATGTAAGTATTGATTAAAGTAACAGCTGTAAATATGAGGAAATGGCAGGGCAGCATTGAGCTGGTTCCCCATAACACGAAGTCATAAAGTCTAAGGCCAAGGCAGCAAGATGTAGCAGTGTGCCAAACTACACGCATCTGTGGACCCCAGAGTCCTGCTTCCTAGAGAGGTAAGCCCAAAGGAATGGAAGAAGTGGGGGAGGGGGGAACCACAATATTTTGCTGTAGGTATTTTAGTGGTTTATAATTTTGAATCATAAGCATAAAATAAAAATTAAAGCAAAGAGAAAAGAGATGGAAAATGAGAACTAATATTTTCCCAATGCAGTAAGATACAGTCAATATTCCAACCTGATTCTATTGGTTTAAGATGTTTGATTCTTCAGGCTAGGGAGAGGGCTCAATAGAGCACCCGCTGTGCAAATATGAGGAGCTGGTGATGGTGATATGTTCACTTCACCTGTATAAAAATGAAATCAGTCATTCAATTGCTTCTGCTATGAATTACAGCTGTGTTTTTTGTTTTGCTTCCCAGAAATGTTGCAGTGTGAAAGCTTCAAGCGAAGGATGATGGCTGTCATGTCCTTAGAAGTAATTTGCTTAGCAAATGATCGATACTGGAAATGTATTTTGGATGCAGGTGATACAAAATATATTAACTGTCTTTTTCTTGTCATATTTTAAGTAGAGCTATATTATATTCAGGTAAATCATTCTAATGTGTAGTATATGTCCATAATACATGTACATGAATATAGGCATACATATGTAATGCTGAGATCAGATGCAAAGCACATACAATACCACTAAACTAATATATATAAGATGTGTATGTGTATATTTCAAGACAGGGTCACATATATAACCCAGGCTAGCCTTGAAGTTGTAATTTTATTGCCTCAGCCTTTTTTTTAATTAAAAATTTATGCAATGCATCTGATCATGTTTTTCTGCTCCTCA
This sequence comes from Phyllotis vaccarum, assembly GCA_033318265.1. Lineage (NCBI taxonomy): Eukaryota > Metazoa > Chordata > Mammalia > Rodentia > Cricetidae > Phyllotis > Phyllotis vaccarum. Next base: position 1,400,707 of record JARWLC010000007.1, read on the forward strand.
ACTCTTCCCAGATCCGCCCCCCCCCCCACCTCCCTACCGACCCAACTTTGTTTTTTGTTCTCTCTATAAACAAACAAGCAAAACAAAAACAAATAGGAAATGAAGCCCACACAAACATAAACCAGGAAAAAGTCAAGACAAAAATCTCAGAGCAAAACAAATGAAACAAAACATCCACAAAAATACCACAGGCTGCGTGTGTGATTTTTCCTTTGCTAGTGGGTATCATATGTAGATGGCCGCTGGCCTGAGAGATGGTTGGTTCTTACAGTCTTCTGTAGAGAGCCCTGAGCCTTGAGAGGAGGGTTTGATGGAGCCCATTTTGGGCCGAGTGCTCCAAAGTCTCTCACTTTGTGCATATTGTCCAGTTGTGGGTCTCCATGTCCATTCTCATCTGGTGTGGGCTGAGTGAGGCACTGATCTATGAGTATAGCTCATTAGGAGTCATTTTATTTACTTTTGAGAGCTGGGTTTACAAGTGAATGCATCCAAATTTCCTTTAAAATATATTTCTAACTATAAAGGACACCTTTTAGTTGATTTTAAGCTTCCCTTTTTTCTGGAAGATCATTTTGTCAACTTTATATTTTATTTTTTATGCAAAAACTGCACATGATCGAAAAACTGCACATTTTAGAGGAACTCTTTCTTTACAAACTTGAAATTTTAAGAAGTAATAAAAAGAACTGTAGTATACCAGTTGTTCTAGTATGATATCAGTTGTGATATCTACCCTGACAAAAAGCAACTTGGGAAAGAGTGTTCATTTTAGTTTATAACTACAGGTTACAATCTGTCATTACAGGGAAGTCAAGGATGTAGGAATCCGAATCAGCTATTCATATACATCCAGTTATGGGCAGAGAGAAATGAGTGCATGCATGCATGCCTCAGACTTTTCTCTAAACTTACAGACTTGGATCTCTGCCTAGCTCATGGTGTCACCTGCATCAGTTAACATTGGTAGTACATACATGTTCAGAGACCAGCCGTATCTAACAGTCATTGTAATACATACGTGTTCAGAGACCAGCTGTATCTAACAGTCATTGGTAGTACATACATGTTCAGAGACCAGCTGTATCTAGACAGTCATTGGTAATACATACATGTTCAGAGACCAGCCATATCTAACAGTCATTGGTAGTACATACATGTTCAGAGACCAGCCTTTTCTAGACAGATTCTAGTTGACAGCTCAGTGTAGCTGGCATAGTACTGCTATGATCGACTTCAGGCCAGGTTTGTAAGTAGTTCTGCGTTTAGAAAGGACGGTTTGTCTGGCCTAGTTTCCTCACTCATCAAATGGGTCAACCATCTGGATGTGCTCTGAGAGTAGCAGTGTCCACTAAAGCTTTCTGAAATGATAGGATGTCTGAACCATCCTGCATGATACCCACTTTCCTAATGTGCCTATTGAGACATGCAGTGTTCCAGGTATTGATAAATAAACAGACTTAATTTAACTCATTAAAAACATGTTTGGAAAAGCTCTCTGTCCCCTAAAAGTCAACAGTAGATGGTTTTGTTTTAGGGAGATAAATAAATGAGCCTCAGATATACTTATTTTCAGAACTTTGTATGTCTTCTGTAGTGTGGTTTCTTATCAACTTAATTGATATAAACCTCTAAGTTTTCCATTTTTTTTACCATGCCCAATGACTAACTATAATTACTGTTTCATTTTACTAGATCAGTACATTTTTTAATTTTTGGTATAAGATATGTATGATAACATAGTCAAATAATTAAACAATTACTGCCACACCATGACAAGTCAGTATCCAGAGCAGCACTTTACCATGCAGTACCTAAAGCCTTTATTCGGTAGGCATGATGATACACACCTTGATCCCAGCACTTGGGAAGCTGAGACAGAAAGATGGTGAACTGCACAGCAAGTTTCTGTCTACATGATAAATTATTATTGTATAGGCTGTAACAGTACGGTTTCTTGGTCCCTGGCGGCCTGAGGTCCGGACCCACAGACCTGCCATCCCAGACCCCTTAGTCACCGCAGCTGGTCAGGCCCCCAAAAATGATTCAGACACTTATATTAAGTTCATGCTGTTTGGCCTATGGCTCAGGCACATTGCTAGCTTACCTCTTAACTCAACCCATTTCCATTAATCTATCCTGCCACATGACCCATGGCTCACCTGTGTTCCTTACATGCTTCTTCTTGGGTGGCTGGCTCATTCTGTCTCTGATCCCGCCTATGCTTCTCCTACCTATGTTGTAATTTCCCCTCCTACTTTTTCTATGGTGCCTGTCATGGGCCAAAACAGCTTCTTTATTTAAAGATTGATAGTCACAGCATATAGAAAGACATTCCCACATCAATAGGCCAAAATTTAGTGTTTTAAAGATGGCTTAGGTTTACTAATATATATGATTATGTGTTACATGAAATTAAATATGCAAATAGCAAAAACCATTATCTTATAGATAAGATTATTTCCACATCACTTCAAGTTGTTACGCTATATTTTGTACAATTGTCTGTAATTATTCATTGCCATACCATGAACATTATTTTAATACTTTTAGGATAAATTGACTATATATGACCCTGAAAATATAACGCTCATGTTAGTCTTATCTTTACAGGCACTATTCCGGCCTTAATCAACCTATTAAAATGTCCCAAAATAAAGCTGCAGTGTAAAACTGTTGGCTTACTGAGTAATATCTCAACCCACGTAAGTGTGGTACATGCTTTGGTGGAGGCAGGAGGCATCCCTGCTTTGATCAACCTGCTGGTTTCTGATGAACCTGAACTACATACTCGCTGTGCTGTCATTCTATATGATATCGCTGAGTGTGAAAACAAGGATGTCATCGCCAGATACGTGAGTCATCTCTTACTAGTAACACTTCTCTCACTTAGAAGCTAGAAAGAAAGAGATCCTGACGATCCCGATGCACCTCCTGGGAATGATTAGCTCAAGGAGTTGGAGTGTCAGGAAAAGTCTTCAGCAAGCAGGAGACATTTAGGTGACTCTGTGGCTGAACTGACCAGGGGGCCTAATGCTCAGCGCAGACAGAGTTCAGATGAGTAGTCCTGGAGAGAAGTTGGAGCTATTCCTCACAGTATATCGTGGTTGTTTCTTGTTTATATGAGGATAATAGTTCTGATTAAGAAATATATCCTTATTATGTACCAGAAAGAATTAGAAGAAAATTGCTTTTGGTGAACTCTGAGCAATTGTTGCTACACTTTATTTCTTCAGAAAAGGAAAAAAAAAAAACCCACCCTATTGTGTCCACTAAGGTTTTAAGGTCTTTCTTTAGATGTTTACAAATGAAGTGAAACTGGTGATACAAGTTTCTTCAGTCTCACATAGTTGTCAATATGAATTGAACCGTCCGCATTATAAACTTAGATTCCTTATGATAGAAAAACCATTTATATTTATTCTCTGTTTTCTTTGTCTTCTGTCTTTGCACAGTTTTTAAAAACTTCTCTGAAAAACTTTAACTGCTATGTCTAATGACAACTCTTCAGAAAATATATTGGAAATACAGTCATACCCAAGTTCAATTTCAATTACTCAGTTTTTTCTCCTTAGATTTCAAGTTAATTGACTCTGGTAATTAGCCAGAGTCAGAGTAAAATTTCACTTACGCCGTGCTGTGCCATTCTATCTTATTGGGTCAGAAAACGAATATTCATGTGTTTATCTTAGTTTTGCAATAAGTACTGTAATTTTTGTGATAAGAATTACTCAGTTGTCTTAACTTACTGTGTGACAACACTGAAGACATTCCTTTTGTTCCTTTTAGAATGGGATCCCAGCTCTAATAAATCTTTTGGGCCTGAACATAGAAAGTGTGCTGGTGAACGTGATGAACTGCATACGGGTGTTATGTATCGGGAACGAAAGCAACCAGAAAGCAATGAAAGATCACAATGGCATCCAGTACCTCATCAAGTTTCTGAGCTCTGATTCTGGTGAGACTCAACTCGTCTGTTCAAAAGTGACCAGATTTACCAAACAAAGCAAGCATAATCTGGATTTTTCTATGAACAAACATGTTGGATTTATCTTTGAATGAATCTACGCGTACAAAATAACCCAAATATTATAGAGTCTATGGAGACATCATAAAGGAAGTGCATGTTCTCAATTTGGTTCTATACTGAGAGACAAAAATGTCATAGAGGACATTTTAGGATAGCAGAGATGATTATGGTTAGAGCATTCCATGTACTGACTGGATATCTATATGTCTAGGTGTAACTTCAAATGTGTGTGGGTCACTGCAGGCACCCCAGGCAACAGCAAAGTCATCCACAAAGAGACAAGAAGGAAAACTCAGTGAATCCAATTTGGTCAGCAAGACAGGATCACACATCAGGACTCTGATGCTGGCAGTTTATTGCCAGCATTACTTAGAGTACAATTTGGGGAAAGTGTCCTATATAATACAATCCCCAGTGCACAGGAGTCATAATTATATTGAAACTCAACTCAAAGTACATGATTTCTTCCAAGAAGATGGTTCTAGAGATCGTCCACATGCACTAGCTTAAGGGCTTATGGAAGCATTTACTCTGGTCTTGGTCATACAGATAGTGTAGAGGTCATTTGGGCTTTTAGCCACCCAGGTCCTGGTTGAGAAAGCTTCAGTGCAGCCTGGCCCTACAGAAAATGCAAATCACCAGGCTCTTACTCACTTCCAATTCCCAGTCTTCTGTGGAAAGACAGTTCAGCATGCCTAACATTCCTGATTTCCCTAGTGTGATTTGTGGGCACAAAAATCTTCATGTTCCCAACACAAATGAAGAAGACTCAATTGTACCCTAGCATAATGGTACATTCCTTCAGTCTCAGTCTGTGAGAGGCAGAGGCACATGGATCTTTGTGACTTTGAGGCCAATTTGGCCTAGACAGTCAGTTTCAAACTAGCCAGGGCAGAAAATAATGAATAGATAGGTAGATAGATAGATAGATAGATAGATAGATAGATAGATAGATAGATAGATAGATAGATAAGGCAAAACTAAATTGTAGATGGATTAAATATGTAAAATCAATGTAGCAGTGTATTTCATTTATAAATGCACATGAAGTATATGTGTTCTCTTGTTACAATGATCTGTTACAATGTGGTTTCTTGGTCCCGGGCAGCCAGAGGCCCAGACACACAGACCCGCAGCCCCAGACCCCTTAGCCGCCCTCTTTTTAGGCCCCAGAAATGACTCAGACACTTATATTAACTTCATGCTGTTTGGCCTATGGCTCAGGCACATTGTTAGCTAGCTCTTTCATCTTAACTCAACCCATTTCCATTAATCTGTCTGCCACGTGGCCCGTGGCTAACCTGTGTTCCTTACATGTTGATTCTTTAGGCTTCTGGCTCCTTCTCCCCTTACATGTTGCTCCTTTATTTAAAGATTGCTATTCACAGCATACAGAAAGGCATTCCCACATTACTTCCTAGCTTGCTCTTACATCTTAAATCAACCCATTTCTATTAATCTTTCTTGCCACGTGGTCCGTGGCTTACCTGTGTTCCTAACATGTGGCTCCTTTGGGCTTCTGGCCTGGTCTCTCTCTGACTCCGCCCTGCTCCTCCTACCTATTCTGATTCCTCCTCCTACTTTTTCTATGGTGCCTGTCATGGGCCAAAACAGTTCCTTTATTTAAAGATTGCTATTCACAGCGTACAGAAAGGCATTCCCACATCATTCTCTCACTCACTTTTGCAACTTTTCTGTAAATTCTAACAACAAAATAAAATGAAATGCCATTTTTGTCTATTGTTACCAAGTTTTATGTATTAATTTTTAATGATAATATTAGTATGCAGGAAAACAACATCAAATTGACATGCCTGAGCTCTGACTGAAGGAATGAAATGCTGCTGATCCTTTCAGGAAGCAGCCTACTGATATTTACAAAATTATTCCAGCAATTCAAAATACTCAATGCTAAAGAAAAATGTATCAGCAAATATCTACGTGCTAAGAAAATTTCTCATGGAATTATTTAAAACAGCAAAAAGTTTGAGAGAACATATATTTTAAAAGTGTGAATGACTAAGAAAATGTGATATGACCATTGATGTAATATTTAGAAGGCATTTGTGACTTTTATGTTCATAGAAGAATGGTGAAAATATTTCAATGGTAAACAAAAACTCTGGATATTATATTTGTAGTACAACTATAATGAATGTGTCTATAATTATCTAAATATGTCCAAGTATCTATATAAGAAGTAGTGAACAAAATAAAATCTAAATGTTAAATCAGGGGTTTATTTTTTTGTATTTTTATTTTTAAAATTTTCTGTGAACTTATGAATTTGGTTTTGTAATATGGGAAGCTATCCTCTAATGTGGTAGATTTACATTTTCGATGACTTATTTACTTACTCTTGACTCTTTTGAAGATGCGCTGAAGGCGGTGTCCTCAGCTACGATAGCTGAAGTCGGCCGCGACAATAAGGAGGTGCAGGATGCTATAGCCATGCAAGGGGCGATTCCTCCTCTGGTGGCTCTCTTTAAAGGGAAGCAGCTCAGTGTCCAAGTGAAAGGTGCAATGGCTGTGGAATCCCTGGCCAACTGTAATCCTTTCATCCAGAAGGCATTTCTGGAAAGAAAATTAACTAAAGATCTTCTAAAACTTTTAAAGGTAGGGGTTTTATCCTTCCTGCTCTGTTTAGATGACTTACATCATTTTGAATTCTATTTGGAGATTGAAAACATCAAACCAAATTCTAGAATGCATGCTTTGTAAAAATATACATCTCTAATGTGTTCAGAACATGGTCACTGACTGAATAGCATGTTTTGTCTTAATAGGCCTTTCAAATAGATGTTAAGGAGCAAGGAGCCATAGCACTTTGGGCCTTGGCAGGACAAACATTGAAGCAACAGAAGTATATGGCAGAGCAGATTGGCTACAACTTCATAATAAACATGCTTTTGTCTCCATCTGCTAAGATGCAGTATGTAGGTAAGTTACTCTCCATACACACTGCTAATGTAGACACTGGAGTCCATACCCACCTCTTACTGTTCTTTACCAGGAGGTGAAGCGGTCATAGCTCTCAGTAAGGACAGCAGGATGCATCAAAACCAAATCTGTGAAGGGAATGGCATCGCACCTCTGGTTCGCCTACTGAGGATTAATAAAATAGCTGAAGGCACACTTCTGAGTGTCATCAGAGCAGTGGGATCCATTTGTATTGGTTTGTATGCAGTCTCAATTTTTTGATTACTATAAGAAAAAATAAGACTTAAGTAGAGAAGTAGAAAATTGGTTTCTTTACCTCTATTCACACTATGAAAGACCTCAAAGATTTATAAACAGTTTCTCCAAGACCTTGCTGAGTTAAAGTGGTGACAGTAAACATTTCATATCCATCTTGTTTGCTCCTGACTTAAGAGTAGAAAATGAAGACAGTGAACACTCACTGTTTTGAACTGAAATAATCTCATTTGTTTTAAGAGAATTTTAAAATGTCAAGAGCTGTAAATTTTTTAAGGTTAGCATTCAAATATTTTTTTAAATTCTTGTTTATATAAATAATTATTTATAGAAAGATCTGTTCTATCTTGGCAAGTTCAGAGTTTTGTACCTGATTTAGAAAACTGTAACTAGAATGAGCTGTCTTCAACCCCATCAGAGACCCAAGGAGGACATGATATCACCTGAGTGAATAAGAAGTCCAAAACTATAGACATAACACACATCTGGATTTCTGTACAGTCATCCAAGTTTCCTTTGCAATTCTGGGACATCCATCTTCAGCCTAGAATATCTAACAGACTTTTCTATGAAGCAGGAATTTTAAAGGACTTTCCTACCTTCTCTTGGCAAAGTTTGGTAATCCCTTTATCTTGTGTTCAGCTCATCCAGTTTGGACATCACACTGTCAGCAGCTGAGACAAGGGAAGTTTCTTGCTGAGTGGATAACTTTTGCCACAAAAAAAGCAAATTCTATGTGGAGGTTCTTCAATGACCATCATCTTCTCTGAAGTAAATTAGTGCTTCCAGGAGCAGATGTGTCTCAATGTCATGAAAAGCTTTATGTTATTAAAACATCTTAAATATTCTGTAGGTCTCTGAAGTGTTTGAAGACCACCTGTACATCTAAATATATATTTCTTTGACCTTGAAAACATGCCTAAGATGATTTCAAGTTTGATTATTACAGATCACTCATTACTAACCTGTATTTATTAATTATCCTAAATAGTTTGTAATAATCACTTCCTAGGACTTGAAATTTACATTATATTGTTAAATGAGCTGCATACATATAATACCTTATACAAAAGTAGAAATGTATATACATTATAACAAGAATGACCTTAAGTTTGTATCAATATACAAAATCCATACCATGTAAAATATTTGAGGCTAGTAGTTGTTTTTCAGTCCAAAAGAAGATTCAATAATAAAACCTTTTATTTTATTATTTCCATGTCACCTTTTTTCTTTTCTGAATGAAATCCATTAACTAACCTTATTTGTTTACTTTTTTTTTTTTTACCATGACCAGTAACATTTTGCAATGAATCCCCCTAAATGATAATATCCACAATCTACAGAACAACTAAAAACCACGTCCCCACCTTTTAAGATGTGGATGTTGTGTTTTCTAGACTGCTTCCTGTTGTCTGGGGGTGATGACATCTTTAGGCACCCTGAGAAAATTGGAGTATTGGTCAGGTTCTGGGAAAACTAGCTGTATTATTTTTTGTTTAGTGTCTGTGTGATGGGAAAGTGTTGAGCTTATCTGAAATCCTGGCTAGAATAGTCTGTGAGGCTAGACAATCTCAGCTAGTAGCTTTGAAGTTGTTTTGGATGCAAAATTTTGAGAAAACTGTAACAGAGGCGTTTTGAGAGGTGGAGTCACCTGGGATACTTGTCTTTATTGGTGTTTTGCTCTTTTGTTCTGAAAAGACACAAACTTTTAAAGCTAACATGTTTATCTGTATTAACATAAGTGTGGAATGTGTGGTGAGGACAAGTCAGATAAAGAAAATTTTTTGTTTTATGTTTGAGCAGGTAAAAGGCATCTGCCAACTTCATAAGCCCCCTCCCCCAACTATATTACCAAACCTCTATTTACGCTGTGTGAAAGAATAGCAAGTAATAAGTCATGGACTCCGTAGCCAACAAGCTTTATCATCTCTCATATAGTATCTGAGCTGTTTCTATTCAGAGGGTTCAGCATACAAGTTGCCTGTCCTGAAGTCTTTCCCATCTTCTGTTGTGGGTTGTCTTTGTGTATGCTGTGAGTATACTTTATTACCATTGGCTAATAAAGATGCTGTTTTGGCCTATGGCAAGACAGCTTAGAGGCAGGTAGAAAATACAAGCAGAGATAAAGCTGAAGAAGGGCAGAATCAGTAAGATAAGCTGCAATGGAACACAGGTAAAGGCATAAAAGATGTGGTAATACAATAGATTAATAGAAATGGGTTAAGTTATAAGAGCTAATTGTTAATGAGCCTTAGCTATAGGCCAAACAGTTTGTAATTAATATAAGCTTCTGGGTGATTATTTGGGACTATGCAACTGTGGGACTGTGGGTCCAGACCTCCATGCTACACCAGGCCAGAAACTTGTGGCTATAATCCTCCTCCTCCATGTCTGTAGCCAAGATCCTCAGGAGATCTTCCTCTGTCAAATATGATCACTATTAACTGTGACGGAATCCACAGCATGACCTCTCTGGTAATGTGACACATGTTCTGACTCTCTGAAGACAAGACATCTCTAAGGCATATAGGCTGATTTAATTCAGCAGACCCTCTCATAATCCAGTGTCATTTGAACATCAGCATTCAAAAAATGCAAAGTCAGTAAAGCATCCCTGTGTATTTTTGTCCTTAAGCAGTTTATTCTTTTTATATTACTTTACTCTTTTAAAAAGTACTTAGCTATTTTTAACCTTTTTTCTTTGTATACCCATTTTTTTTGCTGTGTCTGTTTAAGTGTTTTCTTAGTCTGGACCACTTGAGTGCACACCTGCAGCCTTCTCTGACTGTAGGAGCCAAGCCTCAAACCCTGATGTATAACTCTGCACATGGCACTGCTGGCTCAAGTCTGCAGCCAGCAGCTGGGAGCAGCTGTACTCCATGGACTGCCCGAGAGTCTGTGGGAAGCTGCATCTGGCTCCATGTTTTCATGTTTGGAACTTTGTTTAAAGCTTTCTCAGGCCTCATGGGGACATAGCTGTCTCTGTATTGGATGTCACATGTAGCTTTCTCATCCAGACTGCCAGCTCTCAGATAATGATGCAGAGACTTATTATTAATTATGAACTTAATTAATTATGAACTTAATTATTAGCTTAAGCTTGTCTCCACTAGCTCCCATAACTTAAACTAACCCAGTTATATGAATCTGTGTTCTCTGATATGGTGTTACCTTTTTCTACTTTGCACATCCTGTTTTCTCGCCTCTCTGTCCCTGGAAATCCCACCTCACCCTTCCTTTCAGGCTGTTGACCATTCATTTCTTTATTAAACCAATCAGAAGGCACATTAGTAAAGACACATATTCCACAACATATATGCTCCAAAACAGCTGTCTTTACACAGGGGTGGTGACAGAGGAAATAAATAGATAAAATGGGTGCTCATCCTACTCCTCTAGTGAATTTAAACTTTCCAAATAACAGTATATGGGTGGCTCTTGATCACTGTTCAGAGATGCTTTAGCTTATATTTTTATTATTTAAGTGTATAAGTTTAGTATATTATATCTATATAGTGTAATATTACTATACTTATACTATATTTAAGCATAGAAACCTATAGCCATACGTTTCTCAAGAACTCAGCAGCCACTTCCCAAATAATTGACTCAGAGGCTTAGTATTATAGCAGATGCTATATGCTAACTATCGCCCACACGTAAATTAATGCGTAACTCTTCTCTATGTTTAGCCACGTGGCTTGGCAGTTTTTCTCAGTGCGGCATTCTCATCTTGCCCTCTGCATCTGGCTGGCGACTGCTTCTCTGCCCTTCCTCTTCCCAGAATTCTACTTCCTGCCTGGCTACTGACCAACAGTGTTTTATTAAACCAATACGAGTGACAAATGTTTGCAGTGTACAAGAGTATTACCCCACAGAAGGAACCTGGTGTATATGTAATAGCACATTTTAGCAAAATGAGATTAAATTGTTTATGCATATTCACAATAATTAGATTGCATTTTCTCCAGATTAGATTGCAGCATAAAATATAGAATGTTATAAAGGAAGACAATTTTTTTTTAGTGTATGCAATTTAAGAAAGCTAGAAATTTTAACTCAGTGACTTGTCATTTTTGTAGGTTAAAAACAAATAGAAAACAATAGCTATAAACTTGTATACCAGAATATAATACTTTTCACCAATGATGGCTGTTACTCTTTAGTAATAAAGCATTTTCAAATTTACGTGCTGTGTCTCTTGTTATAAAATCATTCTGTAATTCTAATAATGAATTTTCCCTTTTATTCATTCTGTTCTTTAAAAAAAAAATCAAAGGAAGTATTGAAATAGTGTCAGTATACTATGTCTTTAAAATTTGTTAGCCATAATACCTTAAGATAGTTTACCAACCAAAATAAAGCTAAGTTTGATTCTACAATTTACAAGATGGAACAAAAACATGACCTCACGAGAGTTTTACAGGTGTGGCCCACACAAGCAATCCCATGAGTCAACAGTTTGTTGTGGAGGAGAGTGCTTTTCCTGTACTTATTCAGCTACTAAGAACTCACCCTTCAATTAACATTAAGGTATGGATTAAGGTTTTCAATGTTTTCTGACAATAAATGTAGTATCTATAATTGTTGTTAGAATAATTTGTATCTTAGACTGTGCAGATTTACAGGCATAACAACTGAACTTTGGAAACAAAATTCTAAAAGTTTTAAGCAGAAAATATTGATGTAAATGCTAATTTCTTCAAATGTGACATGGAAGTATTATGCACTAATTTTAGGTTTTTTTCTTAACCACTTATTGTGTACTTACAGAATAGCTTCCCACTCAGTAATTGTTAAAACTGGGAGGGAGAAAAGGCACCATTTCTCAATAGCAAGGGAACACCCATCACAATGGCCAGGGTTGGCGTCAGTCTGAGCTCTCAGGTCTTTGAGAGATTCACTCTATCCTACTAGTAAATGCCTTTAATAAGCCAGCCTCGATTCAAACCCTTCTACCAAAGCTATAGAAATTCGGAAATTCTATCAGTGATGAAGCAGAAAATTATAACATACAGGAAATTAAAAATATGTTTTATTCTCATATTTTTTCCAGGGCCTTTGTTAGTGATGAGGAAACAGAAAAATATAAAATAATGTTAGTGAATAGTAACATTTCATTTTAGATTTATTGTAAAAAATATATAAGTAATCTGGCCTTTCAGGATATGATAAAAAATAGAAAGATACAAAAGATTAACATGTTAGTGAATAGTAGTATTTCTTTTTACAGACAAAAAGTAAAAAAAGTCATTTTTGGTTTGAATTCCAAATAAAATTATATAGACTGTTAAGGTTTAAGTATATTTTATAAGGCTATGGAAATATAAAAATTGTATTTAAATATATTTTCATGAAAAAATTTGATTTTTATCCATGTATAATTCAATTTATTTTTCAATGGTGTTGAACTATAACATAAATACTTACTGTAATTTTCCTGAAAATTAAACTTTACAGTAGATAGAATATCTCAAATTTTTTGTTTCATAGAAAGGCACAGTGTAGCTCTTTCAAAAGCTGTCTGTGAAGTCCAGCAACATACACGGTTCATCTTCCCAGTAGGAGATGGCTGCAAACCAAATGATTCTAAAAACTAGAAGAGAAAGTCTGTTCCTTGATTCTACTTTCATAAAACTTTGCTTAAAGTCTTAGGCAGTCTCTAAAGAGCCTTTAAACCCATGCCTGTAAACATTTAAGATTATGTTTAGATGTGGGAGTGATGAACCTACATATGCCAGATTCTGACCCTCCCCCTGTGCACGTGCCCCCAGCACTCTCAGAAGCTGTGTGATGATCACTGGTCGGTCACAGAGGAGATGGACACTTCCTGGCTATTAAAATTTATGAGGGACAGCCCTCTACTCTTCCACTGTAGTCAAAAAGCTATGATCAACACACTGTCTTTAAAACAATTTATATTTCCATAATCTAGCCTGGATAACTATTTCCATAATGAATACATTCTTGAGTAATGTGTGAATGAAAGACGATTTCTGAAAACCCCGTATTTAGGTTGAAGTGGCGTTTTCTTTGGCATGCATTGTCCTGGGGAATGACTCGCTACAGAAGGAATTACGAGAGAAGGAAGGATTTGAGTATTCTGATGTCCTGTATCTTCTTTACTCAAAAGACAAGGTAGAACCTTTACATACTTCAGTGTAATCACCTAGGGAAATGGATTCACAAAAACCAACCAGATAGGATCAAGAGTTCCCCATGGCAATATCCAAGCATGATATTTAAGAGAATGTACGAAATCTCTCTTTATAGGTCACGAGTTTGTAATGATGCCTAACATGGTTCTAAATTGTTCATAGTTGCCATAGTGTTCCTTGACATACACAGTTTGTATGCTTGGCGAATTCTCTGTCCTGAATCAAACCCTGTGCACCTTCTTAACCCTGGCGTCAGAAATGCCACGTGGTGGAGAGAGCTTTCTCCAAGGCAGCTAATAAGAGGCAGTTATTTTTCTTTACAATTTTCCCCAACAGAATCCTATTTCTTACTTGATAAGAATGAAATGTGTTCTAACAGGGCAGTGACACAGCCCAGTGGGTCACGTGCAATAAAGCCAATGAAAATCGGTACTGTTTCCTCTCTCCTAGGAAATCTGCTTGAGAGCAGGTTACGCAGTAACCCTTTTTGCCTTCAACAACCGTTTTCAACAGTACTTAATACTGGAAAGTGGAATGATAACCTTATCTATTTTTGAGCCTTTTCTCCAATCCGAAGTTGAAACAGAGAAGGCAATGGCAGCATTCCAGGTACACAGAGCCTAATATTCCATACTGACAGGTACATCATCTTCGTCAACGCTTCTTTATCGGAGATCCAGAAAATGTTTATCAATGCATAAAACTTAGAACTGCGCACATTGGTGTCCCCCCAACTCATGAGTCCATTATGAGGGCTTGTTTAGTTGTATAGTATTCTTCAAGTTGCATCTGATGCCTGCAACAACTCTCAGAGGTCCACAGGCAGGTATTTTAATGGTATCGTTTATCGCAGCTATGTGGAGACAGGTGGTTAGGTGGACTGTCCGTGTGCTGCACGGCTTCTTCCCCTGCAGCAGCATTTAGAGTATGGAGCTTCTCCATCCTACAGCTCTGTGAAATAGTCCTCCTCAACTTCCAGGGCAAATGCTGCAAGAAGTGCAGGAGGAATGATGTGGCCATTGTGGTCACTGCTCAGAGCGTTCAGGGGAGCACTTAACTTTTGCTTTCTGTCTCTCGCATCTCCCTCATTGGAGCCGCCCAATGCTCTCTTTACCCCGTAAAAGTGCCCCAAATCATAAACGAGTCACAGACATTCACCCATTCGCGTGTTTTTGTTTTGTTTTCTTTTAGATCATCATATTAGCTAAAGTCATCATAGATGTGGACCATATTACTCTGTCTGCAAGAGCTGTCACTATTTTAGTTGACAGTCTGGACTCAGTTCACATTCCCACCATTGTCCTGACAGGTAAGAAACAGTAACAATAAACAAACAAAAAAGCACATAATGGCACCTGTACAAAGAAACACAGATTTATGTCCGAGACAAATCATAAAAATATTTTAGATTGGAATCTCAACAGTACTAACATATGTATTCCCTGTTGCATAGTTTCAAATCATGCTACCTCAAAGTACTGAGCAAGTCTGCATGGAGCAGTGGGCACTGGCATCTACTTTGCACCCTCCATGGAGAAATGGGCACGTACCCTGCTTACTGAGCAAGAATACAGTAACTCTTAACATGGCCCCTTTGCCTTCCTAAATATTATTTCAAACTTCTAATGATTTCCTAGACTAGAAAGTAAGAATTCAATTATGCACTAGCAAGAAAAAATTTATACTAATTTTCAGTAGTAATGGCAGATTTACATTGATAGGCTTTTGTGTTTCTTTTGGATTGTATACATTCTGTTACTATTTAAGAGTTCTTGAATTTTTTTTAGAATTATTTATTATATTATTTTATGTATAAGTGCCTTGCCTGCATGCATGTTGCCTGTGGAGGTCAGAAGAGGGTGTTGGGTCCACTGGGATTGGGGTTATAGATGGTTGTGAGCCATCGTGTGCACACTGGCAATGGAACCAAAGTCTTGGTTAAGAACAACAGGTACCGAGACAAACTCACACCTTTAATCCCAGCTCTCTGGAGGCAGAGGCAAGTAGATCTCTGTGAGTTTGAGGCTAGCCTGGTCTACATAGTGGGTTCTTGGGCAGCCGGGGTTATGTATAGAGACCTCATCTCAAAAACAAGGAAAAGAAAGAAAACAGAGCAAAGTAAAACAGGCACTTGACACAGTGCTGTCTAAGTATTGCTGCTCCGAGTTTACCCACACTTGTATCAAGAGGTGACAAATAAAATCTAACTAAACTACTACCCACAGCTACATAAACAGTTTCGGAATGATAGTTTGTGACTACTAGCAAAATCAATAAAAGATCAAATCTATTACTAACTTAGCCAGCTGCTGTGTGAGAGAAGGGTGTTTTGGAGTCTCTCTGCTTAGAGAGGGAGACAAGTCACTCAGTGAAAACTTTTGGAAGCGGATTGAATACTTTCAGATTTTGATTCATTCTTTGTTACAAGAGATGCCATACTTATTGCTTTCTAATATTCATTTTCTTAATCTGAAAGTAATGCATACGCGTACAAAAAATTCAGGGAAAACATCTATAAGCATAAAATAAATAAATTTTTATAGAAGCTTAACAACTAAAAAGCAGAGAACATACTTCTGAAGTCTGGAAAACAGAAAGCTCCCAACTTTACAACCTTTTCGTCCTTACGTAAATAAATGTGTAAGTTTTAGTGTGTAGGAGAAAATAAAGTGAACAATTGTCCCACGTCTGCATGTCCATGTTTCTTTTCTCTTCAATCAATGCAGAGGTTTCATAGCTCAAAGTTTTAAAAATACTGTGCATCAGCTTTAGATAACATAAAAGCTTTTCTTTGTTTTAACTCTAGGTAATTTAATAGCCAGTCTGGCTCGTTCTAGAGCTGGTATTCCAGGCGCTTTCCTGACACTTGGGGCAATCCAGCGGCTGTGCTACCACCTGTACTCAGGAAGAGAAGAGGTGAAAACAAAAAGATAATCTTCTCGCACATGGGATACCTTTTCCTTGGATAGTTCACAATTTATAATAACTCAAAAAATAGATGAATTTTTCAGTATTAGTCCTATCTGACATCTACAGTTCTGACTTCCCATAAAAACCACACATTTAAATTTTAATTTATTCTCATATATTACAACTCTACCCCAATTTCCCCTCCCTTCCGCCCCTCTCCATCCCTCTTTCCCCATCTACTTCTCCTCATTTCCCCCCAGAAAAGAGCAGCATCCAAGGGGTATCAGCTGAACATGGCATAGCAAAATGTAAGATGAGGTAGCTCCCCTCATCAGGGCTGGACCGTGTTTTCAGCTGTGTCCCTGCCACTCTATTTTACCAATAAAGACTTGCCCCTCCCTGATGATGGGTTTCTGTTTACAGCCATATCTGATATTCATGTTTATAGGAATTAAGGTTTGATGTATTTTTTAATAATGTGTGTGCCTGTGCAGGTTTGTTTATGTGAATTCAAGTGTCTGTGGAGGCCAGAAGAGGGTGTTGGGTCTCCTGGACTTGGAGCCCCTGGTGTGGGTCTTGGGACCTGAACTCAGGTCCAACGGACACGTTGTTAACAAGTAGCTAATTAGAGCTCTTGGCCATCTGATTTTTATTAGTTTTATTGAGAATACCACACCAAGTGTTTTCACCATTTCACTCTCCTCTCCAATTTCCCTTTTCCCGTTCCCCTACCCTTTTTAAAAAGCCCATCAAGACCAATTTGTGCTGCTCAAAAGATCCTAAATGTGTGGTCATCCACTGGAGTGCGATTGTCTTACCAGGGGCTACCCTCTTAAGAGAAAAACTTTCTCTCCCAATCCAAGCACCTCACAATTGCCAATAACTCTGTGGCTGTGGGTAGAGTTGTGTGCCTAACTCCCATTTGTATGGGATTTGCTCTGGGCTTGCACAGGTTTCTGCATGCTATGAAATTACTCTATGTTTATATGCTGGGCTGCCTTGCTGTGTGCAGAAGACACTGTTCCTGTATATTTTGAAATAGAGAAATTCTATATATTCTACCTGACACAGTCAACCTATGTATTTATTAAAAATTCAAGATGAATACTGATACTTGATCCCAGAATAATGTTCAAAAAATATACATGATTATATTTAGCTCTGGTGAATTGTGCAATCTAAAATGGTCAAAATAGCAAATTTTATGTCAGTTATATTTTATCATAATAAGATGTTAGGAAAGCATGTAAAAGGTTTCTTGTTATTTTAGGTTCGTACGGCCTGCTCTTGTGCCCTAGGCTACCTAACTTACAATACACATGCTTTCCGAATCCTGCTGACAGAGTGCAGAAACAAACCTAACCAGTTTCTGCGAATAACAAATAACATCAGCAGAGATGCAAAGATTAACCCCGCCTTTCTAAAGGAGTTCCAAATGCAGCAAAGTGTGGGACTTCCATCTTTAAGGTATTGTACCTTTATAAGAAATGGCAGTATTGACATTAGTAGTAGAGTTCTTAGGAGATTTTAGAGGGTCCAGCATGTAAAACTACCCTGGACATGCATGACTCTGTATACCAACTTAACCTTGAATGTTCATTGACAAAGCCTGTTTTTATGTATTTTTTGAATGCCAACTGTCTTCTGTGTTGTTTTTGTTTTTGTTTTTGGTTTTGGTTTTTTTTTTTTTTTTTTGGTTTATCTCTGCATCAAAACACATAGCAGCAGGTTTCTGTTTGAAGCTCAGTGTTAAGTACTGCCTTCCCTTACTGTAAGTGTATTATCAGACCAAGGAAAAACAGTAAAATTCACTTTATTTCAGGCTGGAAACAAGCTGGGGCTATGTAAAAATCGGCTGTTTTATTCTTCTGTGTGTAAGCAGATCTAGGTCCAGGAAAGATCCGATTTGTTATATTGTTTCTGAAAAGCATGCTACAAAGTAGAAGGTCCTGTTTCAAAGTTAGGATGAAAATTGAGGGAAGAGTAGCTTCCTTCAGGAAACAACAACCAGAATTTCTGAAGACTGCCAGGTTTTCTTCTTTTTCAAAGTAGTTCAGGGAGGGATAGATTCTCAGCCCAGCTTCAAAGATGCTACTGCTGTTGGGCACCTTGCTATGGACTGAGGTGTTACCTTGTGTCTGGGAGAGTGAGCTGCCAAGCTTGTTTAGTACTAAATTCCCTGACAGATTTCTTCCAGAAACAGAAACAAAACAAAACAAACAAAAAAAGCAGGCTCTTCTTTAAATTTAGCAAAATAAATAAATAAATCCACTATCGGCTGGGTTTGGTGGTACTTGTTCACAATGCTAGCCCCAGGAAGGAACAAGGTGGCCCCCAGAGCTCCCTGGCCAGCCAGGACATTGTATTGGGGGAGTTCTAGGCCAGTGAGACTCTCATTCTCTGTCTCTCTGTCTCTCTCTCTCTCTTATACATTACATGCACACACACTTACACACCTCTCCCACACACTGTCTTTCATCATCCCCCCCCCCCCCCCCGTTTAGGAAGTCCCTCCTCTTCCTGTGAGATGGAATAGTTCTGAAAGGACTCATAAGCATAGCCACTTCAGAGGCTGCAAAATTTACTGAGGTCAGAGATCCTACAGAAACAGGCCACAGGTGATGCTACTACCTGGCTGTAGAAAACCTGATGAGCCTGGACCATATTTTCTTAAAGTGCTTAGAAATTCATGAAGCTTTATCAGGGGCAGAGTTCTGGTAAAAGAGCCATGAGAAGCAGCAGCCTGGCCTGCCATGGGCTCAACAAAGCCTCAGGCACAGTGAAGGAGAGGCGAGCATGCCACTTCTCAAGCCAAATCCTAGAAACACCCCTGCTCCTGAAGGCTGATGCTGAGGAGTGACAAAGCAGCTCTGCTCTCTTACTCAGGAGGCAGATGACGGACAGAGGCCGTCTGGAACGTCCATTAGCCTTCTGTGGGGATGAAGCTCCCCATGGTAAGAATAGCAACCACTTTATAATCCAGTGTGAAAGTGTGGGGCTTCCTGTGAATGTTAAGTCTTCAGAATGAGAAGCTGAGGCAGAACACTGCACTCACCAAAAACAGCCCCTAAACCACCTTCTTGTGTATAGGGGCCATGAAATACATACTTTTTGGTGCATAGTCAATATTGCCCCAAAGATAAACCAAGTAGATGCCCGAAGATTGCTAGTCTCTGTGGGGATGAGTGTGCTTTAGAATCAAGCATGGGTAGTCACTGTCCTTCAGCTCACCAAGGACCAGTGTGTCTTATCAGCTACATTTCCAACATTTGTCCCAGAACAGATACATGAACTCCTCTGTTGTGGTGACATTTAATAAAATTAGTCTGGAGTATCAGAAGACAGAGCCATCTCTCCAGCCTGTTTTTGAGACAGGGTTTTCTGTGTAACAGTCCTGGCTGTCCTGAAACCTGCTTTGTAGACCAGGCTGGTCTTGAACTCACAGAGATCCTCCTGCCTCTGCCTCCTAAGTGCTGGGACTAACAGCGTGTGCCACCACTGCCTGGCTCTCATAGCTTGGCTCTATGGCTGACTCTCCTGATAGGCCCCAGGGTAGCACACCTCCCCCCTTCCTGGGAGGACACTTGAACTGTATTTATGGCTCACCACTGTTTTCTTTCCTAGCAGAAGTCAGTTCTAACTTACTGGTTTCTCAGCTAGTGTCAGGGTCCCATTGCCTTGTTGTCAACGCTGATTTATACTGAGAAGACACCTGGCTAGTACTTCAGTTCCACGGGTCAGAGGGCTCCCAATGCCAGTAGACACTTAGGTCCGAAGATAACATGTCAAAGTGAGGACACTCATTTGACCAGCCGAATACTTGCCCCCTCCCAATCAGGCGTATTTCACAGTCATAGGACACGGTTGTTTTGGACACGGTGCTTTGCTGTGTTGTCCAGCTCCAATTTTCCTACTTCCTTGTTACTGTGTCCAGTTCAAAGCTTGTTTCAATCCCAGTTTAGTAACAGAACAACCACCAGATCTTAGGGATCCTGGATAGACAAGATTATTTCAATTTTATTCTATGCCTGACTCAGGATTTTATTCTTCATTAGGCCTAGATATATTTGAGGAGATCAAATTAATCAGGAAGTCAGATAACTTTTCCCACACGTTTGACCCAAGGCTAAGCTAAGCTTCTTGGATGGCAGCAGAGCTAATGACAACATTGGCTGAAGTTATAGTTTGTCAAACAATTTGCTCAGATGACTTTGTCTCCATTTTAGTTTCACTATAACCTAAGTATTTAAAATAGAGAATGAAAAAGAAATCTTACTGTGGACAGTATTCTCTGCTTCTGTACACAAAGCTGAATTAAGAAGGTCTTTCCACATAGGAAAGCATTCATGTAAGAGGTCTTCAAGATATATTATTATTCTGATACAAGAAAGGAATAAGACCCAAAAGTATACTATGGTTATATAAATCAATTTTAAGTATAGAAAAATAAGTTTATCTCAAGAATCCTTTGAAGAGTGAAAGTCCAAAATAAGTTACATAAATTAATATAGAACACAATTTGGATGTTAACTATAACAATTTATGCTAAATTAATTTGTTCCAAAAATTTAATTTAGTACAAATGATTTATACTTTGTATATTCCCACAGTTATGGGAAATAAAATATGCTCTTATTCAATTTTGTTTTTCAAGGGCTGGAGAGGCTCAGAGGTTAGAGCACTGGCTGCTCTTCCAGAGTCCTGAGTTCAGTTTTGTTTTTCTCAAGGCCCAGTCTGGGTCCCTTTTATTCCATCACTTCAGACATAATTAGTATTGACATGAGTAAAAAGTGACCATATATAAGGTAGCAGCAGGTCGTTCATGCAGTTTTATACATGTATGAGATACCATTAGGCCACTAAATATGGTACCTAAAACCTGTCTTTATTCATGTTTTCTGGGTATACTATGTCTTCATTTAATTATTTGATTTTTTCCTTTTAGCTTAGAAAAGAATGGAGGACCATCTGTAATTCCTATCTTTAAAAAAGGTAATCAATTTTTCTTTTATTTCTTTAATGCCTGCTGTCCTAACAGTTGGTAATTCTATTGCTGTGATAAAACAAACCACAACCAGAGGCAGCTTAGGATGAAAAGGATTTATGTGTCTTTTCTCCTGCACCCTCCATCCAGGGTAAACAGGGCAGGAACTCAAGGCAGGAACTTGTGCAGAGACCATGGACAAGAGCTGATTTCTGGCTTACTCAAGTTTCTTTTCTTATACATGCCAGGATCACCAGCCAGAGGGTAGCACCAGCCACAATGGGCAGGACCCTCCCACATCAATCATAGATCAAGAAAATGCCCACAGGTTTGCCTGCAGGCCAGTGCCATGAGAGCATTTTCTCAACTGTGGTTCCCCTTTCTCAGTTACGTCTAGGATTGTGTCAAGATAACAAACCAAACAGCACTTCCTATCCTTAAAAATGCAAAGTGTGGAGACAACCCTCCAGAAATCATCAAGATGCCTTGCCTGTATAAGCATGTATTATCACTTAAGGTCTTCCCTACTATCAGTTGCCAAAGGCTTCTCCAGCATGATGGCACAGTGGGTCAGAGAACTTGCCAACAAGCCTAATGACCCGAGTTTACTCCTCAGAACCTACATGGTAGGAGAGAACTAATTCCCACAAGTTGCTAACTCTAATTTCCATACACACATAATAAAAACATGTCTTAAACAATCTTATTCTAGCAAAATTTCATGTACAATTATTTAAAAAATTCTTAGATCAAAGGCTACACCATTTCCATTGATACTTAATGGATTTGGCTCAGTTGGTAGTTGACAGTTGGGTAGTTTAGGCATAAGGAAATCAGAGTCTAGCTCTTACAATATTATTAACACCCTTCTATCTTATTTTTAAAAGTATCTTTTAATTGTGTACTGTGCGTCTGTGAGGGCCATGTGCAAGTGTCAGACACCAGTGGAGATGGAGTTATAGGTCTGTGTTCTGCCTGATGTGTGTGTTTGGACTGAGCATGGGCTCTGCAAAAGCACTGCTTGCTATTAACACATCAGCCACCTACCCAAGTCCTTAGGATTACTCACACACATGCCCAAATCTGCCAACCTCAGAAAGGACCAATGGCAGAGTATGTTGTCCTGTCATGAGCATCTATGATACAACCAGCCAGAGCAGGAAAATCAAAAGAGGAACGGAGGATTGACACAGGGCCCAGCGGTTAGGTGCAAATGCTGTTCTTCTAGAAGGACCCAAGTTTAGTTCACAGCATCAGTGTACCGTTCACAGCCACAAATAATTCCAGTTCAGAGGAATGCGACACCCTCTTCTGGCCTCAGTGAGCACCCACACATATTGTATACATTCACACACACCACACAATAAAATCTTTTAAAAGGGAGAAAAAGAACATATTTTTCAGGAGTATCTGCAGAGAACTGGTATACACTTTAGTTAGACTAAGATAATAAGTAATCATACTATACGTAGGACCTTTAACTGTGGCCTCTTACTTCCAGGGAAAGAGCATCGAAGAAAAGCAAGACCTAAAATCCAACCAAGAGATTCTCTGACTTTAATGCCTCCTGTAACTAACTTCATGGGGCTCTTCAAAGCAACAACGCAGCCCAATGCTTCCCATAACATTTTCTCTTTCTCATCTGGGATTTCATCAGATATTATAAATGTATCAAGACCAAGAATTGTGTGTTTGAACAAGCTTGGGAAGCGTGAGCAGAAAGCCAACCCAGAGCCCACAGAAAACTAATAATAATAATAATTTAAAAAGCATTTGAACATAAAATGGTTGTTGAGTGGTCTTTCAGGTGATGGAATCTGTGTTGTTTGAATGGAAGTTCTTTATGTTAATACTGAACAGATCTTCTTTCCAGTGTTTCACATAGGATTTAACATCAGGTTTGAGTTCTTGCTTTAAAAACTAAGTAGAATTTCTTTATAGAATGCCTGCACTTATACCTGTAAGATTTATTAACTGTCATGAGTATGTACACATGTACATATATGTGTCTATATGTCTCAAGAGTTAGAAACATTTTTGTGTTGCTATTTTGAGTTAAGAGTCTACATGCAACTTATTACAACTCTTGAGCTGTTAAATAATTATTACCAAAGTGCAAGGCTTATGAAACCCGGAATGTTGAGCATCCAAATACTCAATGTAACATCTGGAATCGCTGCCCATCAGGTACCAAGGGAGTACAGTTAAATGTGTGGCCACTAGAACTGTCCTCTTATCTACTGAAAGTGCCTTTACTCTGCACCTGGAAAGGACATTCTTTTTGGTTGAGAACCATATGAGGCCATTGTTTAAAAGTTCCATCTCAAGTGCAAGCTTTGGTATCTGTAGTCAAAAGTTTCTCTGGGATGGTCTCATAGCCATTTAGTCCCAAACAATCACACAAAGGCCTTTATTAATTATGAGCTGTTTGGCGTATGGCTCAGGAGGCTTATTATTGACTTACTCTTTCACTTAGATTAACTTGCGATTTTATTTATGTTTAGCCACATGGCTTGGTACCATTTCTCACTGCAGCATTCTTGCCTTACTTCCTCTGCATCTGGTTGGTGATTCCCCACTCTTCCTCTTCCCAGAATCCTCCTTGTCTGGTCGCCCCAGCTGTACTTCCTGTCTGCGTAACTTCTGGCCAATCAGAATTTTATTAAAACAGTATTTACAGTGACAGATGTACAGTGTACAAGAGCACAGTCCCACAGCAGGTGTTGGTCCTTTACAGCAGCAGACAGACATGATAAACGGAAGCAAGGCTTCTCCACCTTTTCTCCATTCCCTCTGAAGGCCTTTCTCTAGCTCTGTCTACCTGGGCTGCAGTAAGCACTGATCATACGTATTAACAAATAGTTACTAAGAAGTGGTCACAATGGTGGTAGCTGCTCACACTTAAGGCTTTCACAGAGACTATCTGTGTTCTTAATCACAGCAAGATTGCGAAATAAAATATTATTAAATATTTAAATTCTAAGCTTTATCAGTTTCTCTGAGTTGCTATTTTCGGATGGATTACAATATAGGAAATGTAGAAAAAAATGTGTGTTTAATATTAGAAAGAAGTGAGTCAAATGGTAAGAAACTGTAATTTTTCTTATTGTCATTAAGGGTAATTCCTGGTTATTAAGCCTCTGAACATGAACCAAGCCTTGAGGTAGCTTCAGGTGGGCTCAAGATATTTTAAATTCAACCACAGGCACTTCCTGAGTAACTCTGCCTAACCAGACGATCCTACCATCCTGACAATTTACAGTATTTCTCCTCATGAATCATTGACTTCTTTGTAAAAAATATTTTGTTGGAAAAAATTTTAATACAATATGGTCTAATCATGTGTCCTGTCTCCCAACCATTCCAGATCTACCCACCCACTTCCACACCCCTTCAAAAAAAACTCCTTTTTAAAAAAAAAAAAAAGAAAAAAGACACACCATTATACACAAAATTGGAACCACAATATACAAGCAAAAGACCAGTAAAACAAACAAAAATGCCCAAATGAAGCCACACAAGACAGGTCCACACAAACACCATTGACATTTTTGTGCTGGCATCTGCTGCTGGGCATGTAACCCATTTTTCCTTGGCAAGTGGATGTCGGCTGGAGATAGTTTCTTGGTTAGGGATGTCAGTTCATGTCTCCTTCCCCACTCAGCAATGGGGCCTCATCTGGCTTGACCCTGTGCATGCTGCCACATGTCTCTGAGTTCATATGGACACCACTCCTGTTGTCCTGGGGTCCACTGCTTCTTTAGAGTGATCCTTCCCCTCTGGCTCTTAGTCTTCCTGGCACTGCTCCCCAAACCTTATGGGAAGGATACTCTCAGCTCTTCAAAATTAGTTTTTACTATTCTATTATTTTCTTTTAAAAATTATATATAAGACAAGCCTCAAAAGCACATACTGAGCTTTCCCAGGTATCCTAGGACAGAGTTCAAGACCAGTGTGCGTTCCATAGTAAGTCCTGGTCATGCCCGGGCCAGAATGAGACAACAAAACCACATTTGGTTTCACTGACCCACCGAACACCAGCTTCACTGTAAGTCCAGGGTTGTTCCCTGATTCCAACCTCCTTTCCTTCCTTTCCATTCCTCATTGCAAGCCCTCAAGGGTTAAGGCCCACCCATTGTCTTTAGCTATACTTTCCCCTTATTTGTATTGTGAGGTAATTTGGACACACATACATGATTACAGCACATGGAACAACATTTTAAAAACATACATTATGAATATATTCATAATATAAATTTCGGTAAACCTTCCTCTATAATCTATATGTACTGGCAGTAGTAGTTTGTTAATTCATAATCACGTATGTTAGGATTTTGTACAGATTTGGCATGGTACAAATATGAATTACCCAGCTATCTGGTGGCGGATTTCCATGAATGCACAGGGATGTGGTGGAGGCAGCGGCAGGTAGCAGGAGACACTAGGAAGCTGTTTCTATATCTTTATTATGGATTAACAGAGGAGCAGGAGAGGGAGGGGAGGCAGGAGCCCTTCTTTATACGGAGCCTGGTATCAGAACTCAGATGGCTCTAGAGACCAACAACATATGCAAATGCGAATCCAAATGTAAAATGTGAATTCTTGAACACCTGTTACGTTACAGATCCTATTATACAACAGCAATCTAACAACCAAGAATAAAAAGCTGTTTTAGGTCATGTCTATCTGTGAATGCTCCATTGCCAGGAGAGAATAGGTGATCATAAATTGAACAAAAGAATTACTTATGAAACTTTGTGAAAAGCTACCTTAAAATATGTTTCCACTCTAGTGTTGGAATGCCAAGTGAGTCACCTGAAGAAAAAGTTTTTTCTGTTACCTTCTCTAGCTTTTTAATAAGACATGTCGCCAAAGATTGGAAAGTTCACAAAATTAACAACTCGGTTCAGTATAGAAGGCATAATATAAGCATATAGTGGCAAAATCAGTGGACATGGCAATGTTGTTCCTTTAAAAAATTAAGATTTATTATCATTTAAAAAATATATAAATTTTGGTAAACCTTCCTCTATAATCTATATGTACTGGTAGTAGTTTGTTAATTCACAATCACGTATGTTTTGCTTGCATTTCTGTTTGCCTTCCACATGTGGGCTTGTCTAAGGAGGTCAGAAAAGATGCTGGATCCACCGGAAGTTATGGACACTTGTGAGCAGCCATGTGGATCCTGGGGTCCTCTGTAAGAACAAAAAGTGCTCTTAACCACTGAGCCATCTCTCCAGCCCCAAACAGTATGTAGTTACTTTAGACAGAGAAAAAAATTTGATAAATTTACAGTATATACAATACCAAGTTTCATAGAAAATTCAAAACAAACCTTTTTCATCTATTTTTACCTTAGTAAACACAATTTAAAAAATAATGGGTGTGAAAATATGTGGCCCAATGAGACAAAAATTAAAAGCATATACTCTTCTTTGGAGCATGACACCTACAACTTACTTAACTAGTAATCCAGAATGTTGGTTACTTTTTGTGTAACTGAGGGGTTTGTGATTAGATACAGCTGAGACCTGGCTTGATTTTAAAACTGTTTTCACTGAAGAGGTCAGCCTACTGTAGTAGTCAAACACGCGCTTCTGCTCTCCTGAGCAAAGGGGAAACAATTTAGAATCCACGACACAGAGCCAGGAATCAAAAGAACCACTGTATTTCTCCCAAGGATGTAATTTTTTTCCATCTGTCAATGTCAGTAAATCCTTCATCCTTTAATTTCACTGGTTTCTGATAACAAAAAAGCCATTTTCTTTACCATACAATTATCATCTTTCAGAAGAAAGACATAAGAAAATTTATTAGAAAATAAATTTTAAGAGACAACACAGTAGGTAATTAACTTGCTTTGCTAGCCCGGTCCTAAATTCAGTCTCCACAAAGTATGTAAAACTGCCAGGTGTGGCAATGTAAACTTGTGACCCCAGTGCTGGGGTGGTAGGGACAGCAGCTTGCTGAGGCTTCCTGGGCACTCTCCTCCAGTCTGACTGGAGAAGCTTCTAGACAATGAGAAGCCTGGTCTCAGGAGGGTGACAGCATTCCTGAGTGTAACAGCTGAATTGTGAATGACTCCTTGCTACCACACACACCCATACATAGGTGTATCTGCACAAACATGCATAATAAAAGTCTTGACGCCTAATGAACATATTTACATAATTTGATACCGAAAACTTAAAACTTTGATATATTACCTTTAAAAATCACAAATCAAGTTGTCATTTTAAATTGTGGCACTTTTATGGCCGCTTCTGCAACTTCTTTGGATATGTCAACTCCAAGAGAACATCTGCATGAAAACAAGAGGTCATTTGACTTATGCTTGCTTCACAACCTACCACAGCTTGTGCACATTATTTGCTTGGAGTCTGAACAATAGTGGAAGTAATATTGAGTGTGCACAGATGATGAGCCTTCCACATACAAATCAGGACAATGCACGACACTACCCTAGTCATAAGAAACCTCAGTTTTGCGATATATTTACAATTTCTACTGCTCTAAAGTCTGAAAATGAAGACCGAGGATATACAATACAGTTGTACATCAATATTTCAATGGCAGTGTTTAAGCACACACAAAATCTTGGATTCCACAAACTTATCAAACAAACAACAAAGGATGTCACAGTCTATCATCTTTGACAAAGGATAAAATGGAAGTAGTCAAGCCTGCTTTGCTTGTTTGCAGTTCCCTAGCTTTCCACGACTTCTCAAGTTCACAAGTTGGTCTGTTAAGTTTGCCCTTGCTCTTCTAGACTGAGAGCTCTTTGTTTCTCACCCATTTTATCTATTCTTAAATAAAGTAAAATATATTCTTCTTTGGAGCTTTTCTAGCACACTGCTCAAGGTAAGGCTGGCCTGACCCAGCTGGATAAAGCCATCATCTCCAGCCTCAACACCTCCACAAGGGGGCACAATTGGATCAGCCATACCATCTGATAAGCAGCAATGAGAGTGATTCTTTTAGACCTTACCCTAAACTCTGGCCATCAGGAACACTTGGTGGTTCCTGAAACACAACTCTCTGGTGCTGAGAAGCTCAAATTATCACAATAAAAAGTGTTCAAATATAATTATGTCAAAGTCATAAACAAAATTGTTCTAAATGATTCCTTGACTAACTGGATAGCAAATTAAAACACTGCTCTGGGAACTATGGTTTGAGTGAGGACGTGAGGCTCACAGCTGCTTCAGATTTATTCCAATTCCTGTAGCAGCACAGTTACAACATATCTGAATGTTAGTTTCATGTTTCCCTTGGGTTTTCTGACACACTACCTTCTTAAATAATGCTAGACAGTACAAAAATACAGTTCATGGAGAAGGCCTCTTTTTTATTTTTCTTAAAGATATTTTATGTGTATGTGCCTGAGTGCAAGTATGTATGCTTTCAGGAGCCCATAGAGGTCAGGGTATTGGGTCCTTTAGAACTGGAGTTAGTACTGGAAACAGAACTCAGGTTCTTTGTAAGAACTGCCGAGTCTCCAGCCCCAAAACATGTTCTTTTCTGCTAAGAAATAAGACAACACATGATCATTATTCATGGCCTATAGAATAGGCCATGGTTCATAAATGGCTTGCTAAAATTTTTATAATTTGATTCTGTAGCAGAAATATTTTTTATCAACTATTTCTAAACTATATTCCTAAAAACCAGTAATTTTCTTTAAAGTGCCACCAGAATGTCAACAGAAATTTCATATATAAAAAATACTCCAGGCTTTCTTTCTCTCTTATAATGTAATTAAATGTAACTACGTACTTTGGCTCATATCGAAAGTCTTGTACACCATGTAAAACGCCCAGGCCAGCACGTAATCTTTCAATCCCATTCCTGAATAGTAATAAAAAAATAACACATTGAAACAAAATCAACAGCCTCAAGGTGTAGAGAAGGAAATGTTAGGATGTTAATGACTGTTTACAGGATTACAAGTAAGTCGCATATTATCCTGTGGATTACCATGCAATCATAATGCCATTATCAGTGCACAGTCTCGGAGGAGGACACAACAAAGTGCATTGCGTTGCATTTGCTACAATTTCCAGCGCTCTTCGGATATAGACGTTACTTGCAACACCTCCAGATACAACCTGAAAGAATTGGGAAGATGAGCATTAACAGCTCTCACATTTGGATATGGACTAAGCTGTTACTAAACTAGGGAAAAACCCAGCTTGCTCCAACAAGAAACTACTTGGGGTTGACTAATAAGTGATATATTTGTACAATAAAGAATTGGAGACACGGGCCACAATTTTAAGTGGGTGTGTATTCACGGCTAGCATTTTAGTGTTTTGTTAGTACCAGAAAGTGTCTCTCAGCATCTGCAGTCACAACACACCTATTCTTTAGACTGCATCGTGCACTTCTGTTTTGGCCACTGAGCTACCCAGCTCTTAAACATTTTTAATATTCATTCTTAATATTCTATTTTGCAAATTATCAGATTTAGACATTTCCTTAGTTTATAATTTTCAAAGATTTAAGGTCCAGTAAATAAAACTATCAAATCTTGTAAGCATAAAAGTAATTTCATTAAAAGACGGAAGATAGCATACTCTTCTAAAAATACTAACCACAATGGTTATTGTTTCTTTAGTGTAAACTTTTTAAAAAAAGTTCAAAGAGAATGTGGCCTAAGGTTTTTTTCCTCCACAGGCTGTAGATACACCCTGTAAGGATGTCACCTTCCCAATGGCTGTACATCATGTTTATTCTGCACTCTTCTACAAGGACCTACTCATCCTACTCATAAAGTCAGCTGCGTTCCTGGTGGTAGATGACACACTAGAAAGCGGACCATCACTAACAGGTGGGATGACAAAGCTTACTAATGCCGCGTTAGCTGGAGGCAGCCAACTTTTCTGCTTGCAAAACAGAATAGCACGATGTGTTCGTATGGCAAGGTGGCAGGCTGTTGTATGCTGCACTGCAGCAGCAATGTCTGCAGCTGAGGACAGGATTTGCCCCTTCTCAATGCCTTCTTCTTTCTCCTTGCGCGATATTAGCCTTTCGGTAGTATACTGAAGTCCCGTAAAGGAAAAATCGCAGTTCTTAACTTTCTGCATGGGAGGGTTGATAGTAAAATGGGATCCATTTCCTTGTTTGGCCAAATGTTCTAGAGCCTTCCCACCACTCATGGTAGAATATTCTGGGTGTTTGATTAAAGAAAGTCTTCTTGCTACCTATTAAAAAAAATTAAAATTTTTTTCATGCAACATATTTTGATCATAAATTAACTTTATCCAAGAATAAAAGGATGGTTCAAAATAAGAGTCAATACACGTAGTGATATTAAAAAATATATTCTTAAATGAGTCATAGGCTTGACAGTTTGAAATCCTAAGATATAGACAGAGATAATGAATTCAAAAATTACTTTAAAAACTCCTGACTACATGGACTACGGCTAATTTCAGGAGTCATCTCACATAAGCCGACCAGCAGTGTCCAAGTACTGCCTCCTATACGGGGATGGTGACTCAGCGATGAGCTCTGGAGAGAAGAATCTCACCCTTTCTTGCTATCGCTTCAGCTGTTTTGTAGATGGCAGCAGACTCTGTTATACCAAAAGACAATCTGTTGTGATGTTAGCAATTATGCAACAGATTCTGAATTCCACATTAATCTTTCTCAAGATATAGCACCAGTTGGCGTGGAACTAAGTAGATCAAGCAGACTCACCTGCTTATGCCTCCCAAATACCAGGATTAAAGGTGTGTACCACAATGCCCCGCTCCTAATCTCTGCATATCCTTACATTTTTGCAGCATGCCACTGTGCTACAGTTCCCCAAACACAAGAAGTATTTGAGTATATATAGCATTAATTGCAAAATATTTGAGCTTTTACATATAGATTTAAAATTCTTATTTTATTAAATGGCTAAATATTACAAAATTGAGATGGATATGGTAATTACTCACACCTGTAATCCCAGCACATGGAAGGCTGAAGCAGGAGGATCACTATGAGATCTGAGATCAGCATGGGTTACAGAATGTCTAAAAAGAAAAAATATTACAACTGTTCATTCCCCCCTCCCCCTCTATGTAGTCTTGGCTGTCTTGTAGCTCAATATATAGACTAGGCTGGCTTCCAACCCACAGAGACCCACAGAGATCCACATGCCTCTGCCTCCAAAGTACTACCATTCAACGTGTGCACCTCCATTCCAGGTCACAACTCTTGATTTTTGAGACAAGACCTTGCTGCATGGCCAAGGATTGCCTCAAACTCATTAAATAGACAAATCCCTGCTACCACCACCCTGCCTTTTGCAGTAGTTCAGGATTATCTAGATGAGCGGTTTTGTATACTGCTATTTAACTGAAAGAACCAACAGAAGTGACTTCTGAACCAGTACCTTGTCGAGCATATCACCCGGCGCTATGTCCAGAGACTTCCCGAGAAGCAGAAAATCTGAAACACCTCGAGCTAATGCCAACAGACAGTGTCCTCCAGAAATCAACAGGACTAAAAAAGGAAATTCCACTTTATTGGTCAGTCTAATAGTCAGTGCATGAGCCTCCATATGATGAACGGGAATGAATGGCTTTTTGAACTGATTTACTAGCTGTAAACTGAATGACAAGCCCACGCCCAAGCTTAGAGCCATTCCTGGCTTGATAGTGGTTGCAATGGCTGAGAGATCATGTGGAGAGATTCTACTGGCAGAAAGAGTTTCTTCTACTATTCGTTCAATATTTTCTCTGTGAAGCTTTTGAGCTACTGGAGGAACAATTCCACCTGTTCTGGGAGAAAAAAATGATTTTTAGTAAAATTAGAAGAGAGGCGAGAGAGACAATGTTACATGCAAACCATTGTGTTAGTGTGCATCTTAACATTGTGTGCTTTATAATGCAAAACTGATAAGCTCAATGTTGCTGTTGGCTTTTTATTTCTGATGAAAGAGGTACCAGAACAATCTCATAAGGTATTCCAAAGAAGGAGCGGCTAAAACCGTATTTAGTTCTAATTAATCTCAAGGAGAGAATTTTAGAAATTAATACAAGAATTATTTGTCTAAAGTAATATTAAATTGGATATAAGAATATGAAGGTCCGAAACCTCAAAGATGGCTCATATTTACTAGGAATGACAGGGAGAAAAAAAAAATGAACAGTGAGAAATAGGAAGACAGTTTTGTGAAGGTGAATTTATTTTTAAACATACTGCACTTGAGGTCAGACCAGGACAGGAGATAGCTTGCAATCCTAAAATAAAGTTTGGGAATCTAGTGCTCAGAGTTGGCAGTAGAGATTTTTGGTCTATGTGGGACAGTGGATGATCACTCCAAACACTAATTAAGAATTAGCAGAGAGCGTTGGGAACGCACCTCCAGGGTAAAGCACCAGCCTAATATACTCAGGGCCTCACTTCAGTCTCCAACATAGGAAAAACAACAGGATGGGGACTGAACGTGGCTAGTAACAAACACAGCAACTTGTAGTAAGTGGTTTATAGTTTGGTCTCAAAGCATCATTTTAAAATATTTGACATTTCAAGGCCACATGGGGTGGTCTCTATACACAGAAACAAAAATCTTCACAATCTCCAATGAATATAGCTTAACACACACACACAAACAGACACACACACACAAACACAGACACACACACAGACACACACACACAAACACACACACACACAGACACACACACACACACACAGACACACACACACACAGACACACACACACACACAGACACACAAACACAGACACACACACACACAGACACACACACACACACAAACACAGACACACACACACACACACAGACACACACAGACACACACACAGACACACACACACAGACACACACACAGACACAGACACACACACACACACACATACATGCACCCCTTTCCCCCCTAGGGAATGAGGATGTAAGGAAATTGACAAGTACATTTCTAATAACTTTGAAAAAGCTTATTTAAATATACTTATTTGATATTCCTATTTTCTGTTAGTGGCAACAATACTTTTAAGAGTCATTTGAGTTTCAAGGCTCATCTTTTTGATTTTGGGGGGTTTGGTGCATGTGGAGGAAGTCGAAAGACAACCTTCAGGAGTTGGTGTCGCTGAACTCTGGTCAGCAGGGGCCTTTATTAGTGAGCCATCTCAATGTCCCCTCAACATTAACTTTACCTTTGTCTCCATGCTCCCACTGACCCCCAAATTTAAAGCCTCTTTATTTTTCACATTGTGTCTTCTGTTTTTTAGAGATTACTGCATATTGTGATGCCAGAAAACACTAGGAAGCAATCTGTTGTTAACTGGTATTTTCCAAGTCAAAATATTTACTTGATGGAATTTGAGAGTTTGAATTCAAGTCCTTTCCTCCCACTCACTTTTCCATTCCATACCTTCTTCGGTATTTTCTAAAAGTTATGCCTAACAATAAAGACAAATAGTGAGTAAAACTATGTCCTTATTCTCAAACAACTAATGAGAACACATTTTCTAGTCATAATTTGTATAGAGGATGTAGATTATTAAGGAAGAAATGTTAACAGAGAGTTTGGAGTCTAAGCAAGGGACTATGAAGGATTATGTTAGTGAGAAAGAAGTGAATAATCTCAAGCAGTATTTGAGAGTTATGTTTTCAGCACTGGATGACGGATTTGGATGTGAAGTGGTGAGGAAGAGGAGAGAGATGCTAGCAAGCAGTACTTTATTATCAACTTCCCACATTACTTTGCAATGGTGTGTTCACTGTCTTGATAGTAACAGCAGTGCTGTTAGTAATGGCTAGATTTTATTGATTATCCAGATTTTATAGACAAGAAAGCTGAAAAGTATGATCCCAATGCTAAACTAGAATATAAAACTACACATTAGTCTGAGGCAGTCAAGCATAGCGGATAGTTTAGTACCTCGGGAACCCCACTTGGTTTTGAATGATGCACACACCCTCCCCCGTAATATGAATTTGGCAGCCTAGTTAACTTTACCTGTACCCACTATGCACACATACCCCTCTCCAAATTGTGATGATAAACATTTAATAAAATTAATCTGGAATATCAGAAACAAAACACAGTCACCCAACTCCTCAGGTCTCTCTCCAGGAATCATCTAACCAAATGCCTCAAGTCCTCGGCCAAAAGGGGAGGGACAATCTCTGAGAAAGCTGAAAAACCTTCTCTTGCTCCGCCCAGCTCTCTTAACTTCCTCTTTCCACATCCTAAAGCTAGGATTAAAGATGTGGGCCATCTCTCCCTGACCTGGCTTGGTTCTGTGGTTAACTCTGATAGTCCAGATTAATTTTATTAAATATATATCACCTCATACCCCCTTTTGTGTCAAAAATAAAAAAGGTTATAACTGATTAACCTTATTAAATATATATCACCACATCAAATGATGCGTTTAGCGACCTCTCCCTCCCAACCTGCATGAGGAAATAGTTCATGATCTCTGAACAATGGTAGACATTTCCTCGACCCTGTAACAATCAAATTTAGACAGTTTTTACTCAAATATACCCCCAACATCCCAGAATAAGAATAGAAAGGCTGACCCAGTCTGAACTAGTTTGGATGCATATGCAATTAAGGCAAAACTGTGTCCTCTAATAAACTTTTAGGGAGAATCTATTTATCATCTTATACCTATGCAAAATTGATTAAAACAGATAAATTATGGATTGGGATATACACAGTAAGAAAAATGAGTATGTGATCTAATCTATCAAACAAAATAAAGAAGCACCCAATTCTGTCCCTGAGTATCCAGTACCTCCTTTGAACTCCATGAAAACAGTCCTGAACAAGAATCAGGGCCTGAGTACTCTTAATCATGTGGCCCTGACAGCCTAACGATAATCAGCACTATCATTTTGCTTCTTTTGTGAATGTCTGTGAGCCCTTTACAATTCTTTGGAAAGGGGCCAAGAACCTGGAAACAGCCAACCCTGACTCCAACCCTGGTAGCAAATCCATTTGATATAGTGGGTTATTCAGGCAAAGATCATATACCATATTCATATTAGGACTCACAGTATCCCAGGTATTGCCTAGTAATGGTAGATTTTCAATTCATTCTAAGCTGAGCTTCGTGGATGATATCACAGAACATACCTGACTAGTATTCCACTTTAAGTGGCTTAAGCTCTTGCTAAATGGAATGTTCACTCGGACAGCAATATTCTTCCCATCTTTCCTGAGGAGCTATGAGGAGCCAGACACTGGGCTAGCAGGCACTAGGTACAGTGGTCAATTTAGACAGAGACTTTATTACCAGAGTTTAGGACTAACTCATTGGAGGAAAGATTATGAATAAACAAACAAATGTACAAATTGTAAAAATGATTGGAAGGAAAGTCTGCAGGACATAGTGATACACAAAGAACCTAATTTAGTTGATATGCTCAGAGTAGGCTTTTTAAAGAAGATAACATTCAAAAGTTCAGTAAATTCTTTGGTAGTTGTTTAAAGATTTATTTATTGTGTATACAGTGTTCTGTCTGCAGCATGCCTGCAGGCCAGAAGACAGACAGCACTAGATCTCATCATTGATGGTTGTGAGCCACCATGTGGGTGCTGGGAACTGAACTCAGGACCTCTGGAAGAGCAGCCAGTGCACCTAACCTCTGAATCATCTCTTCTAGCCCCATGGTTATTGGTTGACATTAACTTCCTGCTGCCATACACCGGTAGCGTCTAAAGGTCTCTGTGTGGCATATGATAAAAGGACCTCCTAGTTTATTCCCAGAGTTGCCACAGAGGCTCTATTTTCTCCATCAATCACCCCTAGTTAAAGAAGCTGCTATTTTTGTTTATTGATATAAAAAAGAAATTAGAGAAGAAAAAAAAAAACTTGCTTAACATTAGTGAGACAATACTAATACCAAACTTTTTTTATTCTTCAAATGCTGGAAACTGATAACTTACAGATATATTTCAGTGTTAACATTGCTTAACATTAAGTGAGCCAATAATAAAAAAAAAAAATTTAGAGGCTATATTTAAAATGTGGATTTTCACTTTCTTTTCAAAATTCTGATACTTATATCTTACATTGAGTGACAACTGTCTGACTATATATCCAGTCCAGTTATTTAAGTCACCAGTCCTGTGGTCCTCTGCAAAATAGGTTTATAAACCTTCGAAGCTTTAATAAAATTAGGTTGTAAGTACTGATGTGAATTATATGTGTAAATGTAAATAGTTGTTTTTTTTTCCTCAACCATCAGGTAATGCTTTCCTGAGACTGTTGTTGAGACCACTAAACATACATACAAGGGAGAAAGACACACTGAGAGAAAAACCATCAGAAGTGCTGGGAATGAGCTATCAGAATGATGGGTGAGATTATTTCTACAGCACGTTTTTTTTTTTTTTTTTTTTTTTGTTTGTTTGTTTGATTAGAGACAAAGTCTGACTAAGGGGTTCTGGCCTGGAACGCACACCCACCTGCCTCTGCCTCTGCAGTGCCGGTGGTGTTAAAGGTGTGCACCGCAAGGCTACATACAGCAGCAGCACACAACACAGTAAGAATTTAAGATTCACTTTTATACATGATTAAAAAGAAGCAGGGAATGGACCCCAATAGTTTCCACTTACTTTAAGTGAACTTCAGTCTGGGAGTGCAATGCTTCTCCCCACACATGTCCAGTGTCATCTACCACAGCAGCTGCGGTGTCATCACAGCTGGTTTCAATTCCCAGTACGAGCTTATGATGAACACGTGCTCCAGGGCAAACGCTAAAACTTCTTAAAAATCCGTAAGCGTTATTCTTTGGTGGCTTGAAAAAAGCTCCTGCGGTCTTACTTAAAATTAACATATTTACTACTCTACAAATAAATCCTAGAAAAGAATTGCAGAAATATTACTTGGAATTGTTGTTTGTGATTAATTCACCGACTTAAACAAAATAATGAATATTAGCTTTTAAGTATGTAGCCTTATGAAATTATAAGAACATTAGCAAAAGTTATCAAACTCTTATATAGGTCCTATAAATAACAATATAAATAAATTAGATTTTGCAAAAATGGTGAGAAACATATAAAATTATTAATAGTCCAAGTCAAACATCCCCAAAGTAAAAATCTAAATCACGTTACTCATCTGACTTACTAGTGGAAACACAAGGAACACTAAAAATACTACACAAAATTGCCTTGGCTATGTTTATAGTATGCAAATAAAGCAGGAATTTCACGCTTAGTCTTGGGACTCATCAGATATATCACATACACGACACACCCCCAAAATTAAAAAAAAATTATATTGAAATTTGGAATGCTTCCGGTTCAGGCACATTGGGTAAACAATGTTCATCTTGCACGTCATACAACAGCTAGTGTTATAGTATCATGGTTGTGTGGACAGTCCTATTTAAAATAAATTAATATAACAGATTAATATAAAGACCTCCCATTTCCTGGGCCACCTCTCCAAAACAGTGTAGAGCGCTTGTTTCAGTTTATTAAAGTATGCGCACACCACTGAAGATTTAATTTTGTAGTTGGGAAACAAATCCTCCCAAAGGAAACGCGTCTGGGCGAAAACTGCAGAAACTTCTATCCAAGGTTGGAATTACATATATATAAAAATAGCCCCCCCCCCCCCAAGAGTGCAATCCACCATTAACTATAAACATCCACACTGCAAAGCATGCATAACTGGGTAAATCCGGGGCTGCAAACGAAGGCCAGCGTGTCAACCTGCGGGGACTGGAACGGAGTGAACCATTCGCATATCCGAGCCTCGAGCTCCCACGGTGCAGATTAGATTTCCTCAATTGGGGCAGCACAGCTGGAAGCAGCTGGCTCGCAGCCTCCGAGGGAGACCCGTGCAGAACCATCTGCCTCGGGGTGCCCGGTCTGTTCCGACTCCGGCGCCCGGAAGTGACGCAGGCCCGCGGAGCTTCCTGTGGCTCAAGAGCCCTCGGGGCCGTCAGTGCTCCCAGGTTTGTGAGAAGGGTCCGGACACACCTCTGACGGCGCTGAGCCCACACGGACGGTCCGTTTTAGGAAAGGGTCCTGCCTCTTTCCTAATTTAGGGAAAATGTCACCAGACTTACAGGTAGTAACCAACCTGAGAAACCTCCCACCTTCGTGGGGAAAGAGTATTTTCATCAGAAATCCGAACACCAGCAAACACAGCACTGGGTTCCTGAAGAATGTGTTTCTGGTTCGCTTCCACTTGCCATTCCAACAGAATAGTCAGCCAACTTGCAAACATTTAAAAAATACCGTGTTGCATTCTATAGCCCCAGATTACTGTGCATTCAACCTTCTGTGTACTAATTCTTGCATCTTGAGGTTTTGTTGGCTTGGTTTGTGACCTTAATGAGCTTTAAATGGATGTATTCGGAATATTTCTCCTCCCTACCTAAACTTATTTAAAAGTGTAGCAAGCAGACTTTACAAGGTTGGGAAGGGCTGGTATTCACATCTTTGCCTTGCAGTGTGGTCTTGAGTCAAAAAAAAAAAGTAAATCTTAGTGCAGATGAACAGACTGCTCTCTAGGAGCAGGTACAAATTCATTACAATATTGAGCTCAGTTTTAAAAAATTGACTTTTTGATGTGTAGCATTAAAAGTTATTATTTTTTTTTTTTTGGTGCCAGCCTACTATTCATGCTCAGGACATTCATGAGGTGCTGTGCTTAATGCCTCCATTTTACAGGTAATTGGGCTACATTTGAATCACTTGAAAGTCACAGACTAATATTAGAATTAGGCTAGAACCTTAACTCTGCAGCCTTTTTGCTTAAATGCCAAAGTACAAGCTTATTTGTATGTAACCTTCAGATCAATTTAACAAGGAGAATCTTACAGTATTTATTCCTAAAGTGTGTTCTACTAAGATGTGTGTACATGTGAGATTCAGGTTCTTTCTGAGCTGTTCAAAGCTCCAGGCTTAATAGTAACTGGACTGCAAACATCCACTCCTATAGACCTGCATGGATCTCACTTTATCACACATTCATCAGGACTTTCCCTTTGATGGTGGTGCCTTGTGAGAGCTAACAACCTTCTCAAAGTCTATTGGCAACACACAGGTATTGACATGGAAATGCACACTAAGTTTAGAGCATTGTGGAGAAGGTTGGTTGATGTGCCACAGATGTAGCCTGTCTGGTTTGACCATGACATTATTTCAAGACCTGATTCTTTTACAAGCTGTTTTAGAAAGTGACTGTGCCCAGGCTACTGAGTCACATATCACAATTTACTAGAGAACTACTGTTTAAAAGCCACTGGTACTAATGATGTAGGATGTCTCTCTGTATGGTGTGAATATGCTGTTACCACTGGTTAATAGAGAAGCTGTTTTGGCCTATGGCAGCTTAGAAGTAGGCCAGAGATATCCAAGCAGAGGGAGAGACTACAGAGGGCGGACACCAGAAGACACAAAGGAAGATGAGAATATTGTTCTGGGAAAAGGTACTGAGCCAGGTGGCTAAACATAAATAAGAAATGTGGGTTAACACTTATAGGAGTTAGACAGTAATGAGCCTGAGCCATAGGCAGAACAGCTTGTAATTAATATAAGCCTTTTTGTGATTATTTGGGGTAAGCAGCTGTGGAACTGCAGGTCCAGACCACGGAGCTAGGACAGATGAGAAACTTATGGCAAGCCACAATGAAG
The DNA here is from genome assembly GCA_033318265.1 of Phyllotis vaccarum. Taxonomy (NCBI): domain Eukaryota; kingdom Metazoa; phylum Chordata; class Mammalia; order Rodentia; family Cricetidae; genus Phyllotis; species Phyllotis vaccarum. The sequence goes on from JARWLC010000007.1 coordinate 1,440,614, forward strand.
GCCAGATCCAGATTATATGCAGAGGATCACTTTCCACTTGAGTTACTCCTGTTGTAAATTTATCATGCGATCCGTGGCCTTCCTCCTCTCCAGTGTTTGTCTTTGATAGGGAAAGAAAATCCTCCCCATCAGGGCAGCACTGTCAGGCTGCTCTGTTTTAGAAGACCGTTATTACATTTTGCTCGTTGAGATCTGTCTGAATCACTGCTCAGAAAAGTTGTTTTCTGTTCTTCTGGCCTATTTTCAGTAGCAGTCAAGGCAAATACACATAAATAAATGTGGGATAAAGTGTAAACACAGTGAGGTATCTGTCATCCTTCCTTGACTTTGAACCGGGGTCCTTGTGCCTCGAATCTGCTGCGTTCTTCATCAAACATGTCTGTGGTGTTCAAGGATCAGCACCTCAGAATCTCCTACTATCATCTTCTCTAGACCCCCATCCCACACTCTAACCTCTATGGCATTTCTCACTTCCTTATGTACCTACGCGATGCACACCTCCAGAGGAGTAACAGGCTTTTCTTGTTTAGACTCCATAGCGCTAAAACAGCATAAGAGAGCTGAGTAAATATTTTTAAAACATAAAAGTCAAAAGCACAGAAAATAGGGCAAATTTTTATAAGTCTCTGCAAAAACATAAGCTTTTAAATAAAGGATCATTTTTTAGTTAATTTTACATATTCAGTTGCTTAAAAATAAATTTGCCAAGTGTCAATGTAGTTTTGATGACTGTTTTGGAAACTTTTAAAATAATTTTACACCAAGGGAAACTTTTTATTAAAGCATCAATTACCAGTTATTTAAAAATACATGAGAAAAGAGAAACATAGAAAGGCAGCATCATACAATTGATCTTTAAACTCAGTACTATTGAAATATGAAACAACGATCACTACCTCTAAGTCTGCTTATTGCCACAAATTGATTTATAATTGGTCTACAACTGTTTTCAGTATTACGTTACTGAGTTTTTTAGCTCTTTTATGTATTTCTCAAACAATTAATGCTAGCAACTATAGGAAGCTTCCCTATGGCATAAGAATTCAATATAGTTGTTGCTGTGGATATAGGAAGTGTCTACGCTAAGACTCACATATTTAAAGGACACATTAATAAGCAAAATGTGGGGATCAAGAGCAGAAACTAAGACCAGACAATGTTATCTTTTATTCAGACTTGCAAATAGAGAATCCATTGCTTCAGTTTTGCTGCTGGAGAAGCAGTTCTGTCCGAAGCAGCTAGCTCCATATTACATCTCCTTTTAATACCTTGCACAACCATATAAACAACCTCTAAGTGACCCCAAACCTGAACTACCTGAAGTAAGTTATTCTCAATTGGTTTAGCAGCTTTGCTTCTGGAAAAGCAGTAAAACCCACTTTGTTCCAAAATGACAATGTTGACTTAGAGCCTTGACTGTAAGGTACCTGCCTGTCTTCTACCCTTCACAAATTCTATAATGTAATAAATGCAAACGTGACCTCATTTATCACCATACAATCCTTAGCCAGAAAACCAAAAAAGCACACATATAAGGTAGAAAGGGACTGTATAAAATAAGAGGGTATATGTCATATAAAGTCATGTAAGTAATAAAAACTTGTATAAGGTGATTCTGCTTTATGGAAGTTTGCTTAAACTGGCTGAATAATTAGAGTTTTTCTTCCTGAACATAATGCCCATTCACTGTAAGCCGGCCCTAGTTTCTTACAAATCCCTCATTTCCTTGGATTTAGTTACTGTACCTCATTGTATTGCTATCAATTTCTAAGTTGGGCCTGCCCAACCTGTATGTAAAGCCTCTCTCAGAAATATACCAAGCACGTTAGACAGAGGCGTCCCTTAGTGAAATTCTGCACTTTAAGACTATGAAGACCGAGTACTTGGCCCTCCAATGTAAATACCTCTTATTTCACATTATTACAGAAATAGTGCAGTTCACTAACTACTCTTTCCTTACTGGAAACAAAGTAGCTCTAAGAGTTTTGTTCAGTTGCAGAAACACTTCAATACTTATTAATTCCAAAGATCCGTACACCATGCAGCTGTGGCATTTTGGGAATAAGTACACTCAGGAGAGAAGCTGTGTTTAGGATGAAGTGAGTTGGATCATACTTCGTATAGAAACTTGCCAGAAAATATCTGCAGAGATAAAAAAGTTAGAAATACACATAGCATCTGAAAATGAAATTATTATAAAAAGTGACTTTTTATATTTATAACTGTGTTTACAAATGTCTAAAAAATTTTTGATTTTTTTAAAGAATAAATAAAACAAAACATTTTGATTTAGAATTTAAAAAATGAGGTGCAGGCCTTAAATTTCTGCACCACGTATAGAAGCATGCAGCTGCTTAGCATCCTTGAAAGTCAACGGCTCTCAAATAGGTTTCATGACAAGATTTCAATCGTAGATCTGTATTCAGTATATTTTTAAAGAGATCAGAATTTAAGCACCTGCTGTATTCTCAAGGTTTTCTGTGGCTTACCCAAAGGACATACACGATTGGCGCTCTTGTACATGCATAAATCAGTGTCTTAGAAACACATATTGGGTTGTCCTTCTGACATCATCATCTTCTTGCTAAAACAGAGCCATCTATTTGCTGTTACAGGAAGACCTCTTCTAAATATCATCGGTCTTCCAAGGGGAGATGTCATGTGTAATACGGTTAGAAAAGAACAAGTAACATCTGTCACAAGATTGTACCCGTCTTTTCAGAACTTTCTAGTATAAGAAATTCTGTAATCTTCCACTTAAACCACATTCCTCAACTAAAAAAACAATTTTTTAAAATGTGTACGAGACTGCACGTATGTACTGTACTGCGTTCATGCCTGGTGTCTGCAGAGGACAGGAGGGTACCAGATCTCCCACCCCGCAAATGGAACTAAGGACAGCTGCGATATGCCATAATTGAACCCAGGTCCCATGGAAGATCAGCTAGTGCTTTCATATACTCAGACTGTTTTATACGCTCACCATTGAACAGAGGGACATTATCCACTGTATTCAGTAGACCAACTGACTTGTTACTAATGCCAGCTTAATTTATAATCTGGCAGAAGAAAAGGATGTATCTTGGCATATTTTCACCTTATCACACTTTCTTTTAATGAAAATTAGTAATATCATGTATAGAGTATATGAAAATTGCCTCATTCTTAAAATAGATTAGATGACTCTTGGGCAATGCAATTGCAGGTAGAATCAGTATAAAAGAGTTTATTTGCTAAGTTTATACTGGAAAGAGACTTGTGATAGCAGACACTTTTCTGATTAATTCAGGCTCTTATTTCAAAATAGTCCCAAGATCTTTCCCAATGTAATAGATTTGAGTCTGTTTCCTTTTTCTTTCTTTTGAGATGGGATCTAGATAGCTCTAGCTAGTCTAGAACTTGGTATGTTGATCAGGCTCTCCTTGAACCCGTTTGCCTTCATGTGCTGGGATAAAAGGAGGTGCTACCCCAGTTTGCTTGACCACTTCCTAATCTAAAAGATGTCACACCCACCTGAAAATTAAAGCAAATATGAAGCACTTTTATAAACGAGCAGGGCTAATGATGTAACTAACTGATTGAGTCTGCAGGGTACCCTGGGTTTGACTCAGGGTCACAAAAGCAAACAAAAAAAAAAACAGGCCTAGATGATACTTCAGTTATGTAAGGAATTTAATCAGAATGTTGTAAATTATAACTGTGGGTCAAAATTACAATTTGGAAATCAGGAAGACTGTATATAGGTAGATCTTAGTTGACTTTTTGGTATATCTCTAATTGAAAATTCATCATATATCAAACATTTTTATTATGTATTATACTGTAATTTATGTTTTAGAGATTCGGAACCTGAGGGTTTTAAGAAAATAGCCAAAACAAAGCCCACAAGGCCAGAAGTATCCTGTTGTAGTGTTTATATAGAGTGTGCAAGGCCAATGTCATAGAGCTTAAAACCAATATAGCCAAACCTGCACTACGGACATGTCATTCCTGCCACTGCATTTACCTTTGTTAAATTATAAAGACATTTTCTTTTCAAGTTTAATTTTACATGGGATAAAACCAACTCATTTCCATAAAATCTGATGAATATGAAGGAAAAAGATCTATGCTTTATGAACTTTTCCCCTGAAAATGTCCTCACTTATGAAAACATGTATCCAAAACTTAGCTCTTTTAGAAAATCTTTTTCCTTACTCAGACTTCATTGATTCTACCACACATGTAGTATTATGTATGAAGCTGTATGCTACAGTGTTAAAATTAAGATACATGTGACGCACAGCTAATATGTACAAGCCACCAAGTGTTGTATTCAAAGCAATCTATGTACTTACTCCTAAAAGGGGAAAACGTGAGGTAATATTTTATTTAGAAGCAGTTTCACCAAAAGGACAAAAGCAAGAGTATACACAAAACATTCAGGAAATGTTTGGGTAGGATCAAGTATTTAAATGGAGGGAATAATGCTGTAGGAATGGGGAGGAGAGCAGACAGCACATTCTAATAGATATTTACAAATAACTATCCGATTTATTTCTTGAGCCTCAAGATTAAGCTAGGTACTATTAGTTAGATTTGGGGGAAAGGGCTTGTGTGAGGGGCATTAAGAAAAGCTGAACGTAGCTCAACAACCTTCAACTGGCTGTGTGAGTATGGAAAAGTTCTTGAACTTCCTATCTTGACCTCCTGAGAGCTGGGAGTGTAAGTGTACACTACCATGCCTGGTTTTATGTGGAGCTGGGAATCAAACTCATGGCCTTGTACATGCCGGGCAAGTCCTTTCCCACTGAGCTACATTACATCGACAGCCCTTGTCAGAATTTTATATAGAAGCAAACCAGGCCTAGTAGATTGTACAGGATTCGGTCCAGGTCAGTCTCACAACTTTCAAAAGCAGTCTTTTCTCAAGAAGCTTGTCCTGAGCTATCTGAACAGAGATGAATAGCCAATAAAATTATCATCAAATCATTGCTTACGACAATTAATCTGACATACCATACAAATATAATAGGGTGCCTATAATTTCCTCAGAAAGAACAAAGACACGACTGTCTTTGAACTATAAGTCTTAGAATGTTAGATTCACTGAGGAACAGTAGTGCTTCTAGCTATAATGATTCACATAAAAACTGTCTTTTATCAATTTGTTAAAAATTATGCTTGCATCTTATGACTCTACTTATGGCAGCCACTTACTGATAAAAAACGCTTAAAAAAAAAACTCACTGTTTTAAAACTCAATTAAATCTGATAAACATTTTTCTCCTATCTAATAATTTTTTCTACCACTTACAGAATTATTGGAGAAATTGTAAAAAACTTCCGGGAAGATGTGAACTGGACCCCATAGTCGAGCTGTTCCCAGTGGGTTAGGAGCCTCGCTCTGCCCTGATCCGGAGTTTCAAAGGGCGTCCCTTTCACTGCATGCAAAAACACATACATCCCCTGAAAAGCAAGCAAGAGAGTCAAATAGGGTTTATTCTTGCAAATGTATCATGATGGCTTTAGGCTGCTGATGACGGAATATATAATTTAAAATAAAGACAAGTTAGGTTTTCATGTAATAGTGAAAAAATAAAGTCAGCACCTAAAGCTTTCTGGGATATGTAAATACTATTTGGATTAAAGCTCATGAAATACAAAAATTTTCTGTAGTTCTTTACACTAGTTAGTAGACAATATAATTTTATTTTGCTTTAATGTATATGGTTATTTTAAAAATAATTTTTGATGAACTATTACTGTTTTATAAGGAAAAATAGAAACCACTCCACAGCACACTATCTGTTAGAATATAAGAAACAAAAACCCAATCCTTTTGCTATTTTCTTCAAAGCACATTGTACTCACTAGTGTTTAACATGTGATACTCAAAAGTTTACCCCTTTCAATGGAAAATAATAAAGTATATTTAGCTCTGTGATGGTGTTTGTGTGGCATGTGTAAAGCCGTGGATTAATTGCCAGCAACACACAAAGACACACACAGCACCATCTTCAGTGACTAAATCTCTTCTCTTAGCATGCTCACTTTTAGAACCTTTCATACAAAAAACATCAATGATTATTATTCATGAGCAAAGATAATTAGAAAAATAAAATACGTGTCTGTTGTAGTTTGGCATGAACAGACCCTTCAAGAATGAACTGTAGTGAAACAGGGGAAGGCGTAGAAGTTAGGAGCACAACTGCCTACACCCCAGCTCTAAGAGATCTGATCTGAATGTATGTATGAATACACAGATACACACATAAAAATAAATACACCTCAAAAAGGAAATCAAAGTGTGAATTGTGGCATCAAATAAAATAAACTACTGTGGGCTCTGAGAAGCAGTGCAGGTTCTCACACCGCACCGATTAGCTCCATCCCTGCACAGAAGCATTCACAGTTGTAAGCTATTTTCAAAGGCAACCTTAAACTGTGGTCATGTAATTGCTGTATCTATGGCTGGTTAAATTTAGGTTCTTAGTGTGGTGTACTAACAATAAATGAAACACATGATTTCCAAAACAAGGGAGGTGGGAATGGAAATGGTGCTGTATACATTTCAGCATTGTTTATTCAACAAATACATATTTATACATCATTAAAGACTGCAGAAATTAAAATGTAAAGAAGCCAGACGTGGCACTTCCCTCCTGAAATCTTGTTCAAGGCCAGCCTGGAAACAGAGGGGTCTAGAGATTCCTGCAGGAGGTCAGAGCAGAGTTCTGAAGCTGGACAGGAAATTAACCAGGCAGAATGAGCAAGGGGAAAAGAAACATTGAAGCAAAGGCAAGAAAACCCCAAACAAAAAACAATCCCCTCAACCCAGCAATACTGTTTTTCCAAACTCTGAACAGAGCCTGTAGGTGGACAGAGACTGACTTTCGGTTTCTCTACTCAATAATTAATTATACCACTCAAAGAGTTTGGGATTTTATTATACACACAAGGAGAATCTTCAAAGGATTTAAAAAGAGGCCACGTGTAAATAAACATGTGAAGATATTTCTAAGTCAAGTCTGAATAGAGGAGGGTAGAAGAGAGGCACATGAAGAACATTAAACAGTGAACAGGGCTTACATAGGAAAACAGTGACATTACCTACCTGAACAGGTCACTTTAGGCTTCCACCTAACTAACCTCTCTTGGAGTGGTGATCACCAGGATCCCCTCTGCTCATGCAAAGGTCAGGATTACATTACATTGCTTTACCTTTGAAATTCATCGGATCAGTAGGCAGTAAAGCCTTTAGATGAACTCTGGAGGGAAGGTAGAGGAACAGACTGCATGTGCTGAGGGATAAGTCATGTCCATGATGGGTGCTGTCTGTAGGCTTGCTATCAGATGCAAGGTGATCTAAATACAAGCACTTTCTACAGACAGAGACTGAAAGGAAAGGTAGGTGGAATGATCTAGACAGAACTTAAGAGCATAAAAAAGACCACTGGAGATTACCAATATTAAAGGACAGATAAAGATACAAGAGGAAACAGAGAGACAACCAGAGGCAGAGGTATACGAAGGACAAAGTGATTCCACAGAAGCCAAAATAAGAGTTTCTAGAAATCACTATTTAAAAACTACTCCCCATGTATGCTGGCATGCACCTTTAACCCTCATTACTTGGGAAGATTATTTGAACCAAGTGGCTCAAGGCCATCTTAGGCAACATGGGTCTCTCTATGTAGTCTGGCTGTCCTGGAACTTGATATGAGATCCACCTGCCTCTGCTCCACTAGCGCTGGGATTAAAGGTGTGCCACCCGATGGGTGATTCTGTCTCTCAAACAAGTAAATATAACAGCAATGGTCTACCAAAGTCCATCACTTAAATGATGAGTTCACCCATTATCCTGGATCATCAACTTCAACCACATCTATATATAAATTAACTTGATACAAAAACTTATTTCTCTTCTTTTTTGTCCTCTAAGTATATACAGTCAATTTGCATTCAGCTAAAGTTCTACATTAGCTGTATCTTTCCATGCTACATTAGCAAGTACTTAAAAGTTAAGAAAAGTCAGGGTGTTGTGTGGCTTTTTCCCCCTAAAAACCAATTCCTAAGGATAATAATATGCTCAGTAGTCAATAATCTCTAGTGCTAACACAGGATCATGAAAATCAACAAGAAATATTTAATGTACCATGCTGAATGTGCTTAAGCTTAAAATGTTTATATTTAATAAAGAAGGTCCTTAAGCAATTTAGAAAGATATTGCAAGGATTCAAAGATTTTTATTGTATTTCAACTAAACATAAAACAACTAATGTTCAAGTGAATCAATATATACAAGCCAGATAATGTTATAATTTTTATTAAAATGGAGAAGAAAGTCTTAGAAAGAGACCTCATGCTAAAGGGGGAAAGGGAAATGTTCCCAGCCAGCAAACCAACATGACAATTATTCAAAATTAGCTCTACATTACACAAAGCCACCAGATTATACATTTACTGAATCTCTGCAATGCTGAGTACGGACATATGCATTTTAAATAGGGCTTTTGTAGTGCAGAGTGTAGAGTTGTTAATAAAATCCCTAAGGTGTTAGGTTGGAAGTGTAGGTCAGTAAAGCTTGCCTGGCAGGCCCAGGGCCTTGAGTTCAACTTCAACACCCCCCCCCCCCCAAACACCACTAAGCAATAGGTTTTATTTACAATGTAGTACATTTATCTCCACATTTTTAATCTTTTGTTTCATGCTTTTCCCCCTTAACACGACCCCTCCTCCCAACAAACATAGAACCCCAGAGATTTACATGCTTAAAATAAGATGGAATCCTTACCAGATTATGTATTATGTTTGTTAAGGTCCAAGCAACAGGAACACTGAAGAAGGGTATGCTGAGTAATACAATATGAAGCAAGCCAACTCCCAAAGCATATGTCAGCCACATACCACGGCTATTCATTACACGGGTATTGGGATTTACCTCACTGTGGGCAACTCCAACATTCATGTTTGCTCTGTAGGAAAGAAACAAATCAACAATGCTACTACAGCTGGACTCCACATACCCATAGTTCCTCATTCACTCTGTCTACAGATGCTGATAGAGCAGCAAGCAATCTTCCCCAGCTGACACTACTTAGGTAGACAACTTATCTGTATGGTTTCTTTTTCTAGAACTCATTTTCTAGCCTACCAGTTTTACTAAATGTCACGGGAAAGAAACTTCAAACTGGTTCCAAGTGTGTTTGTACACTCCCGTAATCGCTCAAGACAGCTGCCGAAAGTTGAGGTCAGCCTGGACACACAGCAAGATGCTATCTCAAAATTCTTTAACAACAACAAAAACGAGTATTTCTCCGTGTGGCTAGTTTCCCCAAACATGATAATCACCAACAGAATAATACTTTTAGAAGGTGGGGGAAGAACTGACTCAACCTGTCTTAGCGGCCAGATGCTAACAAGTAATGGAACATTTTAAGCACAGAAAAGCAGTTTTGTTTACTCTTTAAGGTCAGACTCACAGGTCTTCAGCCTCCCATATGGTGGGCTTACAATTGTAAGCCACTAATGTCTTCCTACGTGTCCCTTTTTGTATAGTGAATCTACAAGTAATATACTGATGATGTAACGTGAAAACTTTACATGGTTAGGGATGCAAATTGTAGCACAGCTAGGTCAAAGCCAAACCCTCCCATCAGTTTTTCTTTATCTCACCCCCTCATGGCTTTCTCCTTTTACGTTCAAGAAGAAACACTAACAGAAGTGGTATGACTGCTCAGCCACCGTGAGCACACAATTTGCTGGGGTCTACGAATTCAGTTTTCTAACAATCAAACAGAAATGGGTATTGTCTTAGGGAAACTTGCTAGATAATCTCACCTCCCATTCAAAGTACTTAGAACTCTTCTGTTGCAGAATTTGCAGAAAGGGAATTTCACCTGCAAGTGCTTCTGGAGAGTGTTAATGTTCTTCCGTCTTCTCAAGATCTACGGAGTAGGCAACGATGAAAGTTACACTGCGGAAAGTCTCGCGCAAATTCTGCTTCCACAAATGCCCAATGTCCGTAATGCATTTAAAAATGTTAGTCCTTAGAACATGCCACAGAACGTTAAAAAGGCTGGAAGTAGGCCTCAAAGGGTCCCCGGGGCCGGCTTAGGTGTGCGGCAGACAAAGAAATTTCCTACCTGGGCCGGGCCTTCCCCGCCCACGCATCCCTCAGCCCCGCGGCCACCAGGCTTGCAGAGCGCGTCCCGAGCCGGAGCGGAAACCCGCCAGTCCCGCGGCTCCCGGAGCCTTCGCGCTTACCTGCCGCCAGCTCCCGGGGGCCCGCACGGCGCAGGACCAGCCCGGCGACTGCACGTCCTCACGCCGGATCGCCTCGGCTGCACGCCGCCGCTTCCGGAAGCTGCCGAAGCCGCTCTCGCCAGAAGCCGATTGGCTGCCGAACGCGCCAATCCCACTTCCCGCGGTGGGCGGGGCTAAGGGGCGTGCCACAGCCCGCCCCGCCCTCCCCATCCCACCGGGCGCACGCGCGCTGCGACCGTGCGGTCCTTCCCGCAAGGTGGGCCCTGCGGCTGGGCGTTTGCCGACCGCACGCCGCGTGGTGGTGAATGCCTTGCCACGCGCGAGCTAGAAGGTAGTGTCACGGCGATGATGCTCGGGGAGGCTGGGGTATGGCTGCTAGCTGGTGGTAGGAACTTCCTGCACAGACCCTTGAGCAAGACCTCAAAGCTTTGTCTTGCTAGAGGGTGCAACGGCTTGTACTGCTGCGTGCAGTCGCAAACTCCATCCGTTTGTGTTCATCCCCAATGGATGAAGAACGCCAGAAATTCATCTCATTGAGGAAGGAGAGGAAATGACTTGATCAATTCATTTTCTTTCCGAATCATCTTTAAATTATATTTGCTTTGGTGATTTGTATTTATAAAAGTTTGTAATGTTCGTTTCAGAAGTATCGCTGGAAAACATTTTAAAGTTGGCATAATGCGTGCACGTATGCTTAGTGTCTATTATTTGTTTTGTTTTTGTGCAACAGTTGGATTGAGTTTAAAATGTGTTGTTTTCTCCCTAAATTCTAAGTTCTCGAATCTTTTTTTTTTTCGTAAATCAATTTCCCTTAACTGACTTTATGATCATAGCATACTTATAGGAGTGTTCATCTCTTTCATCACAAATGGATTGTTCTGACACTGCAGGTGTCCAGTGCTGACACGATCATCACCCTTCTGTTTTCAAGACGGTTTTAGTGCACATCCCTTAGTATTCCAGAGTGTTTTTCACAGTCTCTACTTTCTAAGCGGTCTGAGCCAGGAGGAAGGCCCGAATCAATAAAATAGCCTTTTATATGTTTGAGTTAAAAACAAGGAAGGAATACCCAATATGTTGGTAGCTAAAGGTAAGGGTGGAGAAGAACTTTAGGAACTGAGTGTTGTGACTGTGGCAACTTGCCAGGAGGGCAGGCGCGTACTATTAAAATTATCCTTAGCATCCCCACATTAATTGATTGATTAATTGGTGACCAGGATTAAAGCGCTATAATTGTATTTTTTTCATTTTTTTTTTGTATTTGGAGATATATATTATATGGTTCCTTGTAAAAAAGTTATGTAATTTAGGATAAGACTTTGACACTTTCTGATGCAAGCCAAGAGCTTGAGTGTGTGAGAGAGAAGGGTCATTCCAGTGTGTGATCAGAAAGGATTGCTGTGGATGATACTGGAAATGATTGATTAAAGGAAGCTGGGTAGTGAAGGAAAATGGAAGTTTCTGATGTGATGTAATGACCACCCATAGAGACAGCAAGGCCAAGTAGCAAACGTGAAACAGGAAAGATGGTAAATAAGGTCTGTTTTTCGAACACCTGAGACAGCAGTGACAGTTGTTAGAAATGCTGGTCGTGGGAAGAGCAAGATCACATGACCATACAAATTTAGGTTGGGGAATTAAGTTGCCTAAGAAAAGGGGAGAAATGTTGGGCAATGTTCACATTTCTGGGAAGAAAGCCAAAGACAGATAGTTGGGAAGTAAACAAGTATGGTCCCTCACTGGGGATGTAGCAATGGTATAGCCCTTGCCTGTCATATGCAAGGTCCTGGTTTGATCCTAAATACTAAGACAAAGAAAAATGCTGCATAGGTCCCAAGGAAAAGATTTGCTGAGTAGAGGAGAGTTCTGTAAAGGTGGTTGTAGCTATAAGCTACTTGGCAAAAGGTTTTTGAAATGATTTGGCCATAGGGAGTTTGTAGCAGGTGATGGTACTTCCTCAAACCTGGCCACACAGAAAAGGAGAAAACTGCTGGGAGAGAGGGCTAAGGGAAGGTATTTGGCCACTTCTTGCTTTCAAGGCCAATGTGCTTGTAGGCTCTATAGACAAAGTGTCTTTGTTGCAGCTGTTAGAACAAAGTACTGTGCACCAGGGAGCTGCTAAACCCCAGAAACTTCTCACACAGTTGTGGGGGCCAGCAGGTCTGAGATCCAGGCAGGTTCTAATAGCTGGTGAGGACTGCCTTGAGTGTCACCTGTGGCACCTCTTGGCACCCCCTTCCTATGTCACTAGATGTAAAGGAACCAAGAAGCCTCTAGGGCTTCCTTTATAAGCACTTGTGTCCTGGTTATGACCTTCATCCTCATGACCTAATGTATCCCAGAGGGCCCCACTTATTACTAGTTTACAGAGAACAGAGCATTCAGGACAGGAGTTGGGTAGGAGAGCGGAAACAGGAAACAAGGCAGGAGAGAATCATTTTATGGGACCACTGGACACAGTGGGGTGGCGACAAGGTGCTATGAATTGCCGTGGTCTCTGTAAACTTGAATAAGTAAAATTAGCAGTTTGAAAAAAAAAATTGGAAACATAGAGAATGAGACAAAGGGGTTCTGAAGACTTGCAGGACAAGTAAAGGTTCAGGAGAGATTTAGTGACTATTCCAAACTTAGATTGGTGGGCTTCTTGGGGAGAGACGACTTGAACTCCAGCACGCCCAGTTGTTGGCTTTGGGTAAGGGTTAAGATGGAGTCTGGGTACTGTTCATTTAGTGATTTGAATGGACATAAGTCAGTCAAAGCAGCTTGAGCTTTTTTAGTACTTAATGCACACCACTGTGATAAATATTACCTTATCTCTTATAACCATATTGTGTTATTATACACTTTTATTTCATCTAATGTAGGCAGAATGGCCTTTGTGCTATACTCTGGATGAGAGTTAATCAAATTTTATGTTTTTGTGCTGAGTTTGAATCCATTGTCTCTTAGCTGTTTCAGGTTTTCAGGTGTTCATAGCTCTCCATGCGGCTGGTGGTATTAAGCTATCCAATGTCTAAAGCCTGTCTGAATGAAGTCTTAGAGGGATGCAGAGGCACTTTCTGTCTGTGACAGCATTGATTTGTGTGAATGTTAGGATAAAGGAGGTATAACTGCCCAGTGTTCTCTGGAAGTGAGAAAGCTTTTGGCCCTGGAGTCTTCCAGTTACTGACAGATAGGTACTTATTCCCTTCAAACAGCTTACCCCAAACTAAATCAAGTTATTGTTAGGTAATTTTTAGTAATAGAAAAGAATTCCCACTGTGCTTCTGCATAATGATCTCACATCATAATGTGGTAATTTGCAGTCTCCCTCTTGATGGCAAGGCTTATGATCCCAACTACTTGGGAGGCTGAGATAGGAGAAGCGCAAGATGAAGTCCTACCTGGATCGTAGAGTGAGTTCAAGACTAGCCTGGGTAACTTAGCGAGACCCTGTCTCAGAAAGAAAAAAAATGGGTTCAGTCCTGAGTACCACAAAATAATAATAATCACATATTTAGGCCTTTATCATTTATATGGCATTTTACACCCTGCTCCCCCAGCAGGATCTTACTGTTAAGCCCAGGATGCTGTCATCTTCCTTAGCCTTCCAAAGCCTAGGATTATAGAGAGCTATGTGTGTGTGGCTATGCCTAGTACACAAAGTAACTGGCTTCCCTCTGGCACCCCTCCCACCTTCTGTGCCTCCACCATGCTGGTTTTTATATATCCTTTGATCCTTGCTACAATCCGGTGTGGCGTTGTCTGATTTTATAGGTGATGACTTCTTTTTGCAGTGGAATTTGAGTTTGCTTCAGTAGTAAAGATTCTAAAACCTGGGTTTTGGCCTTTGGTCTGCTCATCTGCTGTGCCAATCACCTTTGCCTACTTTATATGTAGCAAAAAAAATGCTAGTGGATTTTAAGAACCTAGGCAGTTAGCCTCTACCTAGATGTTCATAGCTAAAGTCCTGTGTAACTGTTACAATGCGCCCCCACCCCCAGTTACTAGCTCTTTACATTACAGTTGGCTGTTGGCTGAGAAAGAACCATAAGCTGACCTTATGGTTTCTCATTTTCTGTTATCATTCTGTTTAAGACAAGATTCTGTGGTTCAGTTCATCATGCAGGTAGTTGAGTTGGGTAGAGTTACTTAGAGGTTTTTTTTTTTTTTTTTTTTTTTTTTTTTTCCCCAAAGTCCCCCCCCCCCAAAACTCCCAAAACCTAAAACCCCAAACAAAACATTCTAGAGGTGTTACATGTTGTTAAGCTAATCATTATTTGTCGCCAGATATTTTCTGATGTTAGGCATAAATGACGGCAGATAGAAAGTTCTTTCCTTGCTATATGAACACTTGTAATTTTATTACTCAGGAGGCACAAATAGGAGATTCTCTACAAATTTGAGGCTAGCCTGGTTTATTCTGAATTACGGGCTGTCAGGACTACAGACCAAAAGTACTCCCTCAAGTCTTTTAAGTAATAGAATTTTTTTTTTTTAAATTTTGGGGATTTTTGTTGTTGTTTCTGTTTTGAACAAAGAACTTTACCTACACATTGGTTTATCATATGAAGGTTAGAGGCATGCTTTAGGCCTAGTAATGAAGATAATAGTTATTTGACATGTCTCAGGTCTGACTAATTGGTATTAAAAGTGATTCTAGAGTCTTGGTAGCCAATCCAAAAGAGCTCAAAGGTCTAAAAAGGCTTTATGGATCTTTAAAACATTTGCATGACTACTGATGTGTTAGTGAAGCTGTTGAGTCACATGATTGAATCTTTACCCACACCCTGAGGTACCAGCACCATGTGCTTATTGCCAGCCAGGCATATCACACATTTATTTCGGCATCCTTACCATCCATGATTCCACTGCCTTCAGTCATTTGGTGATCTGATCTAATGAGTTTGGACGAAGGAATTTAAGGAAAGATATTTGAAGTAAAAATTTCTAACTTTTGAGTCGTAATCATACCCAATCATGTAGTCTGTTTTTATCCTTCTTTATTACCTAAAAAACATCTTCCAAGGTTAATGACGCGTGTTTGCAGAGCTGAGGCCAGGGAAAGTTTGTAGAAACACAAATGAAATGAGTTCCTCAGATCTTACCAAGCAGGGTGCTGTGACTGCTCAGGAGAGCGGCAGCAGCCAAGTGGAGCTGTTGAAAATGTCCTGGTGGAGTGGGTTCTGAGTAAGCTGGCTGTCCTGGTCATTTTGTGATACGTTGTCAGAAAATCATGTATATTGAATCTTATATTTTGGCTTTTTGTGTTTTTTTTTGTGTGTGGGGGGCAGATAGAAGGAAGGTCAGCATAAGCAACACTTTGATCTTGAGAATGTTTACATTTATTTTGCACTTCTTAAATTGTGATCATCATGAATGCTTGCACAGTGACTCTTTTTCACACTTAGAGATTAAAGGCAATTCATATATGAAGAGCCTAGGAGAGTGTCTGGGTGCTAGATTTCATAAGGGAAGGGCTAAGTCTGAAGACAGAAGTCTGTGAGAAATAAAATTCATTCCATGTGGGTTTGTGTGGTTTGTGGTTTGATGGGAATACCTTGAGTGGTGAGCTGGTGACTCCAGCAGGTTTGTACATGTTGTACATTGGGATTGTACATGTTGGTTATACTTGACCCTTGGAGAGAGAAAGCAGTTTACTCCCACGTAAGCTATTTATGGACTTTCTGTCTTATTTGTTAAGTTTGAATGAAAATAATTATGCATTGTCTTCATACATGTGTCATATTTTGTTTTAATTTTCCCTGTTCCCAACTCTTACTCATTTTTTGGCTCTCTTCCAAAAGACGCTTCTTCTTTCCCGACACTTGTATTCCGTGGTCCTCTTCCATTTGCCCCTTCCCATAAGCTCTCTTTCCCTGGGTTGGAGATGGGCTCTGGTTAAGAGCTGCTACTCTTGCAGAGGACCCTGGTTCAGTTCTCAGCACCCATGTGGTGGTGGAATGATCCCTGTGAGGTTGCTATTGACAACCACTCTGATTAAGCCAATTTAAAATTTTAGTCCTCGTGTATTGGTGGATTAATCACTTAAATCCTTATGCAGTTAAATATTATTTTGTTGTTCAAAACAAATGGCTTTGTTCTTTTTTCACCGTGTGCTCCTTTCTCTTTCTCCCTCCAGCTTCTTCCATGTCAGATCTATTTTTTTTTCTTACTCTGGGGCTTCTTCACCAGTCACACGGAGGGAGCTTCCAGTCAGCCATCGGACCTGAAAGTCTCTTCCGGGCTGTTTTTAAAGTTGTTTGGGTGGTCGTACAGTCGTGAGAGGTAGCTAATTACACGTTTCAGGTCAAAGTCTTGACCCTATGTTTTAATAACTAAATGAACTTAGTTTCCTTTTGCATACCTCAGTAATCTTACAAAATGAAGATGGAAATGGTACCTGTTTTTAAGGATATTAGTAAGAAATTAATTATCTGATACCTTGCATACATGATGGCTCAGCACAGATGGGCCGGTACGGTGTCATCTAGAGTTAAGGTCTGCACTATGAGCCAGGAATGTTAATTCCTGCCTTAGACCTTGTGATTCTCTCCTAGATACTCTGCAGAGAGCAAGGATGAGACAGTTGCCTGCTGCGACAGTTCGCCTCCTTTCCAGTTCTCAGATAATCACTTCAGTGGTCAGTGTTGTCAAGGAGCTCATAGAAAACTCCTTGGATGCTGGAGCCACCACCATCGATGTTAAACTGGTGAGTGTCCCTGGGAAGCAAGTGACTGTAGAGCAAAGTGGGTCACACAGGTTCCTTTTACATAGTTGCTTTCTTTTCTTTCCCAGGGATTGGGCATTTTGGAATACATTTTAAAGAGAGGATTGTAATTTACATCAAGATTGTAGTTAAGACTAAAGGAAATCACAGAAGAACATTTATGTTAGATAAGGGTCTTTCACCCAAACACTCCGTTGAATGTCTTTTCATTTAGTGTGTGCCCTTGGTTATTTATATGACTTAAACCCAGCTTCTGAACTCACAACACATAGCTCACAGTGTGCATGATGCCGGGACATGCCTATAACACCTCACCGTGAATTCAGACTGTTGTATGTTGTGAATTATTCTTACTATACATGCTGAGTTTTCTGCTCTGTGGACACATGCATTCAATTGTGAAAACAAAGACTTTAAATATTTTCCTGCCATCATTTCTCAACATGTAAGCATGTAAATTTCTTTTTTTATATTATTATGTTAGGATATTAAGTTTTTAAATTTGCTGTTTCAGTTAGTGACAAACTTAATTAAAAAAATTATCACATGAATTTTGGGTTGGGATTAGTGCAACCTTTCTAATGATCTCTGAAATGGCCCTGTCTTAGTTACTTTTGTATTGCTCTGAAGTGACACCATAGACAAGGGAAGTTGTAAGAGAAACATTTAATTGCATTAAGTGCATAAAAGCATTTAATTGATGGTAGGTTTGCAGTTTCAGAGGGTGAATCTGTGGCCATCATGGCAGAGAGCAAGGCGGCAGCCAAGAGCCTCCATCCCTATTCTCAAGTTGGAGGCAGAGAGCACGAATTGGGAATGGTACCAAAGGCTACCCTCCAAGACACCCCTCCTCCAAGGCCACACTTTCTAGTTCTCCAGATAAGTCCTGTCTGCTAATGGGGACTAAACATTCAAATATATGAACCTGTGAGGGCATTCCATTCAGAGCACCACATTCCACTCTGGTCTTGTATTAGACACAGAGCTCACAGAATCAATCCTTCCCTCCCTCTCTCCCTCCCTCCCTCCCTCCCTCCCTCCCTCCCTCCCTCCCTTATATAATGGGAATTTATTGGGATGATTTATAGCCCGTAGTCCAACAATGGCTAGCTGTGAATAGAAAGTTCAAGAATCTAGTGGCTGCTCAGTCTCATGAAGCTGGTCTTCTATATATGCTCGAATCCTGAAGAAGTCGGCCCCAGTGCCAGTGAAGGAGTGACAAGTTAAAGGCAAGCTGGTGAAGAATGAACACACCCCCTTCCTTCTTCCTTTGTCCTTATATGGGTTTCCAGCAGAAGCTGTGACCAAGATTAAAGATGTGTTTTCCCACCTCCAGATCTAATCAAAGGCATACTGTCATTTTGCCTCAAGATCCAGATCACGTGTACCCCTATTTCTGGATTCTGGTTCATTCCAGATATAGAACAGCCTTCACAGTTCCCCCGACACCTGTAGTCATATCATAATATAAGACACATTTCCTTCAACTTCAAAAATTGCACAGTCTCAACACTTTAAAAGTCCAGAGTTTCTTCTGACATTCAGGACAAAATCAAAATCATGTTATATACGTCTAACGTACAATGACATAGAATATACAGGACCGCTCTAAAAGGTAGGGAGGGTGTCTAAAGAGGAAGCCCAGGAGGGCAGAATCCAAATGCTGCAGCTCTGGGTCTGGTATCGAAGGGCATGGATGCCCTTTTGATTTCCTTCAGCTTTGTTGTCTGCAGCACACTTCTCTCTTGGGCTGGATCTACCCCCTGAATGCAGCTCTCCTCAGACATCCCAGGGTTCTGGCATCTTCAACATCTTGGAGTCTCCAACACAATCCAGTCTTACCTGTCTGGGCCTCCATGCAGGGACTCACTCCCCTTGTCACTTAACTGGTGTCAGTAAGACCAAGTGGGAAGATTCCACAGCCCCTATACTCCTGCTTTTGGATTACATTTGCAGGAGGGTGATTTGTTGATGTTTTCTTTAATTATATAAGCTTTCATTCATTTCTAGGCCTTTTCTTTCTATGGTTTGTAGGATTAGCTGGGTGGGGTCTTGTCCAGAGGCCACTCGACCTCCAATCTCTTCTAGCACAAACCAATGCTCTGGTGTGACATTATATCCCCTTGTGCTCTTTTGATCATCAAAATCATTTATATTTCTTTGTGCTCCTTTATAGTGAAGATCTGCATACCAATGGTCACTAATAACCACATGACAGGCTGTCGTGAAATCTCTTCTAAGGACATCAATCCAAAACTCTTCAATTTAGCTGAAGCAGATTCTTAGGACAAGGACAAAAAGCAGCTATCTTTTTTGCCCAAATATGGCAGATGGTCTCCAGCCCAGTTGCTAATATTCCCCTCTGACTTCTTGAGCGTGGCCTCTATAATCCATTGCTTTCAGCACACTACTGCCTTCCAAGACTATACTAGGATGGCCCACTAAACCTGCTTTTAGCATTCGACAACTTCCCCATCAAAGGTCCCAATGTTTTCCACGCTCAGGTCTGTCACAGCAATACCCGAGGCCCTGGTACCAACTTACATCTTTCTGTTTCTCTGAAGGGACACCTGCTGTAAGCAATTCAGAAAACATGTACTTGGGCTTGCTTAGGGGCTCAGAGGTCTCTTATTACCATGGCAGGGAGCGTGGTGACATGCAGGCAAGCATGGTGCTGGAGAAGGAGCTGAGAGCTACATTGTGATCCAGAGACAAGGGAGAAACTGGGTATAAGCTCCAAAGACACACCTTCTCCAGTTCTCTCCAAATACGAGCCTGTGCAGGCCATTCCAATTCAAACTACCATAGTAAATACAAACTAAATGTATTTATGCAGTCTTATAAAACATACGTATGTAAAGTATGTTATGATATTGACAGTTATAGAATCAGATCAAACCTTAAAGCTTTGAAGATGTTAATAACAAATGTTCATCCATGGTTTAATTATGATAAAATAAGCAGGCACCTCCACCTGTCTCATCAGTGTGGAAACGTATATTCATCTTTAATAAATGGTAATGTATATGTATAACAAAGTATTATTTTTTATATCTGTGTACCAGAGATTGTGTATGACTTTAGTGGGTGAAAAGTTTAGAAAGCACTAACCATGCTGGTGACACTCACTTTTACTTACTATCAGATAAAACTCAGATGGCTATCATAAATCCCAAGCTCTTCTTATGAAAATTGCACTGACCATTTTACAAGAAAAAAAAAAAATCCGTGTTTCTATAACTTGCCTAAGTCACTTCATTGGCAAGTAGTGAGTCTAAGATTCCTGACTCTAGGCTTCTCATCTATGTCCATGGTTCTTAGGGTGTTTGGGGTGCATCAGGGTAAATTGGAGCTTTTTTACCATTACTAAGCTCTACTCTTCAGTTTCGGATTAGAAGTCTCTTGAGAGTGTTTGTACATCCATTGCTGTCCGTCCAGATGGAGTATACAACTGTTGCCACCGCTGCTGTACCAGAGAGCACAGTTGCAGAATGTCTCCAGACTGTGTCTTTACATCAGCAGTTTTCAACCTGGGGGTTAAGACTCTTGGGGATTGAATGGTCCTTTCACAGGGTCACATATCAGCCTGCATTTACATAGCAGCAGAAATATTATAGCTATGCAGCAGAAACAAAATAATTTTGTGGCTGGGGTCACCACAACACGAACTGAATTAAAGGGTCACAGTGTTAGGAAGGTAGAGAACTGCTGCTCTAAAAATATTCTCTGTGCTTAAAAGATGGAAAACAGTTTATTGAATTAGTCGTGACTGTTTTTCTTAAGTATTTCATATAATTAGTCTGATTAGAGTACAAGTGACTGTGTCCTTATGTCCGACAGGCGTCATTTAAGGCTCTTAGAGAAGCACAGATAGATCTCATTCTTGCTTCCTGAGGGGTCTCTACCTTTTCCTATTTTCTGCTTTGTTTATCTCTTGAAATGTGTTTCTTGTTCCAAAGTGTCTCTAGAAGAAAAAAAATGTTAAAATAACGGCAAGCCAATGGAAATGTTCTTGTAGAAGTAAATTAATACTGTCACTTAGTCATATATTTACTCATCTACTTTGTAGGATTTCTAAGTAAATTAGTTAACTGGGTCATGTGTGTGAGTGTGTGTGTATGTGTATATGTGTGTGTGCGTGTGTATGTGTGTATGTCTGTTTTATTCTGTTCTGGACATATGTTCATATTGCTTTAAACATTTATGAGAGGTTTTGTGTTTTTCTTTTACTCAAATTACTGGGGGATGTTTATGTTACAGAGATTTACATTTCTCTGGTTGATGTTTTTGTCTGTTTAATAAGATGAAGTAGACATGTTGTTTCCAGAATGTCAGATTAATTTTAGATTGAGAGCCGAAATCTTAGGCATTTCCTGCTAATGCTTTGTATGCATAGTTTATTTTTTTTTAAGATGACAAGTATTATATGATTTTTAGGTAATTAGAATATATCCTTGTATACTACGGAGTTGGTATAAGTCCCAGGGGATCTTCCCCTTTGAATTTGGAGATGTTTGCAGAGCTTTTCAGGGGCTGATGATAGGTGGTCACTGTTTAGAATGAGGGATCCTTATAGGAATTGGATGTCTTGTGTGTGCAGCTCAGTGTCATATGAATGGAATTTGCTCTCTTAATTTTCAAATTTAAAATACATTACCAAGTTAGATATATTTTCTTAACAATTTTCTGTTTGGTAATATTTATAATAAGAAATTTAGAAAATTATAAGGTGCTAAACACTTAATTTTTTTATGAAACCAACAAGGGAGAATGTGATAAGAATTAGACCTGGTAAGCATGGTGCTGAATTCTTGGTATGTAAAGCAGGTAGATTTTGTTTTTCTGTTGTTGCTGCTGATAGTGATTTCTTTGGGGATGATAGACCCAAAAGCTATGTCAGAACTCCTAATTTAAGTTTAAATATAAATGACCAGAAATACCTGTGCTGGTAAAAAGTTAATAGAACCCTCAGATTAGCTTGACTTCTTTGTGTTTTAGCTGCATCAAGGTTCAGAGAAAGCAAGCATGTTGGTCATTGTACCAGACCAGAGTTATCTGATCAAAAGAACAGAAAGTCCTGTTTGCGTGAGGATATCTTTAAAGTTGTCTGATTTGCACTTCTGAGTGTGACTGCAGATTAATGTTTTTATAAACGAAAAGTATTCCTGACTTTCACTAGGAGAACTATGGATTTGATAAGATTGAAGTTCGAGACAATGGCGAGGGCATTAAGGCTGTGGATGTCCCTGTGATGGCAGTGAAATACTACACCTCAAAGATAAGCAGTCACGAAGACCTCGAAAGCCTAACAACCTATGGTTTCCGGGGTGAAGCCTTGGGGTCAATTTGTAGTGTTGCGGAGGTAAGGAAATTTATGTCGACTACTTTATTAATTTCATATTGATTGAATATTAGAGTTAAGGGAAAACCAATTTATTGTCAGAATAGCTTTATGTTTTTAACTTATAATAAAATATACTTAACATGAAATTTACTAGTTTTAACAACCATTTGATGGTGTTAGGTACATTCTATTGTACATTTATCAACTGCATTTCTAGGTCATTTTCATCTTCCCATGTTACAACTCCACACTCATTAGACAAAGCTCTCCTCTTTTCTGTATCTGGAAGCTTCAGGTGTCATTTCTATCACGATAAATTGATGTTACAGTACATCATCCAAGTAGAAACATTAGATCTCTCATGTCTGGCTTATTCTACTTCATATGATTTCTTCCAGGTTTGCATCTGTTATGTTGAACCTCTTAAAGGACTTACTAGACAGGTGCTGTTTATACCTGTAATTCTAGTGCTAGAGAGACCAGCCTGGGAAACGTAGTGAAATGTGTCAGGGTGTATCCATTTTACTTATGCATTCATTTGTTACTGGAGCTTGGCTTGCTGCTACCATGAAAGTGCTGCTCTGATCGCATGTGTTCAAAGACTTGGTTAGCTCCACCATCACTGTTTTTGTTCAGGTAGCTATGGCATTTTGTATAACACTGTCTTTAGTATTTTGAGAAGTAGTAACGCGTGTTTTGTGGTATCATTTATTAGAGGAAGTTATTGAGTAGACCATTAGCTTGGAAAGGTTGTATTTTAAAAGTCCAACCTTAAACTGTAGCACTTTTTAGAGTTTTTATCTATTCTAAAATAAGATTGTGAATCTCAAGGTAGTATATAGTATTTATACTTACCTGCACCTGCTTGGTCATGAAATACTTTTCTTTAAAGGCATGCCACAGAATTTGTTTCCAAGTCTATGGAGCACACTGGGCAAATCCCACGTTGGTAAATATAGTTGGCGAGATTGAGTTCTGAAGCTGTGAATTGACGTGTTCTACCCCATAGGTACCTAAGGCCAGAGTGGATCCTTTTACTTTAGGCATCTGACAAGTGGGCACTTGTAATTGTTTTACGCTGCTGTTGCTACAGATTTTGTAACTACTTAAAACCACAGTCTCTTGTTTCTGTGTATTTTAGTTGTTTTTGATTGTATGACCTGTCTAGCCTCATTTATTAAACTGTTACTGAGTAGGTGTTGGGCCTGCTGTTGTTTGAAGGTATCTGTGTGCTGGTAAAGATGATGGTCTTTATGTAACTATGAGGGCCTCTTTAATTACTGAAATTTTCCCCCATGGCCATATCATATTTCACTTGTGCTAAGGCTGGAAGGCCCTACTTAAGAAAGAATGGTCAAGTACCAGAAAGTAATGTCATTTAACCTAGTGTTGGAAAAGAGGCATGAACATGACGTATTGCCATGTCCTCTCTGGTCATTGAATGTCTGTTTAGGAGCCTGGTGTCAGCAGAGTTACATTCTCCAGATTTACTGTAACCTATCTTCCTTCCTTCCTTCCTTCCTTCCTTCCTTCCTTCCTTCCTTCCTTCCTTCCTTCCTTCCTTTCTTCCTTCCTTCGTGTGTGTTTACCTAAGGATTTACTTTTTGACTCAAGAGCTCTGTAAAGTGTTGGCCTTCGTAGGCTGGAGGAACATTGCAGAGTTGATGAAGCTTCTGTGGGAAATCCTTCTGTTAAAGTGAGGAGGACTAGGCCTCACTTCCTGAGGAGAAAATCCTTACGTGCACTCTTGAACCTCTACCCCAAACCAGCACATCATGTGCTTCTTTCTTTCTTTTGCTCAGCACTTGCTTTATTTAGAATTCACTTGAGACTACAAATAGATTTTGGAGAAGAGTAAATGGAGGATACCATTGGGAATTGCCTGTCTTTCTTCTGGAGAACACATGGCAACCTACAGCCTTGGAAACTGGTATAGAGAGCTCATTTGTATAATGGAGTAGGATTTGAGACCTCGGAGCTTCCCAGTACTAGAGCTGTGATTTGAACCTTGTTTGGCCATTTTAGAGCATAGATATTTGATCATTTAGCATTTTCTAAACTAGCAGATAGGACTTAAGCTTTATATTTCAAGAGTTTTGTCAGGAAGTAGGTTTTGATGTGTTTGAAGATGCATCCGACCATTCTGAGGTTATATCAGCTTTGACTGCTAGGTGGCAGCTCTGCCCTTATAAATGTGACTTCCCACCTCTTCACGTTTGCTTGTCTGTTGGTTATATCTAGCTTCCTTCTTTGTTTCTTTTTACTTCTCTTAGATTAGTTAAGTTCACTTGACACCCATGTTTATTACATTCTCTTTTATTTTTGAGATATTCAAAACACCGCAAGTGTAAATAATTGAAGTAATTTTACTCATCAAAATTACCAAAGAATTACCAAAGTATCTCAATAATAGGAAACATTAAATCTTTTGAACAATTTACATGTTGCAAATCTGTGTTAATTTATCTTAAAAACATTAATTATCTTAAAAACATTAAGACTTTTTCTTTACAAATCTTTTATAAACTCACATACACACATATATGTGTGTTTATATTTGTGTGCACATAGAGAACCGTTAAGTCTTATGTATACTCTAGATCAAAATAAAGGAATTATCTATTGTTTCAGAAGGTTCTATATGCTCATCCTGGTTATCACTCCTCAAGGATAACTGCTTTCTGTCTAGTGTTGGCATAGGTCATTTCTACTGCCCTTAACTTAATACAGACCAAACTGTCAAAGGAGTCTTTAGATATGTAATAATTAGGTTGGTTTTTAAGTTTTGGACCTTAGTGCACCGTTCAGGTTCCATGCTTTAAGATGCTGCTCAAGAGTGTTGCTCACTAATGGCTCTCACATCTGAGACTCCTTTGCCTCATTAAAAAAGAGCCGTATTAGCCAGGTCATACAAAACAAGCAGTCAACACTCAAAGACTGGTCGATGGAGTCTTAAGATCCAGAGTTGGTTGCTGTTGCAAACAGGTCACTTCTGGTTCTATAGAAGCACATTTATTTATGTAAGTCCACAAAGCTTATGAATGATAAAAAATTACTGTCATGAATTTATTGTTGCTACTTTTTGGTGTGTTCATACTACTTATCAAAAACTAGGGTTACTGTAGCATGATAAAACTTACACTGACCTAATAGCTTATCTGTTCCTTTTCTCTTAGACACAGTGTGAGGTTATATGGTGTATAGCCAAACGTTTCTCTGTTTTGGACTCCGGTGTAAAAGACAGTATGTAGCTGTGCTTAAATCAGTGATGATATTAGTTGCTTAGTTCAGTCTGCAGTCTTTGAAGTTAATCTACACTTCTCATGTTGGGATGTTTATTGTTGTTATTGCTTTCTGAAACTTTGTAGCCATTTATAGGCAAATTTCTCCTAATTTTCACCAAAAGTAAAACACTAGGCCTATAACACTAAAAATGGATGCCCCACAGTTACAAAGAATCTTTGGGTGGTGACTGTCCAGGCAGCCAGATGTCATCTCTGTCATTTCTAGATTTTAGAAGTTGCTTACACTTCCTGTTTACTCGAGGAATATTATATCCTGTGGTCTTTAATATAGTTAAAGATTAGATAGTTGTAATTATAGTTTTCTTATTTATAATAAAAGGTAAATTAAATGTAAAACTTTAGACTCACAAAAATAAAATAGATATAAAATAGTTTTTTAAATTTTACTAAATACAAATAGTCTAAATATTATAACTATAATTTTTGCTCGATAGCTGTTTTGTCTTTGTTGTTCGCTATCATTGGGTAATAAACTGTTTTGGCCTATGTCAGGCATCTTATAAGTTGGAGGATAGATAAAGGGGAAGGAAGGTAGAGTCAAAAAGAGACAAGCTCCAACCACCCAAAAAACAAAATATAAAAAATAAATAAGCCACAAGCCACATGACAAGAGAGATTAATAAGAACAAATTAACTTAAAATACAGGAGCTAAAACATGCCTGAGCCATAGGCCAAACAACATTTAATTAACATAAGCATCCGAGTCATTTTAAAAGACTAAACAGCAGTGGGCGAGTCCAGACCATAGGGCTAAGCTGTCTTTGTTCTTAGGCACCTTGTTGTTTCAAGTTGATGTTGTCCTCTGGTAACATTCATATTTGTCAGTCAGTGGTCAAGAGTACCGCAGTGGGGTTGGTATGTTAAGCAGGTGTCATTCTGTAGACAGATCACAGGACTGTAGGGGTTTGAGCCCGTGCTTAGAGTTGTAGACTCAGAAGCTAGGAAAAGCTATGAAGGGTCAAAAGACACCATCGCTGTGAGAATGCTAACAAGCTGATAAAGCCAGCTGTGCCTGCATCGTTCACAGCCGTGATGGTAGAACTTGAGTGTGAGCTGGAATTCCCTGCTTTCTAGATGTAGTCTCATTATAGGCAATAGAACTGCTTTAAAAAGGGCAGGCTCCCCACATCAAAGTTTCTACAAGTATAGAAATCAGAGGACATTCATTAGTGTGTGTCTGCATAGCCAGGCAGGCAGACATCTCAACCTTCAGAAAGAGAGAGCACTATAGTCATTCACACAGAAGTGCACACTTCCCATCAGGTCCTAGACTCATGTTTCTGTGCTAGAACATTTATTCATCCAAAAGTTAGGCTTCGGCTGGTGGTGTAGCTCAGTGGTAGAGCAACTACCATGCCTGTACAAGACTGTTCACGTCTTGAAACCAAACTAAAAGCCAGATCATTGTTAAAAGCAAACAAAGAGCAGATTTATCACCATTGCCTTGAATTCATTTGTGTCAGGAAAACTCTTAGTTGGACTGCTAAGATGTTTCCTAAATATTTTGTTTACATTTCACCTAAACTGTTAGGGAAACTGTGGGTGTGCAGGGTTTAGATGAATACTTCCATGGAATTTTAATTCTGTAAGTAGGCCCACTTTTAATAACAGAACACACATAAACACATAATCCTCAGAGTCCTCTGAAGAATTCTGAAAGGTGCTAAAATCCTGACATCACTGGACTCATTGCCCAGTGTTTCTAGAGGAGTCACTAGTGATTGTGATGCCAGAGACACACCTGATGGTGGAGTTAATGCCTGGTTCGGGCCCCTGCTGCACAGCTAGTGCATTATGAACCTGTGCCTGTCCACAGAGAGATTTTCTGCCCAGGAGATAGGGTTACATGATAAAATGAACCCTTGAAATATAATTCCTTCCTCTGAGGAACATGCTCTATTTCATGAGTTTGTAAAACATGATTGTATGTGTTGTCTTCACTGTCTTATTTTTATATGGCCCTGTAGACTGACATCTATAAAATTTTATTATTGGAAACCATAGTGCGCTTTTTGTTTGTTTAACATGATGTTAATATTGCCAGCACTAAAATCCTGCTTCCTTGCTTTGAACTTCATCCTCATCCTCGAGGTTGGTATTTATTGACTGTTCACTGATTTGTTTAAAGCATGAACAAATTAGTAACATAGACGAAGCTTTGAAGTTGTTAAATAAAGTCCATGTAACTTTACACAGCATAAGCATCTTAGTCTTATCATCACCCTTCCTGGAGATGAGTGCAGTCATTTTTCAGGACCATGTAGAAGCTACTGGCATAGTTTGTACGGGAACTCTGAGTCCCAGGGCTGCCTTTGCTCAGGACATCAACGTTACGTCAGGTGGCTCATTGGAGAATAGAAATAGAATTCAGTTGACCTTGGCATTTTGGAGAAGCAGTTGTTTAAATGGAGAATTATTTTTAAAGGAGAAATTGTAGAATAATAAAACAGAAGAATATCTACCACTTATTGTTCTCTTTGTTTGAAGTAAACAAGTTATTAATGCATTGGATATTTTAGATGAGGGTGTGACAGGGAGGGTCAAGATTAAAGGTATGAACCATCGACCCATGAAATGGGTTTGGAGCAAAGGAGAATACACAGAAACACGCATCTTTGTCTTAAATAACAATCCTTTGTTTCCAGTTTTTGAACAGTTATCATACAAATAGTAGCTTGACCAAGCATCCCTAGTAAAAGTTAAATAAACATTTCAGAACTAAGTAGTCTCTGCTAGTGCTTCAAACTGGAGAAGATTCCTTTCTATCATCCATCTGTTAGTCTAGCATTATCTATGACACCACACACACACACACACACACACGCACACGCACACGCACAGACACACACACACACAGTGAGAGAGAGAGAGAGAAACAGAGAGAGGGGGAGAGAGAGAGGGTATGGTGGGGTGGTGATAGTGATATACTGGTATCCAAACACGGTGGCCCATGCTATGCGCTTCTAGTAAATGTACTGAGGATACAGACCCTACCTGGACCCAAGCAGCCCCAACAGTGCAGCTGAATCCAGGGAGAGCCAAGAGAGATGGCTCCTAATTTTGGGAGCCATCGCTTATCCAGGGCTGTCCTCTCCCAGTCCATCCTGCTCTCCCTGACAGCACCCCCACTCTTCACTATTGTTTTTGTCATAAGGCCATGCTTCCTTCCAGTTTGGTAAACAGGATCGATGTGTGGGTAGTTGAGAAAGTACAGGATTCTTAAATTTTTATTTTCACAGTTGACACCATAAGGAGATAATTTGGTGTCCTCCTATGTCATATGTTTAATGCTGACTTTTTAATTAATGAAAAATTTACACTTAAACATTGAGTTTTAAAATGGAGTTAAAAAATATCCTTAGAAATTTGTGTATATTTTGAATTTTACTGTTTGAAGCTACAAACTTGAAATATAGAAATGTTGTTTTTGTATAAAGTACATAAGAGAAAGGACATTATTACTAAACAATTATTCTTTTGATCATAAAATTTGTGGAAATCATTAAAAAACAGATCCCCTTGGTTCAATTCATGTATTTTCTTTTAAGTTTGTGAATCATATACTACAAATGACCACTTGAGGTATACTGATTTGGGTTTTAATTAAAAAAGCTCAAACATTAGTTTATTTTCAATGTTAAAAAAAAAATGACAGGCAGCCTGCAGCAGGGTTGGCTTCCGCCTTCAGTACCAGCACGTGGGAGATAGAGGGCAGCCTGGTCTACAGAGCTCATTCCAAGAGAGCCAGGGCTACACAGAGAAACCTTGTCTTGGGAAAAAAAAAAAATCACAAGCTGTGTTGTTGGTTCAACGTGTAACTCTAAAAATTACTACCAGAGAAATATTCACAGTGATTTCTCAAGCAAGGGACTGGAGCTATCTATGGCTTAGATCATGTGCTGCTCTTCTAGAAAACCTGAGTTCAGTTCTAGTGTCTACCTGGAGGATCACGGCCCTCTGCAACCTCCTCTCCAGGGGATCCGAAGCTTCCAGTTTCCTAAGGCACCTGCACATGTGTGTGCATAGTCAGACACACTCTACCTAGGAATATCTTCTTTAATATTAAGTTAATTGTGATATTTTTGTTTGTTTTGCTTTTTTTCTGAGACAGAGTCTCTACTTTATATCCTAACTTGGTCTGGATTCTCCTGCCTTAGACTCCTGAGTGCTAGGGTTGAGGCATTACTTACCATGACAATTATCTTCATTACCACAGATAATTGATCACTTTGGTGGGCTGCAGTGTTGCATAAATCCTAATTGATCTTGCAATAAAAACCAGGAGCCTAATATTGGGGTGAAGCTGAAAGATCACATGAACAGAGGAACCAGCCACTAGAGAAACTTCTCACTACTACTGAATCTTCAGGCCCAAAGTGGAAGATCCTGTGTCCATGAATCCTCAGACTGAATGCTGAGTCCTCAGTCAAACGGGAAGGGAAGGGCCAAACCCCTGTCTCCTCCCTTCCTGTCTCAGCCTTCCTAGTGCTGGGATTAATGGTGTGAGCCACTACAGCCTTGCTGTTTTTCTTAGGGACTGGATTGTTTTTGTGTAGTCCAGGCTGGCCTTGAACTCACAGATCTAGATGGATCAGCCTCCTGAGTGCCTGACCTCTATGGCTGGCTCTGTCTCTGATCTTCAGGTGAGCTTTATTTCTTAGAGGATACACAAGATATCACCATACTTCAGTGATACAGTCTTTGTGATCCCAGAGCACAGAAGGAGGCATGAAAATCACGAGTTTGAGACTATTCTAAACTATATAGCAGGATTCCATCCCAAAGGGAAAAAAGGTTAAGAAAGGAGGGAGGGGCCATCCTGCTAGTTTGAAATACAGTCCTTTTGGTTTGCTGTTCTCAGGTGGTTGTCACAACAAGATCGGCTGATGATGACTTTAGCACCCAGTATGTTTTAGATGGCAGTGGCCACATACTTTCTCAGAAACCTTCACATCTTGGTCAAGGTAAGTGAGTAGCTTTATAGCATTTTTTTCCTGCCTCATCTATTATTTTAAAAGAGTTTTATCTTGAATTTAAACTGTACTTTGGGTTGGTTTTGATAAAGCATTCTCTCTAAAGAGGGTGAAGTTGGGGCTGGGCGGCTGGGTGTGATCTGCTGTCCAGCAGTTCTCATGTCCTCGGTTCACCTGTGTTATCTTCACAGATAGAGAGGATTTTACTGAAGTGCTTGAAATGTCATCAGTTTATAATGACCTGTAACCCCAAGATAGTATCATTAAATAAGTGGATAACGTATTAATGGAAAGCTTCATACGTAGGAGGTAAATAGTGTAAGCGCTGTTCAGCTCCACCACGGTCCTGTCCGATACAGTCCACTGCTTCACTGTATCCTTCTAAGAACAGTGATTATCAGCCATTGTTCCTTTTATTCTATATTGTTTTGTACTCATCTGTATGTAATTTTTCTGTATATTTTAAGTTTTTAAAACCTAATTCTAAGGTAGAAAAGGTCTTTTTAGTCACAGTGGAGAATCTTTAGAGAAGGACTTGTGGGGAGTTTGCTGTTGTCTTCCTCTCATTAGATTGTTGATTTTAACTTTATGGCTCCTTGTTTTAATTGATCAAAATACAATATGTGTAATTTTATCCCTCCCATTTTAGTATTCAATTATTGTATTTACTTTTAACATAATGGTCTTTATGAAATTTACTTTCTTCATTCTGGTAAGTTCTCTCACTCTGCCTATAATTTTGGATATTGTCAGCATAGTTAGTGATTGCTGTAGGCCTTAGGATTTATATTTTTGTATCCACAAAGGAAAAAAATTAAAAAGAAATTGTAAGAAAACATTTATTTACACCCGACTTATTCATAGTCAGTAATAAAAATGAGCTCTTCTATAATAACTGCTTAGTTTGATATCTAATAATATGTGTTAAACAGAGAAGTCCAATTTATTTTACTTTTTAAATATGTTCTCTTCACAAATCTTCTGAGCCAAGATCTTAAAAGTTCAAGTTAGGAAACCACTAGACGGCGTCGAGTGCCTCCTCGTAGAGTGCTGTGAAGTAACCGAGTCACCTTATAAAACTCAAAAGTATTTATTTTTATCTCAGTGGTTGCCGGTGTGATCTGGTGGCCAGTGGCTCTGTATCGTACTTCTCATGCTTTTCTGTGTTCATCTCCATGGGAACCATGAAATAACAATCCTTAAGTAAGGACTCCATCTGATCTTTGCCCTTTTACTAGTTGATTTTTCTTTTTCTACTGACGTCAGTCTTCTACCTTTAGTAAGTAAAATTAGGTGTGTCTGTTACGGAAGTTTTGTTGTGAGTAAATGCATCTTATTTTCATTAGCTTATTTCATAACTTAGGAAACGACACATTTGAAAGGTCAATAGTTATAAAATCAGTATGACTTTTTGTAACTCACTTTTTCCACCTAATTATACTTGATTTAAGGTAACAACAACAAAAGAGCAAGATTGTTCTAGATAGACAAATTATACAACTCTGCATAATAAAAGTGCTCTTGCAGTTAGTTCCATGGCTTCGTGTTGATGGTTTGTGAGTGACTGAATCACAGACTCACATTTCACCAGCTGTCATTAGCTTCCATTTAAATGTTTTCTATGTAAGATAAAACTCATAGTTCAGCCATCCTAGTTTATACCTGTGCATTTGAGGTTGTTGTAGATTAATCTCTGCTGTGATGTGAACGCCCTTAGCAGTCACTCTTCATGTCGTTTGCTCAGATGGCACTGGAAAAGTTCTACATCAAAGATGGTTTATTGAATTTTTTTTCTTTTTTGGTACAGATATTTGTTTGATTGTTTTAGCCATTTAAAATGATTATGATTTTAATAAATGTTATTTTTGTTCTTTCCATACTTTCATGACCCTCTTAAACATTATTCCTGGTTTTTTCTTGCTTTTTTAAAAAATATTTATTTTTAATTGTGTGCCTGTATGTATATCCCTTTTGTATGGGTTTCTGTAGGGGCCAGGAGAGGCTGTCTAATTGGCCAGAGCTGGCAAATGAACTATGGTCCTCTGTAGGACCAGTGCAGTCTCCCCCCAACTCCCTTGGAAAGAGGGATCAAGTGTGTACACTAAACACAGTAACAGGGCAAGCACACTGGGGCAGGAAGTGCTCTTTGGGAGCAAGCACACTGGCAGGAAGTGCTCTTAGGGAGCAAGCACACTGGCAGGAAGTGCTCTTAGGGAGCAAGCACACTGGCAGGAAGTGCTCTTAGGGAGCAAGCACACTGGCAGGAAGTGCTCTTTGGGAGCAAGCACACTGGCAGGAAGTGCTCTTAGGGAGCAAGCACACTGGCAGGAAGTGCTCTTAGGGAGCAAGCACACTGGCAGGAAGTGCTCTTAGGGAGCAAGCACACTGGCAGGAAGTGCTCTTAGGGAGCAAGCACACTGGCAGGAAGTGCTCTTAGGGAGCAAGCACACTGGCAGGAAGTGCTCTTAGAGCAAGCACACTGGCAGGAAGTGCTCTTTGGGAACAAGCACACTGGCAGGAAGTGCTCTTAGGGAGCAAGCACACTGGCAGGAAGTGCTCTTAGGGAGCAAGCACACTGGCAGGAAGTGCTCTTAGAGCAAGCACACTGGCAGGAAGTGCTCTTAGGGAGCAAGCACACTGGCAGGAAGTGCTCTTTGGGAACAAGTACCCTGGCAGGAAGTGCACTTAGAGCAAGCACACTGGCAGGAAGTGCACTTAGGGAGCAAGCACACTGGCAGGAAGTGCTCTTTGGGAACAAGCACACTGGCAGGAAGTGCTCTTAGGGAGCAAGCACACTGGCAGGAAGTGCTCTTAGAGCAAGCATACTGGCAGGAAGTGTTCTTAGAGCAAGCACACTGGCAGGAAATATTCCTAGGGAGCAAGCACACTGGCAGGAAGTGAACTTGGCTTTTATTCTAAGGCAGGTCGTGACTGCACATCTTAGAGCCCTTTATCAGGGCCACCTACAGCCTTTAACAATTGGCTGAATTTAAAAGGATTGGCACAAAGGAAATGAAGGAATAAAGGGGAAAAATCACATTTTCTATCCTAACACTGGCCTCTCTCTCCAGCCCCCTGTGCTTTCAAGTCTTCCTTTCAAGGGTGACTGAGTTGTTTGGTGTCGTCATATCTCTTTGGGTTCCCCAGGTTTATGCTTCTAGCTGATGCTCCAGAACAAATGCTTCTAAAAAGGAATATTCCATTCTGTGCCGTGAAAGACCCTTGTGTAGATCACAGCTCTGGGACTGTGCCTATGGATTGCCATTTTACTTTTCTTAACAGATCAGTGGAACTTTGTTCATTAGTAAGGAATACTTTCTGACAATTCAGCACCCATAGTTACATTAGAAGAATAAATAGCTGCCATCATAAGTGGCATAGCATAGAGTCATGTACAAATATAATGGAGCATATTGTGAGAGGTACTGCAAATTAACTCTGGTGTTTGAAGACTGCTAAAGCTAGAGAGCCAAGCAAGCAGTTCTCTTGTAAAATATGGTTGCGCCAATATTACTTGGTACCTTTATTTTTAAGGACATTTCAACATTCAAATTGAAACATTTCATTTGAAATTTAAATAATCATTTTTGCCTATAAGTTTTATTTGTTTGTTTGTTTGTTTGTTTGTTTATTTGTGTATTTATTGGGTTTTTTTGATACGGGGTTTTTTTTTTGTGTGGCCCTGGAACTAGCTCTGTAGACCAGACTGGCCTTAAACTCACAGAGATCTATTTATCTCTGCTTCCTAAATGCTGGGATTAAAGGCATGAGCCAACACTGCGGTTTTATTAAAGCATGTAATTTTTATATTACTTGCAATTTTTAGTTTACTTGGGCACTTTTAAGGTGGAATAATAATAGATTAGGCATAGTATATGTGGTATTTAGAGCATGATACATATTTTAAGAATCAACAAATAATATTTAGTTTTCATAAACTTGTTTATCTGGGGCATTGGTTTTTGTTCGCCTGCCCTTCCTCATCCTGCTCACATTATAGTGATGTCCTTGCATTGATATTTAGGAATCAAGGATCAGTAAGAAACAGACGGGTAAATAAGTAATGGCAGTAAAATGAAACCGCTGAACATCTAGAAGATGGTCAGTGAGATTCTCAGAGACCGATTTGAGTGTGAAGCTGGGTTAGGGTAAGAAGGTACAGGAGTGT
Organism: Phyllotis vaccarum; assembly: GCA_033318265.1. Classification (NCBI taxonomy): domain Eukaryota; kingdom Metazoa; phylum Chordata; class Mammalia; order Rodentia; family Cricetidae; genus Phyllotis; species Phyllotis vaccarum. Next base: position 1,475,362 of record JARWLC010000007.1, read on the forward strand.
CACTGTCCAGCTGAAGAGTGGTGTATAGAGGATAGACCATTTCTCTCTGGCCATAAAAAGGTTTTTTTGTTTTAAGAATTGTGTCTTGGAAAATCTTAAGTGAACTAAGTTCAAGAGAAAGACTTCCCCTTCGTGGACAAGAATTAACAGATGATCACTTGCACTGCTGTGGAATCATGAGCCTGTTACCCATACCAACCTTCTGTAGATAGGGGATCATAATAGCACTGGGAAAGCCCCTCAGAACTTCTCATAGCCCCCTGTGCTCTGACTGATAGGTGAAATGTGTGACCCTCATACAGAGCTCATTCGCCCACACACTGAATCTCATCAGGATGTTTGGTGAGGAGAGTTGAGACTGGACTACACAAAGAGCTTTCAGATTTGCTAATTCCATCTTCAAGCCCATGGTGACTCAGCTGAAACCCAGACTAACACACCTGTTTGACAGGTGTACAGGGTTTACCTTGGTGAAAAATATTCTCATCTTAAGCGACTGTGGTTCTTCTGTATGCAAGTAAAATAAAGTCTTAAAGATGTGAAAAAGGAAATTAGGAACCATGGTCAGTAGAAATAACCTAACGCAAACTTAGAGGTGACCCAGGTATTTGCATTAACAGACGAGAAAGAACTATCTTACTAATTTTTTTTTTGAAGAAAATCCTGTACCATTAAAAACAATTCGAAGTTTATATGCTAAGTAGAAAGTATAGAAGAACCAAATGAAAATTCTAGAAGTATAAAGCTGCTATATTCAAATAATTCACTAGAAAGGTAACATAGTTAAGATCTTGATTGTCCCCCTGTTCAAAGACTTGTTCACTAGTAGGAGGGTCTTCCAGTCATTAGAGGCATGTTCTTTAAGAGGATTCTGAGATCCCATTCCTTTCTTCATCCCTAGTTTCCAAGATGCACAGCTCTCCACAAGTCCAAAAGCAAGAGTTAAAGTAAACTTTTTATCTTTTAAGTTACACATGTTGTTATGGTAATAGAAAACCCCCTCTCCTAGAAAGCTGGTGATGAGCGGCAGGGCAATCACCGCCACTATGCCTTGTAAACAAAAAGTTTTAGATTCGTTCTGAGGAGTTGAAACCTTTGGAGGCTTGTGCTACACAAAGTCTAGAATGTTGTAAGTGGACTTCAAGGAGTGTAGACCAGAATGTGGATAGACATATAGATAGTAGGGGCTGGACAGGTGGCTTAGCAGTTAAGATCATTTACTGCTCCTGAAGAGGTCCTGAGTTGTCAGCTCCCACATGGCGTTCACAAATTTGCCAAGGATCCAGTGCCTTTCTCTGGCTTCAAGCACCTGTACTCACCTGCATATGTCATTTTACAGATGTGAATATACATATAATTAGAAATAAATACCTTAAGAAAAAAATCCATAAAAGATGGTGATCATGTAGTTTTAACTGGAATTCCATTGACAGTTGAACTTAATACCATCTGTTTTCATTATTCCTGCGCCCTGAGATTCTGTGGGGAATTGAGTTTAAAGGTGGTAAACTAATTTATGTGATAAAGAGCAAAACTGAAGGTAACATAGGTTTTAGGCAGTGGCAGTTTATCTATATTTACAGTGAGAATTGTAAAACTTGCAGTATGGCCAGGAAAGCTCTATACTGAATGTTTTGGCCTAGAATGACATGGTTTCTGGAAAGGTTAGCACTGAATAAAAAGCCAGCAGTCCAGGAAAGACTGTGACAGTCGGTTCTCTCCTAGGATCCATGACATTCCTAGCCACAGTTAGTTAGCTAGGTTTATGGTACCAGGCATGAATTCATTCATAAGTAGACCTTATGTCTACGTAGGAGGCTGGGAGTGCCAAGCTGTAAGTGAGCTTGTTGTACGCTTGGGGATATCTTGCCCTGCTGGTTATTGATGTGGTTCATGGGCTTTATGCCTGTGTAGGACTTTACATCACCGCTCTCCCTTGGCAGCTTGCAAAGGTGCTATAGAACTATCCTCAACGAGAGGGCTTTGAGGTCACTTCTGTTTTTCTTCCTCGTTTCCTGTCCAAAGCCTGTAGTGTCTAAGTCACTTTCCCTTCAGGCATCCACCACCTCTGGCTTCAACAGTCTTTTCATCCCTTCTGCAGACGTCCCTGAGCCTTGAAGGAGACATCACAGTCTCTCACTCCCTTCACATTGTCCATTGTGGCCTCTCTGTTAACTATCCCTTGCAAGAAGAAATTTCTCTACTGAGGTTTGAGTGATGCTCTGATCTGTGAATACAGCAAAAGTCACAAGGAGTCACCTACTTGCTATGTTCCTTTAGCAGAATAATAAGGGTAGACTTTGTTCTAAGGCCTGTGGCCTGTCTGGTCTCATACTGTTTGCTACTTCAGCAGTGTGAAGTATGGGTTCTGTCTCATTGAGTGTGCCTTAAATCCAGTTTTTAAGAAGTTGTTGGTTAGTCCATAACATTTCTGCCACTAGTGCACCAGCATGTCTTGCAGACAAGTCACTTTTGTAGGTCAAAGGGTGTGAAGCTAGATAATACTGATGGTTACTTTTTTCCTCTGGTAACATGCAAAGTGTCTTCTAGCTCCATTAACGCTAATCAGTAGAGATGAAACTTCTGGTTTGACAGCAGCTCTGTTTCTTCATATTCAGTGACATAAGTAACTGGCCTTACAGTCAGGTTGTGGAAGGAAGCCAGTCCCCCTGGCAGTGGCCTGTGATGTTTTGAGAAGGGAAGTATGAGACTCCTTTGGCCAATGACTTAACAAGATAGAGCCCACTCTTGGCACCTGAGGTTTTACTTGGTGGTGTAAGATGTCTGGTTTAGGCATTTTCTCCCTCATGATATGTGACTCTATTATTTTTATTTTTTGATTTTTATGGCTCCATTTAAATTCCTTCTGTGTATGTGTATGTGTGTGTGTCTGTGTGTCTCTTCATATACATATGAAGCTTCCACAATAATAAGATTACATTTGGTTTTTCAGAAGGTGGTTAATGTTACTTGTCCTTCTCGTATTCATTCCTTTACCCTGATCTCTAAACACTCTCCTTCCCTTCCTTGGAAGGCTCCTTCCTCCCTTCTGGTTGCTTATTAGTTACCTAACTTCTGTGGTTGGTCTGATTGGAATGTACGTCTATAACACCCACCTATATGAGAAAACATGTGCTGTTTTCTGTTTGGGTTTAGGTTGCCTGGCTCAGGATGATGGTCCAGCTCCATCATTTACCTGCAAACCTCATGATCTCATTTTTAACAGCTGAATAATTCTATGGGTAAATGTAGTCCATTTCATTAAACACTTATCAGTTAATGGCTATCTAGGCTGTTTCCTATTCCTGGCTATTAGTAATAGAGCTGCAATGAATGTGGATGAGCAAGGTATTTTGTGGTAGGATGTAGAATCTTTGGGTGGTATAGCTGGATTTTAAGGTAGATCAGTTCCCAGCTTCTTGAAGAACCAATGCATTGATTTCCTTAGTGGCTGTACAAGTTTGCAGTCCCACCAGCAATGGAGAAGTATTCTTGGTCCATATCCTGGTAGCCTGAGTTGACATATGTTTTATTGAACTGGACTGTTCTGGCTGTGGTAAGATGAAATCTGATAGCGCCTTAAATTTGCATTTTGCTGATGGCTTAGGTTGTTGAACATTTCTTTGTTCCTCAGCCATTTCTGTTTGGTCTTTTTAGAACTCCATGTTTAGTTCTGTGCCCCATTTTTTTAATTAAGTTATTCTCTTCATGTTCAGGTTTTATTTAGTGTGTGCTTTAGATGTCTATGGGACTTGCGATGGGTAAAGCTCCCCCTTTTCCCGTTCTGCAGCCACTTCCCAGTGGTTGTTGGTTTTTGTCATCTGGAAGCTTCTCAGTGTAATGAAGTTCCTTTTACTGATTGTTGGTCATAGTGCCTGTGCTAACTCTGTTCTGTTCAGAAAGTGTTTTCCTGTGCCAGTGAGTTCAAGGATCTTCCCCAGATTCTCTTTAATATCTGTCCTTTACTAAGAAGCTTGATTCATTTGGAGTTGAGTTTTGTGCAGGATGAGAAATGTGGATCTATTTGGATCCTTCTACATGCAGCCATCCAGTATTTCCAGCACCATTTGCTGACGAAGCTCTCTTTTCTCCAGTGTATGTTTTTGGCTTCTTTGTCAAAAACCAGGTATCTGTAAGTATGTAGACTTTGTCTGGTTCATCTTTATACCAATATAATGCTGTTTTTATTACTATAGCTCGTTGATACAAATTGAAATCCAGGATGGTAAGACCTTTTAAAGTTCTTTTATTATCCAAGATTTTAGGATTGTTTTAGCTATTCTGTTTGTTTGTTTGTTTGTTTGTTTTGGTGTGTGTTTTTATATGAATCTGAAGATTGATTTTTTCAATTTCTGTGAAGAATGTGTTGGAGTTTTGATGGGGATTACATCAAAGTCTGTAGATTGTGTTCCATAAGGTATTAATTCTAGTGATCCTTGAGCATAGAAAATCTTTTCATCTTCTGGATTTCTTCTTCAGTTTCTTTCTTTAGTGTCTTAAGGTTTTTATTATATATGTTTTTTACTTACTTATCCCTGGTTTTCTGTTGGTTTTTATCCTCTTACAGAAGGTATTGCTTCCCTGACTTTTTAGCTTGTATGAAGGAAGGCCACCAATTATTGTGTTGTAATTTTGTATGCTGCTGCTTTGCTGAAGGGGTTTACAAACTGTAGAAATTTTCTGGTGGAGTTTTTATGGACTTTTATATGTAATATCTTATCATCTGCAAATTAATATACTCCCACTTCTTCCTTTCCTGTTGTCATCCCCTAATCTCCTTCAGGTGTCTTACTGCTCTAGCTAGGATGTCAAGTGCTGTGATGAATAGGTATGAAGAGATTGTTCCTCATTGTAGGGGGAAAGCTTTGTGTTTCTCTCCCAATCATGTTGACTGGCTGTGGGCTTTCTGTAAATTGCTGTCATTATGTGGAGATCTGTTCCTTGTCTCTAGTCTCTCTAGGACTTTTATCATGATTGGATGTTAGATTTTGTTAAAGGCTATTTCTGCATCTAATGAAATGATTATGTGGTTTTGTTTTCAGTGGGTTTTAATTTTTTTTATCTCATATTGAACTTTCCCTGCATCTCAGGGATTAAGCCTACTTGATCATGGAGGATAATTTATTTTAATTTAGTTTGCAAGTATTTTATTGCTATTTTTGTATCACCAACTAACTAGATGAACATCTTGTGTTCAGTGCCTGCAATTCCCCCCTTTGATGTCCTGCGTTTGTGTGCCATGCCTCTCCGGGATTTGTTTGTTTTTCTAAGGTTTTTTATTCCCAGTTTTATATCAGTTTGGGGTTTTCTTTGGTGATTTTATTTCTTTGTTAAGTTCTGCTTTCATGGTTTGAATTGGTTTCATTATTTAGTTCAGCTGTTGGTTTGTGCTTTCACGATCTTCATTGAGGCATTTATTCGTAACTACAATTCCACTACCATAATTCTCTCAGGTCCTTGAAGAATCCCTTATGTTATGCTTCAGGTAGATTGTGCCTCTCAGGGCTAACACAGTAGGGTCGATGGTCTTGGCTGCTCCTGTTTGTGTTTTGCACTGGCATCTTTGTATCTGGAGTTGTTCTTGGTGTAGGTAACAGGTCTTGTCTTTGCTATGTTGATGTTCTGGGGGTCCTTGGTAGAGAGTAGTTCTGAGTCCTCAGGGACTCACAGAGGAATGGAGGTAATCTAGAAGGAGTGACCGAAAGGCTTGGCAGGATAGGTCTGGGGAGACCCCGGATCCACACTGGGAGCCAGGTTCCTGGGTGATCAGTTGCTTTTGGTGTTTTAATTTGAATCACCACGTCCTTTTTCATAGCACCTCATGAAAATACTGTTAGTGGTATGACTTCTTTTCTTTTTTTTTTGTGAGGCAGAGCAGGCTTTCCCTCTGTTTCCAAGGTTGAGCTTTTCAGACCTCAGCCCCCCAAGCGCTGAATTCCAGGTATGTGCTACCACACCTGGCTATATGGATGGAGGTTTCTGTACTGGATTTATGATGTTACATTGTAAGTAATTGTCCTACCTATGAGTTTAATAAAAAGCGCTGATTGGCCAAAGGCAGACAGGAAGTGTGGGCAGGGCTACCAGACTAAGAAAACTCTGGGAACAGGAAGAACAGAGCAGAATGTCAGAGAGAAGCCAGAAGAAGCAGAGGACAACTATGCTGCTCTGAGAAAAGGTAACGGGCCCCATGGCTGAACAGGATAAGAGTAATGGGTTAGATGAAGGGTAAAGAGTTAGCAAGTTATATGCCTGGGCCCTAGGCCGATCAGCCTAAAATTAATGTAAGCATCTGTGTGTCTCTGCGGGACCGTGGGTCTTTGGGTCTAAACCTTGAGGCTAGGCCTGAAAGTCCAGGACAGAAACCTCATATTACATCGTGGGGCTCCAACCCATGACCCTGGATTAAGAGTTCCATGCTCTACCCATCTTCAAGAAGTTAAAAGACCTTGGACATCTAGACTTTTAAAGCAAAAGGGAGGCTATCCAGAAAAATTTACAAGCAAAAGAATATCGGATCTATTGGCACCAGTATACTCTATCGGATAAAATCTCATTGCTTAACCTCTACAAAGTTTTTGTTAGTTGAAGTCCCAGTGTAATTATAATTTAAAGCTGGCTTTAGAGTTGAAGTGTGGCTCTCTTTTTCTCTAAACTCAAGCATACTTGTTAAAGGAAAATACAAAATCTCTGTATCATATCCGAAGAACCACCTGATATGGGACAGAAGAATAACAAAAAATAAGAAACTATTCTATTGTTACTAATCATATGCTGAAAAAAATACTTATATTTAGCTTCCTGTACATTGTGTTGGGTTTTAGTCTCTTATCAGTTTTCTGCAGTGACCCATGACAATGCCTAATTGCGAACTTAAAGTATCCAAAAGGAAGATGGGGCCTCACAAAGATGATTTCACATGGACTCTGACAAAGCCACTAGGCTGACAAACACTAACCAAAGATCAGATTTGAACTAAAAACTGCTCAGGACAATTTCAAGGCAGAAGAAGCCATGGCTCACACTGTTAGTCCCAGCACTTGGGAAGCAGAGGCAAGAGAATCTCTGTGAGTTCAAAGCCAGCCTGGTCTTCAAAGCAAGTCCCAGGACAGCCAATGTTACACAGAAAACTCTGTCTTGAGAAAAAAACAAAACAAAGACTAGAAGAGGTGGATCTGTCCTCTGATATCTCTGACTGTTTTTATTATATTTGAAAATATCCCCACAGGGTTCTAAATTTCCCTGTGATAGTTTGTGTGCCTTCTAGTGCCACAAATGAGAACTTTCATGCTGAGCTTCTTCTTAGAAATTTGTAATACTTGAAATTTTTAAACATTTTTTTCTTCCAAAAATGTTTTAAATTTTAGGATTTCTAGTGTAAAATAATTTTGGTCTTTGATTTTAAGAAATGTTTCTTGGAGCTTGAGAGATTCCCAGCAGCCACATGGTAGCTCAAAACTACGTGTAACTCCAGTTCCAGGAGACTCCCACTTTTGGCCTCTGTGGGCACTGCATGCACATGGTGCACACACATGCACGCACACACATGCACGCACACACACACCAATTACTTGCACATAGAAAAAAATCAAATAAGTCTTTAGAGACATTTGAGGTTGGTTTTCTTTTAAAAAATGTTTCTCTTCATACTGTTGTGAAACTTACAGTTGCACCTTAACTGTTAAGCATTTTCTTACATTAGATATTTAATGTCGTCTCCCATTTTCTTAATTGATCCCTGTCTATCTTTTGCCTTTGGGCCTTTTCCATTCCTTCTGTAAACCTCCCTCTTACTCCGTGGCTGGTTCTGTCGCTGGGTGGCTGACAGGTGTCCTCTCATTGTTCTCTGCTCTTCCTTCCTTAGAGTGTCTCTGCCTCAGTATTGGCCTTTCTGCTCCGGGTTAGACAGACTGTCAGGTGTTTTAGACAGGCGAAGTAACAGCTTCACAGAGCTAAGGAAATGAAGCATAACTAAAAACAACACACTTGTCTTCACTTTTAGGGTTTGTTGCTTTAAAGATGACTCTAAAATAGTTCTGTGGACTCCTTGTTTTCTTGATAATTTGCACATGGCTACCTCACCTGTGCTCTCATTTTGTCCTTAAACGGACAAGCTGAAAATTTCAGTTCTTTTGTTGATTCGCTAGAAATTTCTTCTCCAGATGGAGTGGTTTGTAATTCTAAACATTGACCTTTTATACAGCTCTAAACATAAACATTGTATCCAAGTTCTTTAGAGCCCTAGCAAGGGTATTGCTACTGCATAGGCACTGTGCATCCACGTTCTTCACAGTGCTGTATAAACACAGTGTGTCAACATTAATGCTGAAGCCAGGGCATTGTTACTTCAGTCTCCAGGCAGATCTTTATTTCTGTGCGACACTAATGCTCTGCTTCCTCAGTGTTTGTGGCGTTCCTAGTGCTCCACTTACAGTATCTTAGGCTCCAAACTCTGTGATCCTCTGCCCACCTCCAGCTGCACTTTCTCTTTTGTGTTTTCAAGAACAGTTACAATGAGGGCTGTATCCAGCGCTAGTTTCCTGTATTCATTTGATGTTTGGTACCAAAAACTAAAATCCAGGGGCAGGAAGAATGCTTCAGCAGTTAGGAGCACTTGCCCAGGACCCAGGTTTGGTTCCCAGTGCCCACAAGGAGGCTCATAGCCACCTGTAACTTATAGGAGATCTAACCCTCTCCTGACACCACCTCACTGTAGACAGCTGCCAGCGCTCTCTTCTCTCTCTCTCTCTCTCTCTCTCTCTCTCTCTCTCTCTCTCTCTCTCTCTCTCTCTCTCTCTCACACACACACACACACACACACACACACACTGGAGACTTATTATTAGTTATAAAAGCTTGGCCTTAGCTTAGGCTTGTCCCTCTAGCTTTATAACTTTAACTCATTTCTGTTCATCTACCTGCTGCCACATGACTTGGGTTTTTACCATTCTTTCCTCCTGCGTGTCTTCCTCCTTGTGTGTCTGGCTGATGATGCCTCTCCCTCCCAGAGCTCTCTCTGTCCACCTATACCTCCTGCCTAGATATTAGCCATTTAGCTTTTTATTACACCAGTCACAATGGCATATCTTTCTACAGTGTAATCAAATATCTAGCAATATCTCATCTCATTGGACACTAGACACACATGAAGTACATGTGTATACATGCGAACCAAGCACTTAGTACACATAAAACAAATACTTCTAAAATTATAAACTAACAAACAAATAAATAAAATAAACCAACCTACCAAAACCCTCAGAGTCTGGGTCTTAAACAAGGAGATTCAGTTCCTGATATTATTATCTGGGTTGGTTTTGGTTAGGAAGTCATTGCCATGATAGCAAAATCAGGGAAGCAAGAGGTGGCTTCAAGGGGTGAACAGGAAATTGAATTCTAAACTGATCGTTACTGACTGTTCTTAAGACTGTTATACTGGGTTTTAACCCTGCCAGTGTCATTAGAGTCAAGTGAGGGGAAGCTAGGCCTGGTGTTACAGGTGTGCAATCCCAGCTGCTTGGGAAACAGGGACACAAGGATCAGATTCAAGGCACCTGTTCCATACAGTGAGTTCAAGGGTAGCCTATGCTATATAGGGATTTCAGGGCTGGCTTGGGTAACTTATTAAGACCATGTCTCAAAATAAAACCTTAAATGAGGCTGGAATAAGTCTGAAATAGGTGTTAACCAGTACTTTTTAAAACTCCAAGAGCTGGAGAGAGTGCTCACTATTTAATAAGAGCACTGTCTGCTCTTCCAGAGGATCCAGGTTCAGTTCCCACCCAGTATCCATATCACAGCTCTCAACTTTCCCTAACTCTGGTTGTAAGGGATGCAGACATCCATGCAGTGAAAACACCCATACATATAAAGTTATATATACCAAACATACTTCTGTAGACCCAGTATAGTCTCCATTAGAATTCAATTGATACTGATCACAACGCTGAAAAAATTCTAAAGTTCATATGAATGTACAAAAGACCCCGAATGGCCAGATCTTAAGCAACCAAACATAAACAGGCCAGAGTTGGAGATGTCATAACACCTGACTGTAGAGCTTTAGGGAGAGAAAACTGTCCTACTGGCACAAAAGCAAGTATTGATCCAGTGGTTTGGGTTTCTCAAGACCACCCCATTATGTAATCAATGACCTTGAACTTTCCAAAGCCCTCCATTCCAGATTTGACTCCTTTTGGGTTGGATGGCAGGCATGTTTCATTTTTCCTGATTAATTACTCTGTTCTCAATGTTGAAGACAGGGTAAGTCAAACCAGATTATTAGGTGGTGTTGTAGGTAAATATTTAGTGGCATAATAAAGGTTATTGCACATTCTGTATATCATGTACATATTGTACCTTGAAGTGCAGAGTAGCCAACATCTCCAGATAGTTTGACTGTCAGCAGATTCTTAAGATTACATTCTAGTGGACCTGTGTTTCTCTGCACTATTATGATCGCTCTCCTTTAGTCAGTGGGTCATAAGCAGGAGCGTCTGCTAAGGTGTGGGGTGTGGTTACTGACTGTGTTTGCATTTAGAGATGTGCGGTTTCTTCTCCATCTAAAGTGTTCTTTCTCTTGTCTGCCAACAGGTACAACTGTAACTGCACTAAAGTTGTTTAAGAATCTACCTGTAAGGAAACAGTTCTAGTCAACTTCTAAAAAGTGTAAAGATGAGCTAAAAAATGTACAGGATCTCCTCATAAGCTACAGTGTCCTTAAACCTGACTTAAGGATTGTTTTTGTACACAATAAGGTGAGCATTGTGTAGGAAATGTTTTAGCAGTATATTGAAGAGATGGTATAGCCTGTATAAATGAATTAGATGCATGCCGTGGAGTGGACATTCGCCTTATCCCACAGTCTGATCGCCAAGGTGAAGACAGTTGAGGTGATTGGGTGATGAAGAGAAGCCCTCATAGATCTCTGTCTCCATACTCCATCACCGGAGGACAGGGAGAAGGAGCCAGCACCTCAGCTTTCCCAGCTCTCTGCGCTCTTTGAATCGTGTGCAGTTTGTGGTTCTCTATTTTAACAGCTCCAAGACAAACTTATTTATATATGTATTTTACCCTCACCTGTTCCACGTCCTTTCTGTAAAAAGAGCGCTGAAGACCTGGGAAGTCACTAGACTTCTACATTTTACAGTTTACAGCATTTGCTGTAGGTAATTGCCACAGACTGTCAGCCAGAAACAGCCTTGGGTACTTCCCTTAGGCAGCAGCATATGAAGAATAGTGCTTCTTCCTTCCTCAGACCTCACCATGCAGCGATGTCTCTTGTCTTCCAAAGTTGCTTAAGATTTTTCAAAGGTCACAGCTCATTTCCTTCTGTTTTTCAAAGCAGGATTGATTAAAGAGGTTTGTCTTGTGTGACAAATATCGGAGGAAAGAGAGGTTTATATCCTTTATGGACACTCATTTTTCCTTAATTCATCATAAACATATTGAAATAGTCAACTAGAGGAGAGCAGATACACAGTAGAAGATGGGAAGAGGGGTCTGTGTGACTCCAGGGGCTATGTACACAAGGTCTGCGATGTGCAGGTGAATTGGCGATTTACCAATTTGCATTGTCCTGTGAAGGGAACTGGAGTATTACCTGTATTTATATGAGGAACTTAACACTCAGAGCGACTGTTCAACCACAACATTTAAAATTACTTTTTATTATATTTTAATATTATAGTATAATTTTATTATTTCCCCTTCCTCACTTCAGATTCCTCCTTACACCTCTCTTTTTCTGGTGCATAGCCTCGTTTTTTTTTTTTTTTTTTTCTTTGTTACATACTTATATGGATGTACATATTCCGAAATCTATTTGCTCCAGTCTTATTTCAGTTTTCATTAACTTGTCAGGAGAACCTTTATCTTACGCCATGTGAAATGTTCATGATGAAAATCTTTAGTCATCTTAAAAAAGAAAAAATTAAGAGTCAGCCACCTGTTCCTGCTGGCAGAGAGCTCTACCAGATGATATCCTGAGACTGTTCCAGCTCTGCTCTGCTGAGGCTTCCTCTGGTCGTTGACGGACGGAGGTTCATGCTGCTGACATAGCCCTGTGACCTCCGATCCAGAGGACGTTTAGTAATTAGAAGTTAATGTCTCCAAGTCAAGAAAAGACCCAGGTCAAGAGTAACATGATCTGGAAGGGAAGGTTGATTAAAAAATGAAAAAGAATTAGACATTCATAAAGCAAACATGAATACAACTAAAGATAATAATTTAAAGAGGAAATAAAGGAAGGATTAAAACTAGATGGTGAAGGTGAACATAACAGGAGAATCTGATCATATGAACAGTTCTTCCTCTAGAATTGGGTATATGTGTGTATTCTAAGCTTTCAGGTTTATGTAATTTTCTTAACCAGTGTTGAGTTATCAAAATAGGCATGTTCTTCTGAGGAGGGAAAGCAATATTTCTATAATATTCTATATTCCTGTTAGAATTTACTTGAGGAAAATTGAAGTTCCTCTGTGGCCTTCAGTCATTTCAGGGGCAGTTCAGAGCCTAGCGTGTAAATGAACACGATAGGTAATTACCCAGATCTAATATCCGTATACTCAACTGTTCTCCTTTTTGAAAATAGTACTATTACACTTCAAAAACGTTAAAACGTGCCTTCCCGCCTTCCTTCCCCGTGCATGCCGCAGCCTTGCTCTACTCACAGTGGTCTTTTGAATGTGCCTGCTCTCATCACTGTTTCTCCGAATCTTCGTCTATGTCTAAAATTTGATTATGATATTAATGTGTTTATTTTTCTGCATTAGGAGCAAATAATCATATTGCACATAATATGAGACATGCTCTTGCTATTTTGATAACATGGATTAGCTGGTGTTCCCTCTTTTTATGAAGGTTTAACCTGCCAAGACATTCTCTGAATACTGATAATGTTGATGCTCTTGCCAGTATGGTTATGTTAGAAAGAAGGATTTTTGTTCTCTCATCACCGCGTTCCTTGAAAGCATGTTGAATCATGAGACAGCCAAAGTGAATTCAGCGAGCTTAGGACCATTTCTGACGTGCACTACAGTTTTAAGGGTTAGCTATAAGAACAAAATACCTGTGAAGTCCTGTTCCATATGTTTTCACTTACAAATTAGGTATTTCTCAGAAGTAAAAAAAGCCTTTTTAATCAGATAATACTTGAATTCCTGATTACTGCATATAAATAGAAATAATTTGTAGAGCCTTACTTTAGAATATGTTATACTCATGCTTTCTAATGAGTGCGACTTCCACTCCATAATTGCTGATTTGTGACTTTTTTAAACTTCTCACACACACCATACACCCCGACAGCAGCCTCTCCTCCTCCCTGCCCTCCCCCTCCTCCCTGTACAGTGATGGCAGTTATCATGTGGCCAGTCTCTTTGGTGCTCTGTAAGCTTGTGTCTTACATAGGCATGTCCTTCTCTAGGCCACTGAGCTGGGATTCTCCTGTTCTAAGGTTGAGTCATTACATAGTGTCACAGATTTTCTGGATGTTTTGTGTCAGTAATTCTTTGGACTTAACATTGTATCTTAATGTCTGAGATTCTCTCTTCCGTCTCATATTCTGTTGGTGATGGCTGGATCTGTAGTTCCTGCTCACTTACCGAAACTTTCCATTTCCAGAATCTTCTCTGTCTGTGTTGTCTTTACTGCTTCTGTTTCCATTTTCAGGTCTTGAGCAGTTTTACTCATTTTCTTCTTCTTGGCTTTAAGGGATTTATTAGTTTTCTCCCAATTTCTTTTTTATCATTTGCTCAGTCTCTCTCTCTCTCTGACTGTCTCTGTCTCTCTCACTCTGTGTCTCTGTCTCTCTCTCTCTCTGACTGTCTCTGTCTCTCTCACTCTGTGTCTCTGTCTCTCTCACTCTGTGTCTCTGTCTCTCTCACTCTGTGTCTCTGTCTCTCTCACTCTGTGTCTCTGTCTCTCTCACTCTCTGTGTCTCTCTGTCTCTCTCACTCTGTGTCTCTGTCTCTCTCACTCCCCGTGTCTCTGTCTCTCTCACTCCCCGTGTCTCTCTGTCTCTCTCTCTCTCTTTCTCTCTCTCTCAGACAGTGTGAGACCAGTGTGCCTCTACCTCCCCAGTGCTGGCAGTAAAGCTGTGCTCACCGTTGCCTGGCAAGTCACTTCTTTACAATCAGCTTAATGAAGAAGATAGAGGTCCTTAAAGAAGAAGTGGACTTAGGCCCTCTATCCTCTGCATACCGTTTGTTTTAAGGTCGTTTTCTTGTGCTTCGGCGGGTTTGGTGTGGTAGGGCGGTTGGGCCTGGTGGTGACATAGTTCCTTCTCAGTTGTTTATTATGTTTTTACACTGGAGTCTTGGTGTCTAGGTTTGTGGTGATTATAGGTCTGGGTGCTAAGTTCTGGATTTGTCTTTGTTGGATGGGTCTTTTGTTCCTTGGTTTCTGTTTCTCTCTGATCTTCTAGCCAGAGTGGTCTTTGGTTCAGCATGGGTCTCCATCCAAATTGGAATCAGGTGATATGGTGGCCTGTGTGACATTTAATCCAAAAAGGAGTGTCTGCCAGAGTTGGAGGCTGGCACAGGGCTGACAAGGAGGGGTGAGAGAATTGGGGATATTGTTGGGGGTGGGGCACCAAGAGGGTGGCAGAGGTCTGTGGTCAGGCAGATTACCTGAAATTTTGGTGGCCCTTATGCCTGCTGCTCCAACAGGATGTGTCTACCCTAGCCAGCGGCTGAGATGCGGAGTTGAGGAGATACTGATGAAGAGGTAAGCAGCCTACCGGGTCTTCTTTCTGACAGGGGTGGCCTGAGACTGGGGTGGGAGGGCTTCGCCCTAAAGAATCAGGAAGGCTGGGAAAGTTTAAAAGCCTACCTTGTTAATGTTTTCTTTAAATATGTTTGTATCTTTTCTTAATTAATATTTATTTTATGCATGAGTATCTATCTGCATGTATACCTTTATGCCAGATTAGGGCATCAGATCCTACTATAGATGGTTGTGAGCCACCATGTGGTTGCTGGGAAATCAACTCAGGACCTCTTGAAGAGCAGCCAGTGCTCTTAACCTCTGAGCCATCTATCTCTCCAGTACCAATGTTTATATCTTTAAATTTCATCCTGGGCTGAATTTTTGTTTAGTTTTTACATTCCTGGTGATAGAACCCAGGGCATTCTTTATTTTTTCTTTTCTTTGTTCCTTTCTTCTTCCTTTTAATTTAATTTTATTTATTGTGTGTGTCAGGTACTCTATCATTGAGGACATTCCAGGCCCTGAATTTGGTTTTATTTGAAGCCCACACATACGGCAATGATTCAGGGTTTTCCACCTTTACAAAGGAGAGTGTGATACAGTTTTTCATCAGACCACAGTCAGCTCTGTTCCACCAGCCACTTCCCAAATAACCACTCAAAATCCTATTATTAGTTATGAATGCACAACCAATAGCTGAGGCTTATCACTAGCTTTTATAATTTAAATTAACCCATTTTTATTTGTGTGCATGCTGCCCTGAGGCTTGTGGCTTTTACCTTTCCTGCACATTCTACTTCCTTTCCATCTGTCTTGCAGCTCCTCTGACTCTGCCATCCTTCACAGAATTCTCTCTGCCCTGAACATCCTGCCTATGTATCAGCCAGTCAGCTTTTAATTAACAACGTGAGCAATACATAGTTACAGTGTACAAAGATTGTTCCACAACATTTCCCCCTTTTGTATAAGTAAAAGGTCTTAACTTTAACATAGTAAGTTCATATACAAGAAAAACAATTATCAAGTATGAACAACAGTTACAATATCCAGTCTATTTGTATTTAGCAAAATTAGAGAAAATAGTCTGTTGTTTACCTTGAGTCTAAAGTTTTATACCTAGTTTATCATAACTAAGGAAAACTGTATAACTATCTAGTCTTCAACACCACCAGAGACCCAAGAAGGATGTAATATCACCTGAGTAAACAGGAAGTGCAGAGCAAGCAACTTTTCAAACAATAGAAATGAGATATCTGGCTGCCTGGACAGTCACCCAAGCTTCCTTTGCAGTGTTGGGGCATCCATCTTCAGTCTACAGGCCTAGAGTATTTAACAGACTTTTCTGTGAAGCAGGAATTTTGAAGGACTGTCCGACCTTGTCTTGGCAAATTTCAGCAGTCTTCTGTCCTGGTTGTCTATATATGATGCAAAGTGTAAGCCTTATCTGAAGTCTTGGCTGAAGTAGTCTATGACACTGGACCATCATAACTAACTGCCTTGAAATTGTCCTGAGCAGTTTTTAGTCCAAAGCTGATGGTGTTCAGCTGCCCAGGGGATCTTCCCTGGCTGGGCTGAGTTGTTATGTCCCCTGAACAGAGAGTAGTGAGCAGTACAGCAGGAGCAGAGCTGTTAACACTGGTGAAGCCTCTCCTTGAAGCAGGGCTGGAAGCTGCTACCTGCGCTTACTGTGGTTTGTGGTGCTCATTGGCATCTGACTGCCTGAATACTATCCATCGAGCAGTAACACTCAGATTCATTGGCTCCTGATTGGATACTTTCCTATTCCATCTGTAATGCTCAGTCTGGCTGGGCTCCTGATTGCCAGGATCTCTTTCCATCTGAGCTGTACTGGGTTGTTGCAATGGGGGTTTCTTGGTCCCGGGTGGCCAGAGGCCCAGACTCTGCCATGCCAGACCCCTTAGCCGCCCAGCTGCCCACCGCTCAGGCCCCCAGAAATGACTCAGACACTTATATTAACTTTATGCTGTTTGGCCTATGGCTCAGGCACATTGCTAGCTAGCTCTTACATCTTAAATCAACCCATTTCTATTAATCTGTCTGCCACGTGGCCTGTGACTCACCTGTGTTCCTTACATGTTGCTCTTTTGGCGGCTTGCTCAGTCTGCCTGATTCCGCCCTGCTTCTCCTACCTATGCTCTGATTTCTCCTCCTACTTCTTCTATGGTGCCTGTCATGGCCCAAAACAGCTCCTCTATTTAAAGATTGAGATTCACAGCATATATAAACGCATTCCCACATCACTGGGTTGCACAAATACCTACAATTTCTATAGGGGCTCTTAGGTACAGTGTTTCTCCAGGGATACTCAAGGATTGGTTAGTTATTCTGGGATTGGTTAGTTTTGGTGATCAGGGGCAGAGATGATTGATTTCCGAGCCAAACTGTTTTTTTTTCCACTGGCCTTTTTAAGCTTTTGAACTCTAATTCCAATGCCAGGGCATATTTCTTTCACTGGCTCTGATTCTAGGGACTAAGGATGTTCCTTTGGTACTACTTTCATAGTCAGGACATGTTTCTTTGGCTCTGGGTTAAGGCATAAAATGTTTCTTTCACTGGTTTGAGTCTCAGATCCAGGCTGTTTCTTTCACTGGCTTTGATTTCAGAGCCAGAGTGGATTTCTTTTCCCTAAAACTACAAAAGACAGTTTGTCTTACATGTCTATAGAGAACAGCAAAAACAAGCATTTTGGAAGATTTATGAAATTTTAAAACTTTTGGAAATATACTACACCATTATGCCAATTTATTCTTTTTCTTGGAACATTTTTTGGATGATTCATCTTTCCCCTCCAAATGTCTAGTTTAGTTGTTTTCAGATTCCTTAGTTGGATCCTTTATTCTCCTAGAAAGATAAAAACAAAACTCTACCCCAACCCTACCTTTGTGGAGTTTCCCTTTTTGGAAGGTTAAATGAATGGCATTTGTTAATCTTATAAGTTATTTAAATTGAATCTCCATGCTGTTTGATAAACTATTATCTCTTAATAAAGAGGTCTCTTGTTCAAATTCATAGTGTTTCTTATCCTGTGGAAACAAAAGCAAAACCTGTTTCCCAACAGAATACATATCCTGAAGTTTTCATTCTGAGGTCAACACATCCTTAAAGTATAAAGGATGGTTTATTCCAGGAGTTTTTTCTATTATCGGATGTCTCTCAAAGCTGTTGTTCTTTTCTCATTACCATGTAGGAAATTTAAAGTTAATAAAGCATTGTGCAATCCATCTCTGGGGGTCTTTATTACCCCTTCTATTTATTAAGCATATCTTTTAAATTAGTTCTTTCTATAACTGCTTATCCTGTAGGAAATTTGATGCTTTATGTTGTAATACATTAAAAAAACAAAACCATACTTTTATCTTTACTAGAGACATATGCTGGAGCATTGTCTTAATGTGTACAGGTGTCCCCAAAGTGGCCATACTTCTAATAAATGTGTAATTACAGAATTAGCATTTTCAGAACTCAGGTAGTTGCCAATTGGAATCCTGAGTATGAACCTGTGGTATGGTGCACATGCTTTGATTTTTCAAACTCTGCAAAAATGAAACATATCCTTCTTGCCAAATTTCATGTCTTTGAGCACCTTTGTGGTTACTTCCTGCAGGTAATGGAGTTTGGTTTATAAAAACAAGTAGGACATTTTCTTATAATTTCTTTGGTATGTTACCAAGTGATTTAAAGAAAAAAATCTTTCTTCAAATTTTCTGTTAACTTTGTGTTTCTTGTGAAATTCTGAGACTTCTATATTACATTTCCTACCAATAACTGATAAACTTAATCATTACCTTGTGCTAGAGGTCCTGATAGACACCTATAGCATCTGATGTCTGTTATATGCAAGGGATGACTTTATTTTTGATTATTTCTTGTAATTAAATAAATAAGAAAGTTAATTTTGAATCATCTGGAATATGTTGAGCAGTTTCAAAACGTAAAACAACTGCATATTGAGAGTATATTAAAAGGTTCTGGAAATCTAATAAAACCCTGAGAATAGCATATAATTCTGACTTTTAAACAGAATCATATGGGCTTTGAGTCACTTTACTTAAATTTCCTGACTTATTACCTGCCTTTTCAGATTTATTTGCATCAGTATAGAATGTAGGGGCTCCAGAAATTGGTGTTTCTCATACAATATTGGGAGGAACTAATTAGTTCTCCCTTTATGAACTGATGTCTCTTGTTCTGGGGTATTTGTTGCTAATTTCTCCCAAGAAATTACTTAAAGTTCTTTGCCGGTGTTCATTTATTGCCTATATTGAGGGAATATCACATTAGCAAAGGTTTTAAATTTTCTAATGATTCTATTTCTGTTAGTGAAGTCTCAATTTTCTTTACAGAATCAATTCAGAAGTCTTTGCTACATTGTTTGTTATTTATTTATTTATTTATTTATTTATTTATTTATTTATTTATTTTTCCTTTGTTCATGTGGTAAAAGCATGCATTCTAAGATACTCTCTTCTCTCTGCACAAGAATCCCTGTGGGAGAATGCATAACTAACATACAATCCCAGCTTTGCACTCACAGTCCACATTTGCATCCTGTAATTTATCTTCTATCAAAGCTAATTCTCTCCTTAAAGGATTCTTGAGTGGTTTATCCGATTGTGGGTTGTAGCCAGTTAATATCTCCCAGCAAGTTTTAAAAATCATTAAGAGTTCAAAGTTGATCTCTCCTTATTTATACTTTCTGTGGTTGAAATTTGTAAACCTATCCTGTATACTAGGTAATTAATAGAATTTCGCGTGTGTGTGTGTGTATTTTTTCAGGAGCAATTTGTAATTTCCTAAAAGGCAGTTATTCTTGGGGGGGGGGATGCTTACTTCTTCATTTTTTCCTAAAGTATCACCATCTGAATAACCTATAGTGAGATATCATCCATATAGTGGTAAATTATAAATTGAGGAAACTTTATGAATTATTTTCAATGGCTGTTGTACAAAATATTGACATTAAGTGGGGCTGTTAAACATTCCTTGTGGAAGTATTTTCCACTGATACCTTTTACCAGACTGGGAACTATTGTAAGTAGGCACCATGAAGGCAAAGTTTTCTCTATTTTGTTTTTGCAAAAGTGTAAAAAAGCATTCTTTTAAATCAATCACTAAAATAAACCATCCTTTAGGTAATAGAGAAGGCAAGGGATTTCCAGGTGGTTGGATCACCTTATTAATAGCTCTTAGATCTGTTACCAGTCTCCATTTCCAGATTTCCTTTTAATGACAAATATAAGAGAATTCCAAGGACTGGTCAATTCTTAAATATGTTGAGCACTTAGATGCTCTTGTACCAGCTTTTCAGAAGTTTGTGATTTTTCCAATGTCAAAGGCCTTTGCGAGCTAACCATTTTAAAAGTGGGCTGTTCGTACTTTAGAAAGATCAACAGCTGTTGTACTTTTTATGTCCAAGCTGAACAGTCAGTGACTGTTCTTGATAATTTTAATATTTCTTTCAGAAGCATTCTTTATTTTATAGTTATTTTTTAATGTTGGATTTCTGGGTTTTCCATTGCTGTAACAAATCATGTCCCCATAAATTCATCGCTGTCTTAGCCACATGAGATTTAGTTCCCCTGCTTGTCTCTTTAGCTCCTATACATTGGACCCACCTTGTACTTTGTTTTACCTGAGATAAAGTTCCAGTTCCTAGAAGCTGGATATTTACCTCCTGAAGACACCAATCTAGGTGCCTAAGGTTGGTGAGATTACATCCATGGTCATTTCTAGCTAACCTGCAGTTACAGTGCCATTTATTTGTATTTTTAAGCTTTGGTCTTTGCCAAAATACTTGTTTTATGGTCTCTCCTGAAAATTGTGTTTTATCTGCAGAAGCTGTTCCCCAAGCAGTGTGTTTTTAACAACAGACAAGCAGTCTTTTAATTGCTCCATGGATGAGTTTCTGACCTTCAATGATTGAATCAGATTTGATATCGGGGCCTGAGAGGGTTCCTCTAAGGCATTTAACATGGCAGTGTGTTACCATGCCTGTCCCTGGTTGGTCTGCATTTATTAGTCCAGTGCTGGCCTTCTCCGCATGTTCAGAAGTCTGGGGCCTTCTGTTTGGATTAATTCTGGAATCAACATGGTTTCTAAGAATGCCTTGCCCACAATCCCTTTTCAGATGACCTTGTTAATCAAAATGAAAACATACGACCTTTTGATTTAAAAAAAAATAATTAGAAATCACTTCTATCTAAGTATCAGTGTGAGATCCAATATGAGTTGTATTTCAAATCTGTTCAACTATGGGTACTGATCTTACCTTTAACAGCCCAATCACCTTTTGCATTCTGAATTAGTGTTCTCAAAAGCTAAAGATTCAGTTTTTATTTCCCTAGCTTCTGGGTCTGATTTTTTTTTTTTTAAACTGAATTCAATCTTGTAAACAATCAGTAAAGGCTTCTTTTGTTCTTTCTATAATTTTAGTAAATGACTCAGGCTACTTTCATGATTCTTCAGCCCTGTCTTAAGCATTGCATGGCCTAGGGCCAAACTGTGATCATCACATTTATATTGTCTTTGCAAGTCAGCACATTGGCCTTCACCAAGAAACTGGACTTGGGAAATTCCAATACTTCTCCATGGCCCAAGCTTTCTCCCTCCACCGTGTTTTCTATTATAACTAAGCCCCAGCTTCCAATCTTGTTGTAGCTAAGTCTTCCTAGTCTTGTGGGATTTTTCTGTTCTGAGTTGCCCATGCGTTTAACATCTGTTCCACATAGGATGAGTGCCTTCAAATCTAATATCTACAAGATCTCAGTTAACTTCTGCATAGTCCTGTGGGATGCCTATCATCTGGTGGTCATTCTTCTATGGTAATTGAATAAATAACAATTGGTTTTCTAATAACCTTGGGCTGCCCTTCTTTAGTTTCATAATGTTGTGCTCTAAATTCTTCTGCCTATGAATATTTTTCTTATATTTTATCAGTCAATTTTTCGTATTTGGCACTGATACCAACTACTTTTTAAAAGATAAAACATGAATTACCAAACTGATAATAAATAAAATTGGTATGTTAATCCTAGATAAGTTGATTATCTCCTCATTTAAATTTTCCATTTTCAAGCCATCCATTTTGGAAAATAGAGAGACTGTGCATTGTAATATTTTTCCTCATCTTCAGTATGGGAAAACTTTTATTATTATTATTATTATTATTAATAATAATAATAATAATAATAATAATAATAATATAATTTCCCCCTTGAGAATTCCCAGGTGTCTCACCAGAACTGCTGAAGTTTCAGTTTTTCCATAGCAGCAGTGGCAGAGCTGGGTAGGGGTAGCCAGCTACAGCAGTGTTGCTTGCCCGTCAGAGTGGCCAAGGCAGCCAGCCTAGCATGGCGGGTGCGGAGTTATTCTGGGCTGCTACTGCACTGCATGGGCCAGGCTTAGGGCACCTGCGGCTGCTCTGAGGGTGTGCAGGGTGGCAGCAGCAGACAGCTGAGTGATTGCAAGTGGGTCTCAAGGCATCTGGCTAATGCTGTGTGGGTCTGGGAGGGGATCCAGGTTAAGTCAGCTGCCTGTGGGGAGAGGAGCAAGTGACCTGAAAAACAGACACAGGTAGACTTGAGGTAAAACCCATGTGGCAGCATGCAAGGGCACAGGGCCACTTGAATGGTACAGCCATGAGTGATGACTCCATGGCTATAAAGTTGGCAGCATTGTGGATCTCATATCCCACGTTGGGCACAAGATTAAGCAGTTACCTATATTTTATATTATTAGATAAAACTCCAATCAGATCAGGGTAAAAACCCGATTGATTAGAGAAGCAGTAGTAATTGACCAATGACTTCCCCCCCTCCGCCCCCTTTTCTCTCCTTCCTTGATACAGAGGCCCAAAGAATCTTCCTAAGCTCCTGCCCACAACTTCCTATATGTCCAAGATCCTTCAAAAACTGTGGCTAATTCTGGTCACCTAGTAGTTAGCTCTGCCCTCTTGAGGGAACCTTTATTGGTAGTCTCAGGAGTGTCAGAGTGTGATCAAAATATTTTATATTTCCCTGTTATGTTAGGAGTCTCATGGCATTAGATATTCAATATGTTGACAACTCCCAAGTTTATATATTCCTTCTACAGCTGCTGGGCAACTCATGGATCATCAGCCACTAATCCAGTACATCTCCTTGGGTTCCACCTCTCCTTGCAGATGGCTTTTCTGCTTTTTTCTCTATGATATTTAAGAACTCTTTTTTCCAGTTAGTGAACTAACGGCCTTAGAGTTTCATTGGTAAACTCTGGAAGTATTGAAAGATACATGGAGTCTGTCTGCTTACACCATCCTGTGTTCACCACATCATTCTGCCACTGTCATGCCTAGATCATTGTATCAATGTTCTAATGCAATTTTCTTTTCCTTCCCTAGAAGAGACATAAGAGAGCAGTTACCAACCCCATTTTTTTCTGGATTCCTATGTTCAAGGTTAATAGACTCCAGTCAGTCTTGTCTTTTAAGGCATCCAAGGTTCAAACGACCATCTGTCATCATCTTCAGTGGCCTTTTTTTTTTTTTCTTCCCCACCAAGGGATGACACTATAACTACTTGTGATGATATGTTGTATATTTAGTAAAAATAGTGTTGTAGTGGGGTTTCTTGGTCCTGGGCAGCCAGAGGCCCAGACCAACAGACCTGCCCCCCCCCCCCCAGACCCCTTAGCAGCCTGCCGCCACCGCTCAGGCCCCTAGAAATGACTCAGACGCTTATATTAACTTCATGCTGTTTGGCCTATGGCTCAGGAACATCCCTAGCTAGCCCTTACATCTTAAATCAACCCATTCTCATTAATCTGTCTGCCACATGGCCCGTGGCTCACCTGTGTTCCTTACATGTTTCTTCTTGGGCAGCTTCAGCTCGATCTGCCTGACTGCCCTGCTTCTCCTGTCTGTGCTCTGATTTCTCCTCCTACTTCTTCTATGGTGCCTGTCATGGCCCAAAACAGCTCCTTTATTTAAAGATTGAGATTCACAGCATACATAAACACATTCCCACATCAAAATAGCATGAAGTATCAGAGGGCAGAGCCACCCACAAAGCCAAGGCATGAAGGTTAGGGGCTAGTAACCTACACTTTTAATTCTGTCACTGGGGAGGCAGAGATCCTCCAGATCTCTTGAGTTCAAGGCCTAACAGAACCAGGTTGTGGAGGCACACACTTTTAATTCTAGCACTAGGAAAGCTGAACCCAGAATGAAGATAGCTGGGCAGGGAAAGAGATATAAGAAGGCAGAAGTTCAGCCCTTTGCCTGGAGTTGGCTGGGTGAGAATTGGCGAGTTTGGTCCCTATCTCTGTGGTATTTTAGCTTTTTCCCAGTACCTGTCTTCAGGCTTTATTTTATACGAAGTAGAACTTGTGCAATAGGTATTTCAGCAAAACTGGGGTAGTGAAGATGACTGGGTAGGGTCCTTTTCAGACATGTTGCAGGGTCTAGACAGGGATTCTCTTTATTCAAACCTATTCTCCTGGCTAGAAGTGTGGGTAGGATCAGATGTGGGAGGGTTAGCTTTCCTTAATGACCCCTTCAATGGCCTGGCAGGCTTCCTGTAAATCCCGCAAGGATTCGAGAAGGAAGAGATTAGATAGTTCTGCCTGGACTTGGGCAGGATGGAAGATAGTCTCCCAAACATAATTTCAGGAGGAGCTGTGTAAAAGAGAGGAGATTAGCCGGTTTTTCACCTTCTTGTCAGTCTCTGTAGGAGATCTGTTCGTGCTTTCTATGCGACCTGCACTCTGGCCTGTACACACAGCACAATCCTGACCAACAGCTCAACAGGGGGTTTCTCATGCTTGGTGCTGAGGTTTTCCTTAAGTAGTCATCGTCTTTTGTGGGGACTGTTGTTACCCAGATGGAAGCAATTAAAACTATGAGAGAGAGATTAAATGTTATTTTAGGTCGATAGATAAGAGTATATGGATTGTTCATGACTTTTCCAGACATGCTTACTACATGTAAAGTGTTGCTTGTATTTTCTTCTGGAGTTAATTTTGTAAAAAAAAAAAAAAAAAAAAAAAAAAAAAAAAAAAAAAAAAAAAAAAAAAATGACAGATAACCAGTTTAATTTCATTCTCAAAAGAAGCTTTTTAATTTCATGTAACCCCCAAAATAATACTTTTAAGTCAGATTGTTACCACACTAGTTCAAACGAGACAGACTGAAGAATTTTTATTTTATTCAGTAAGAATAAAATGTACAGATGAAATCAGATGTGACTGTGGCACAATGGCAGCTTGATTTAAAGCATCACTTTATGTGGTACTAGAGACGCAAGTGAAGTAGAAGTTTCCTCAGAGTCTCAGGAAGGCTGGCCTGCAGGAGTTTCTATGAGAAGCATTGAGAAGTACAGATGTCATTGAGACAGAGCAGATAAGAACTTCAGTTTGTCCTGCTTGGTGATGGCAACATGTACTTAGTAACTTTAAGCCTTAGTCACCTTTACGAAACCAGTTATTCAAAAATTTGCCTCCGCTCTTTGCATTGTCTCTTAGTCCTGAAGCATTGTGTACCTCCTGGTGAGCGGCTACAGGGTGCCATCACTAGTGCATCAAGCCCAACTGGATTTTGGAAACAAAAATTGCTGCAGATTTAAATATAGTACTTGTTCCCAAAGACCTAAATTACAAAACTCAGCTCCAGAATCTAAAAGCATACTGGTTTCTTTCCCCTCTTGTGTGTGCATTTTGTTTCATTGCTTCTTGTTGAATAGTTTAGCAATGACATAAATTGCTGTGGGAAAACTTGCTTATTCTTAGTTAATACAGTGAGTAAATATAAGAAACAAATTTATGGCTGGGGATGTAGCTCCTGTGCCCACCTTGAGGTGGATCCCCAGCCCTGCTGCCTTAAAAACTGCATGGTGTCATGCTTATAGGCATGAAGATCAGAAGTTCATAGTCACCCTTGGCTACATAGTGTGCTGGAAGCTAGTCTGAGCTCTGTGAGAACAGGAGACACTGTCTCAAAGAAAAAAAAGCTACTTAAAACTATAATTAAACATTTTTCATACCTATTTATGTGACTACACTAGTCTTTGTAAGTTCTGAGTAGTATGAATTTTTAAAAGTCTAAATCACCTCTCCCGTTTTCTATGTAAAGAAATGTCTTTTATATGTTGAGACAAAATTCTGTTTATTCTTTTGTCTTTCTCTGGTGGGAAAAGAAACTCAAATCTTCAATAGTTTTAATATAAATAACAATAAATTACATAAACAAGTGTGCCAGATACTTCTCACAACCTTTTCATTTTAGAAAAGACACACTCACACTTTGACATTATGAACATCTGTATTTCAGTTATAACCAGCTTAAGAGAGAGAGAAATCTCAGTAGCTAAAAGCATCTGCTGCTCTTCTGGAGGACCTGGTTCAGTTCCTGGCACTCATTCTAGCTCCAGGGAATCAATGCCTCTGGCCTCTGTAGGTGCCTACACTGCATGCCCATGTCAACACACGCACATACACATACACACAGAGAGAGACAGAATAATAAAAACCAGTTCCTTAAACATAGCAATTGTATTTCCTTCAACTAGCGTCTACTTTTTATTAGAATGCCTGTGGTCAGGGGTTATTATTAGCAGTGCAGTTTTTAGTTAATTGTGCATTTTTTATAGACAACCTGTCTTTACTATTGAAGCTTACTCTTTAAATGCTCTTGTAACTTCATTTTCTTCAAACAGTGTTTGTCAGTGAAGTGGGATGGGGACAAGATATATCTCACTAACTTAGCAGTCTTCAGACAGTGTGTGTGTGTGTAATAATATATTCTTCATGGGTCTTCTGCACTGTCATCACACAGATCAGATCCTTACTTGGCACATCCACAAGCCCTAGCTTTGTGTGACCTAGATAGAAAACATATGGAGCTGTGTGTGTGTATTTTTAGCATATGTTAAGCTTTCAGCCTAAGGGTTGATATACAGATAACTTGAGGAAGTTAAAAGATTATCTCTGTAAGAGAGTAGTGTGGGTGATCTAGAGCTAAGGGTTTTTTGGTTTTTTTTAATATAATAAATTTTCAGTTTATTTTGGATTCTTAATTTTTATTGAAGTTAATTGCTTATTTCTTTAATAGTAGATTCTGCATTGGTAACAAATATTGTCTGGGCAAGAATGAAGGTTTTGCTTGTCAGCTGATGTTTGCAGTATTTATTGCTAGGCCAAATGATACTAAGTGTGGACAGCGCACATAAATTACCTGTGACTCGGTATTATTCCCAGGTTCCCAGTAACAGTGACTTCTGTTCATTTATCTATAACCACTATTGTCTTAATAAAGTTGCTCGTGTCTTAAATGTCCTACAAATAGAGTCAATGTGTAGTCTTCTGTGAGACCTTCTACAGTATTCTGAAATTTTATGACTGGTTATACAACCCCATCCTTTTCCAGTGGCTGAGTAATATTCATGACATGCATCTGATGTATTCTTTCATAAATTTATGGTTATTTGGGTTCTCAGTTTGAACCATTATGAATGGTGCCGTTATAAACACTGATGTTTTTATGTGGACATGTTTTCATCTCTCTTGGGTTCTTCCAATCTTTCATCAGGACATAAAAACCAGGTAAATATCTGTGGGATGGATGAGTGTTTTCTATACTGACCATGTCTCAAGTGTTTTCAACTGTAATTGGACACAGCCACCTTTGGTCTGGCCTCTTGGCCTCTTGGCCTCTTGGTTGTCTCTTGCTCCGCCTCCTGTTTGTAGCAGTAATTGACCTACTCATTTTGCAGTGTTTATTTACATGATGTTCAGTTAATTATGAGTTTTCTGTATACTAAATTTAACTGCAAAAGTCACCTTAAAGTGTGTTTTGTTTCTAAAATGTTTACGTCTGTTTGCCTATTTACAGCAATCCTGTAGCCTAGCTGTCAGTTCTTGGGGAGGGGACAGATCTTACTAAGTATCATATTTCAATTGTAAATATATTTTGAAGTATGTATTTTGAACTTTAGAGAGTTGGTATTTTATAAAATCGTAAGAACAAGAATGAGGGGTTGAACAAGGTATATATTTCTGCTAATACATCTTAAAATGTAGAGCCAAGGTTTGCTCTTTCAGACTGTAGCTCATGAGTTTCTTCTGAATAACATGGAAAACAGTGAAGATAAGTGGTAAATATGTAAACACTAGGTTTTGAGTTTACTTAATTATTCCAAAACACATCTATGTTTTCTTGTCCCCAGACAGTTATATGGCAGAAAAGTCGAGTACCAGATCACAGGATGGCTCTCATGTCAGTTCTGGGCACTGCTGTGATGAACAACATGGAATCTGTTCAGCACCACTGTGAGGAATCCCAGGTACACATAAAAATGGCTTTTTGGAGTTCTTACAACCAGTGAGGTTATTATAGTAAGACAAACAAAGTGCAAAGCTGACCTTCCCAGCCCTGGTTCCTTTTACTTACATTGATTTTTTTTTTTTTTGAAAATTAATTTTAAATTTAGAATCTTCTCTTTATTTACAGAGAAAAGAATAGATCTGGCTTCTCTTTCTTTCTCATCCTGAATACAAACTCAGTTTGCTTTCTATTGGGCTTTCAGTTCTATGGACTGCTGGATGATTCTCTCTCTCTCTCCCCCCCTCTCTGTTGTGTGTGTATGTGTGTGTATATGTTGTGTGTGTGTTTTGTGGTGTGTGTTGTGTATGTATGTGTTGTATGTGTGTGTGTGTGTTGTGTGTGTGTGTTTATGTGTCTGTGTGTTGTGTGTATGTGTGTGTATATGTTGTGTGTGTGTTTTGTGGTGTGTGTGTATGTGTGTGTGTCTGTATGTATGTATGTGTCCTGTGTGTGTGTGTGCTGTGTGTGTATGTGTGTGTGCTGTGTGTATATGGTGTGTGTGTGTGTGTTTGACACTGTTCTGGACATTGGTCCTAGAGCCAGGTACATGCGATACAGTCCCTGTTACACTGAGCTAAACTCCACGTCCTTTTTTCCTGTTTCTATTTCTCAGTCATGTCTTGCTAAGTTGCCCAGGGTAAGTTTGAACTCTAAAGCATAAAACCTCCCGTTCTACCCATCCCACGGGAGCTGGGATTGCAGGCTTGGGCTGTCAGGCCTGGCTTAACATATTTTATAATGTTTTTGTTAGGCTCTAACTCAGACCTCCCCTTCTGCCAATGGACTCTGCTCCAGGCTAGGGGAGGTTTATTGTGTGTTTGTGTGGTTCTTTGTCATCCATATTTCGATTTAAATATTTATAACAAGGGCCCAATTAATTCTAAGCTTAGATAGATTGTAATTACATTGTTAAGAAATCAGTAGAAGGCCAGTATTGTGTTAAGATTGGATTTCTCTTTAAGGATCCAGTGTTTTTTCTCATGTGCCACATACTTACTGGACAGTCTACTTTCTTATCTCCCTGACAGTTGTCAGGGTTTAGGTTGACATTTCCACTTGTGTTTTGCGAGGTCTCTCTCCCAAGGTCTGAAACTCTGTCAGCGTGTCTTGTCTTTCCTTTTCATTTATTCATTCTTTATTTCTTGATTTTCTACGTAGCTCATACTGGCCTTGAATTCGGAACTCCCTCAGCCCGTTTAATGCTGTGACACAGGGATGTCTCACGAGCACCAAAGGCAGGGACCTGACATCCATTGTTATGGGTAGGACAGTTAATAGATGGTTGCTCTTCCTTAGTACACCAGACACTTTCCTTTCTATCTAAAAACGTTAAGATCTTTTCTTCATCCTTTGTTTCTTTACTTTGAAGCAAGGGCTCACTCTGTGCCCAGCTGACCTGACACTCACGACCCCCGCTCTTGTGGACTTGTACTAAGACCTATACTCACTGTTGTTTGTAAACTTTGTTCATAACTTTATTATCTTAATAAAAAAAAATATGAAAGGTCCTATGGACTTCTTTTGTCTTTCTACTTGTTAGTTTTTACCACTTCCATATTTATTTCTTTAAAAACATTTTTTTGTTGTTGGAAAGTTTTATACATTTACACAGTGAATTCTAGTTTTTCAGCCTCATTGTTTTCATGACCCCGTTTCTCACGCTAAGACCGTCCTTCCAGCAAAGCCTTCTTATTTTCATGCCTTATTTTGATGTATTTAATTCAATTCTCTTGCCAAAGTGTGGATGAGTACAAAGACAGCTCATCAGGCTACATGTAAAAGCAAATTACATTCCTTCCCCATGTGTGATAATAGTAGGTGTCTAATAGTCGGTAGTTCATCCATGATAAAATGTTTAGGGGCCCAAGGCGCTTCATCTAATCAGAGCTACAGTGAGTTTCTGAGTACGTAAGTTGTGTCACGTCCAAAAGCTGCCAATCCCCCCATACTCTGGCTCTGATGTTATTTCTCTTTCCTTGTTCAGTGTCTTCTGAGCCTTGGAGGAATTGATTGATATCATTTAGGGCCAAGAACCCCGCCATCACCTAGGTCTGCACCAACTACCCCACTGTAAGAAATAGCTTCTTGGGTGAAGTCTGGTTGCAGCACACTCCAGGAGTGTAAACTATAAGGTGTTTTTACAACAAGCCCCCTTGACCGCGTTCACAGAGCCAGACATGAGCGTCCTCCTGTGGAGCCTCAATGACAACAGGAAGTGGTTGCTTCCATCATTCCCAGTCATGCTAGTGCCGCACTAGAGGGTGCGTTGCCTCTGAGGTTAGTGTTCTATCTAGGTGTAGTCACAGCTCGGTAGTACCGTTAAAACTACATAGCAGCCTGGCACCACCACAGCTGCACAATAAGGAAGAAGTTTAACTTGTGTGTCCTGTGAGTGTAGTGTGCAGTCTTCAGAGCCTTTCTTACCTCTCTGCTGGGCAGTCAAAGCCAGTGTGTGGTCTGTGTTGTTTGGGTGCCCCGGGGCCTCTCTGACCACTCATTGCTGGCACTGCGGTTGTAGTATAACAGCCCATGGCGTCTAGGAGGAACATCCCTGGAGGGTATCTCCTTCCACAGGGTTTTTGTTGTTCTTGTTTTAGTTTTTTAGATTATATTTTTTAAAAAAATAAGATTATAGAACAATTAGTTTCTATGAGGTTTTTTTCATATCCTCTTAGTTCTTTTGGGGAGTCATGGGGGAGCAGTTTATTCAGCCTATGCTTCCACATCACAGGTCATGATCAGAGGAAATCAGAGCAGAAACTTCAGCAGACCAGACCTAGAGGCAGAGCGTATACAGAAGCCACTACAGTCCTGCCCACTTGCTTTAATTCTTTGTATACGCTATCAGAAGATGGAAAGATCTTCCATGCTTATGCAGCCTGGGCTGGCATCCCTGGTTGCAGCATGTCTGTCCGGGCCCTTCTAGCTTTTAGAGTCTCCATTGAGAAGTTAGGCGTAATTCTGACATGTCTGCCTTTGTATGTATGTCACTTGCCCTTTTTCTCTCACAATGGTCTCTCTTTCTTTTGTTGTTTAGTGTCTTGATAATTATGTGGTGAGGGGACTTTATTTTTTGGTCCAATCTATTTGGTGTTCTGTATGTTTCTTATATCTCTATAGGCATCTCTTTTAAGTTAGGAAAATTGTTTTCTATGATTTTGTTAATTATTTTCTATGCCTTTGAGCTGGGATTCTGTCTTCAGTGTCTGAGTCTTTGTTCCAACTCTTATAATCTGGGCGATGGTTGGACCTGTAGTTCCTGTTTACGTACCTAGGTTTGTCATTTCCAGAATTCTCTGTTGTTTTCTTGTTATTTCCATTTTCAGGTCTTGAACACTATTATTTGCTTCTTTAACTGTTTATTTTTCCTTGATTTTCCTTAAGGCATTTATTCATTTTCTCCAATTTTTTGTCATTTTCTCTAAGGGATTTACTTACTTCCTCTGTATCATCTTTATAAAGACGGTTTAAGGTTATTTTCTTGTGCTCTAACTGTGTTGGGATATTCAGAGCTTGCTGTAGTAGGATGGCTGCGCTATTGCTCTAACTGCAGTCTAGACATCTGTCTGGGTTTGGGGTGCGGATATGTCTAGGTGCTGATTACTGAGGGCTTTATTGTTGGTGGTGGGGGTAAGTGAGCATTTTTTTTTGGCTTGGTTTCTGTTTCTTTTTCTGGCCAGAGTGGCCTGTGGCTACATAGACAGTCTCCATCAAAGTTTGAGACTAGACTTCCAATGGATGGGGTGGCCTCTAGTCTAGCCAGGGATCCTGGGGTTCTGGATGCTGGTGTGGCCTCTGGTGGAGAGGGGGCTTATGGGAGGTGTGGGCCAGGATATAGTGAAGATATATAATATCTCTGGGCGTGCTCTGGGGGAGTGTTGCTGGTCCATGGGTCGGGGCTTACCTGAGGACCTGGGGGCTGATTGCCTCTAATAGAGGAAGGTTGGTTACCCCTCTTACTACCTCTCTCCCCATCCTCCCTTTTTCTCCCACTTGTAAGTTTTATAAATATCGTTTATGTTTCATTATTGTCCCACAGACTTAGTGTAGATGCTTTCAATTTAAAGACCCATTGTAGTAAGAGGTTTCTGGCCGGGAACCCGCAGACCCGCAGAGACACACAGATGCTGACAGTAGTTCTAGGCTGATCAGCCTAAGGCCCAGGCATATAACTTGCTAACTCTTTACCCTTAATCTAACCCATGACTCTTATCCTGTTCAGCCATGCGGCTCTGTACCTTTACTCAAGCAGCTTAGTTGTCCTCTGCATCTTCTGACAACTCTGGAGTCTCTGTGACATCTCTGCCCTGTTCTTCCCGTTCCCAGAGTCTTCTTAGTCTGGTAGCCCTGCCAACACTTCCTGTCTACCTTTGGCCAATCAGTGCTTTTTATTAAACTCATAGGCGGGATAATTATTCACAATGTAACATCGTAAATCCACTACAACCCATCTCTTTCTTAGCCGTGGGGTTTATGCTTCTATCCATTATCGATTTCTCTGCGTTTCTTCTCTCTCTGCTGATTATTTTTAGGTGGTCTTATTTTTCTCACTTTGTGTTCTAGTAGATATCACTATAATACCTTCAAACTCAATTATTTTACTTAGGAAGGTAAGTTCAGTTCCCAAGAGTATTTTATTTAAATGCTGTTTTATAGTTTCTTGTTTCTGTCCATTCAAAAGCTTGAGTCGTCCTTGACATTTTGCTTCTGTTGTTACACTTCCTTCCTACAGTGCAGCTCCCACCTCTTCCTAGTCCCAGTTTGAGATCAAGTGTTATATTAGAAGTTCGCGCCTCTCATCCTAGACCTCCAGGCTACAGCATGGCCTGGCCTTTCTTTCCTCTGACCCAGGCAAGTGGCTGAACACAGTCATCACAGAATCCAGAGCGGTCTCACGTGAGCTTCATGTTCTTCTGGTCCTAACACACACGGGTGTCTCCTTTCTCCTTTCGGCCCTCATTCCCTACTGTGTAGTCTGCACACACAATGACCTTCGTCTGTCGATGATGCTGTTAGTTGTTTTGAAACTGTGTTAAACATTGGTTTTTATCTCTGCTCTGTAGTGATTTAAGAGGGGGAGTTTCCATATGAACTTGTTGCACTGTCTTGAATAGAATATTTAAGAGTCTACATTTGAAATGTGTGTTATTTAGATATGGATGTTATATAGCTTTATTGGAAAAAAAAAGAGAAAGACACAGGTTAGCGGATCAGTCAGACTTACATTATACTCAAAGAATACAGAAGTTGTCAGTTGGACAGTGGGGTAAAAGTGAGATAAATTACCTTACAGCATTTTAATGTGGTGAATTTGTTTTTTTGACATCTTCTTGACCCAAGAAATAATTACAACATTGCTGTCTTAGGATCGGTCATGGGCGGCTGTTAGAACTGGAGATGAGAATAAAATTACAGAAATTAACGATAGAGTAGAGGGGCCTAAACATGGAACTTAGGTGACCGTAACCGTCCTCAAAGGATAAAGAACACAGCAGAGCCGACTGAAGCGGAAATGCACAAAGGGGCTGGAAGTCAGTTCATTTGGTAGATATCTTCTTAAAGGAGTTGTCCTTACGTCAGGCCTGCATAGTCAAAACCAAACACACAAACGAGCTTGAGAGAGGCCGGTTTATTTGGGATTTGTTGTTATTTGAGTCAGGGTCTTACTATATGGCCCCATCTGGCCTGGAAATTGCTACATTGCTGTGCACATCAGATGGGCCTCAAAACTCCCTCCTGAGTGTTGGGTTACAGATGTCCACATGGTGCTGGACAAGAGATACTAGTTTGTAAAAGAGGCTAGAAGAAAAGAGAGAGGTCCACGTGAGAAGCAACTGAGAGGAGGGAGCTTATTTTATTTTGAGGGGATTTTTGTTTTCCTTTTGAAGTGGAGGTACAGAATCTCATACAGTCTACTTACCAGGCTTTGTTTCTTTGTTGAATGGATATCGGTTTTTGTTAGTCTGACATTAAAACTGACATTACACATACCACGGCTACTTGACTCTCCGTGTAACTGGAACATGCTTTGTTAGTTTTCAGATCACCTTTATTTTTAAAGTCCAATGTTGGAGTTAACAGTAGCTACTCAGTGGCAGCCAAAGCAGTGAGAAAGGAAACCTCTGGCTTTGTACTGTACCTCATTTCCTTTATTCTTTTCCTATTTAGGGCATGGGGGAACGCCTCTCCTCTCCTCTCCATCTCTGACTTTTCTTTAACATGCATACTCAGTAAGTCCTTCAGAGGCTAACCAGACTCCCCTGGTGCCCAGTGTGAGCTTTAAGAAGGGGCTCATGTTACCTGGTAAATTATACAACCATTTATAAATACTGTGAAGTTTTACAGTTAATTAAGTGGTATCATCTTGTAATGGATTATCCAGCTTTATTAATTTATTTTTTTCAAATTGGTACACATTGGCACTGTGACAGTAATGCACTTAGTGTTCTAAAATTGGTGCTGTATCTCCTTTAGCACTTACTTGCAAGCAAAGGGATAGCCACAGACATAGGTGAGAGCCTACACGCTGTGTTGCTAAAGGGTGTCATGGTTACGGCTTGACTATAAATAGAACAGCACTCACGTATTTGCTCTTCTCAACCTAAGCTCAGTGCTTACTGCTAGAGTTGCTCATTGGGTTCATAACACATCTAGTTTGATTTGTTCTAGGTAAGGTCATATGCCAGCACATACATAGGTATGTGCAAGCAAGTACACGAGCGCGCGCACACACACGTCCAGGAGGAGGAAGGGACAATGACTGAAATCCTTCACAGTTTTCTGTGCCTATGTTGATTATCTCAAGGTAGAAGCAGGCACAAACTCAGCCTTCTATTTCTTAAATCACTCTGTTTCTGGTCAGTTTCTAGTACACTTTAGTGTAACTGAGAGTTTTGTTTTGTTTTTTTCCTCTTTGGGGGCTTGTCATCCAGCTCTCAAATAAATACACAGAGACTTATTCTTACTTATTAATGCCCAGCCTTATCTTGGCTTCTTTCTAGCCAGTTTTTCTAACTTAAATTATCCTGTTTCTCTTTAACCACATTTTGCTTCTGGGCTTTTTACCTTTCTTTATTCTGTGATTTTTTTTTTCCTTCCGTCTTCTCTGTGGTTGCTGTGTGGCTGTGGTTTGCCTCTGACCAGCTCTCCATCTCCTTTTCCCATTTCTCCCTTCTTCCCTTCAGCCTACATTTCTCCTATTTATTCTCTCTGCCTGGCAGCCCTGACTTTTTGTCTCTCCAGCCTTGCTATTAGACCATCAGATGTTTTAGACAGGCACAGTAACAGTGTCACAAATGCATCACATCTGTGCCTCATTAGACAAATGTTCCACAGCATAAGCAGATGTAACCTTAACCTAATATTACACAACACTGAAGATTTTTTTGACATTTATCTAGACTAAAGAAAGGTATAATATGTAAATAATCACAAAAAATTTCATAGTGAAGTTCTGTAAGCAATTGCGAAGATAACATACCGTGAATAGCCAGTATGCATCCATAAAGGAATTAATTCAATGTAAACATATTTTTTTCCTTAAGCAGAGCAGTGAAAACCCATTGCAACTGGTTTTATATATATTCATAACAAAGAGAGAAACAGTTGCTTTTTGTGGGAAATAATAGTAGAAGACAAATACCCAGTAGCGGGTGGAGGGTGAGGGCAGAGTCACCGTGCGAAGAAGGAAATTTTAAAACAAAACAAGGGTGTTTGTCTTAGGACAGAAAAGCAAAGAAATGACTGCCATTCATAAAGTTTGTTAATGGATTGCAAAGTGGGTGGGGAACATCAGCTTGTGTGTGACCTGAAGTTACATATCTCATATTTTATTTATACTTGTAACATGTTGTATATAATCAGACCCTTGGATCATCTTTCGTCCTTTGTATCCCAATTATAGATTTACCTGAGTGGATTCTTTCCAAAGCGTGATGCAGACCACAGTTCCACAAGTCTCTCAACCCCAGAAAGAAGTTTCATCTTTATTAATAGTCGACCTGTACGTCAGAAAGATATACTAAAGGTAATCACTTTAGATAAAGAAAATATCTTTTATTACAAATGGCGCTCAACGTGGGCGCTTAGATCCACATAAAGCCTAAAAAATCTTTAAAATGTTCTAAAACATAAAACCAGACCCAAAAACAACTTCTAAGTTATGTCTCTGATATAAATAGTGCAGAGACTGTGGACATTACAAAATGACAAATTGGCTGCGTGCGGCTTAACCTCTAACAAAGCAAGTTCCCAGAGTCTCACAAGAGCCTTGATAGGAACAATATAAACACAAACTACTTATAATAAATTCAGTTTCTGTTTTTACAAACAAAGAAAACAAAGTAAAAAGCAACTACTTAATAACATTTTCTAAAAAGGCCCTGTTTACTAGTGACAATAAAATATGGGACTCCTTTAAAAAAGGCTTCCTGACTCAGCTTTACTGACAAGAACTATATGACTCTTTAAAAAGCCCTAATGCTGAATACTTAAATGAAATTCATAAAAAATAGGCAACAATGCTCTACTTTAGTGACAATATAGACCCTAAAGTCCCCAAATGGAACAGATAAGTATAACTCTAATACCTCTACCATGTTAAAAGCCAAATAGGGCAAAACCAAAAGTCAAAACAATACTTTACAGTCTAACATTTTAAGAACTCTCCTATTTAAAAAGCAGTTAATAATAAAATAAAATAAATTCAAATAAAAACCTCTAACTAAATTACTATATATAATACATAAACTAAAAAAGTAAAAAATCTTTAAAAAATAAAATACTAAAAATATAATAAGCCACATAAGAAAAAATACACAAGTCTAAATTATGTTTATTATTGTTTTATTTTAATTTTTAATTATTAATAAACTGCAAAAAATCTTTAAAAATTAAGTTAAACAAACATTTTAAAAATATCTAAACTTTAAATTTTAAGTCTAAAAATATTTTAAATTAATATAAATTTTAATTTATTAACAAAAATTTAAAGTCAATTTTATTATACTATATATATTTCTACTCTTGTTTAAGAGTTATGGTTATACAGCTCCTATAAAGTTCTAATATTTAATTAGAAAATACAGATTAATAATCCCCTATAATAACCAAACTTACGTTAGTTTAGTTTTTAAATATTCAAAAATATTTCAATTAAGTAATCTTCAGACACTTCAAAGACCTACAAAATATAACATTTAAAATATTTTAAAAACTTAAACTTTTCTAAACAGTGAAACAAGTCTACTCCTAACAATACAAATTGGCTCCAAAAAGTTAATAAATATCCAAGAAAAACTCTATAAAGTATTTACTTTCTTTATGACAAAAATTAGCCATTAAACAAAAAACTGTCCCTAAATTAACTGCCTGACAATATACTATATTTTAACATACAAAATTCATTAGAAAACCTCTAAACCTTAACAAAACAAGTAAAATAGTCCTTCAGGTTTCTACCTCACAAACTACCAGACATCTTTTAAAACACACAAACACACACACATACATACATACACACGTGCACACACACATACACACATACTTACACACACACATACATGCACACACACACACATGTATACACTCACATACTTACACACACACGTGTACACATACAGACACACACACACACACAAAACCAACTAACAAACTATACCAAATAGACTAAACAGCCCTTCAAATTTTCTACTTCACTAAAAGATATGCCAAAAACTAAGCATAAAGGCTAAACATAGATGCCCTAACTTTATAAAAAAAAAACTTTAAATAACTGTCCAGACAGCCAGATGTCATCTCTGACATTTCTAAATTTTAAAAGTTACGTAGTCATTCCTATTTACTTAAATAATATTATACCCTCCTATAATCTTTAATATGGTTAAAGGTTAAATAGTTATCATTCTTAGTAACTATTATATATAATTTTATTATATTAAATTTAAAAACCTTTCTTTTTAAGTAGACAGAAAAGGGGAACTGATGTGGAATGTCTTTCTGTATGTTGTGAATATCATTGGATAATAAAGGAGCTGTTTTGACCTTTGGCAAGACATCTTAGAAGTAGGTGGGAAATCCAAGCATGGATAGGAGGGCAGAGTCACGAGAGATGCGATCCAGCTGCCCAAGAAGCAAGACGTAAAGAAATAGGTAAGCCACGGTCCATGTGGCAAGACAGATTAATGAAAAAGAGTTCAGATGTAAGAGTTAGCTAGCAATGTGCCTGGGCCATCGACCAATCTACGTAAAATTAAGGTTAATATAAGATGTAGTGTAATTACTTGAGACTGCTAGACCAGATCTTGAGGCTAGGCCAGGCCAAGAACCTTATATTACAATCCTTAGATTAAGAATCTTTTAAATAATTTTTCCTTTTTCTAAGTTTTATTTTATGTGTATTGGCATTTGTCCTGCATGTATGTCTGTACTGTGTGCCTGGTGCCTTTGGAGAGCTGAAGAGACCATCAGATCCCCTGGAACTGGAGCTCCAGATGGTTCCTCTGAAAGAGCAGCTATCTTTCCAGCCCCAGAAATTAAAAGCTTTAACTCTGTCATTTGTCAAATTGTTAGAGACCATTTGGAAGAACTTGATTTAGAATAAGGAAAAGTAAAATGACCACAGTCCCTTTCATTAAGCTAATTGTTTGCTTTTCCCGACTCAGTGATGCAATGTCATCCCCATTATGAGGGAAAAAATAAATGTTACACTGTTTAAAAATACTTATTTGTTCCCTCTTTTGTTCACACCCTTGAAACAGGATCTTCTACTAGTCCAGGTTGCTTTGAGTACTGGAAAGGTACCTGCATCACCACACCTATTAAATGACATCCTGAAAGGGAATATCCAGAAATGAGCAGGGTGGTGGTTTGTACCTGAGGCCTTCAGGTCTCCACGGTACTGTGATGAACTGTGAAGCCAAGTGCACTGAGTGTGTGCAAGCTTATGAGAGACTGAACTCCCCCCGGGTCTGCAGGACTGTCCTCAGGCAGGCCCTGCTCTCCCAGGCCAACAGTCACATCTACGCTTTCAGTAGCATTTACAATTGGTAATAACAGGATACTTTTGTCTATTTTTCATTGCATATGTTTCTAGTTAATCCGACGTTATTATAATCTGAAGTGCCTAAAGGAATCTACTCGATTGTATCCCATTTTCTTTCTGAAAATTGATGTTCCTTCAGCTGAGCTGGATATAAATCTAACACCAGATAAAAGTCAAGTATTATTACAGAATAAGGTAATCTTTTACAAATTAAGTTTTGTATGTATTATGCTATTTATAAACTTAGGGAGACTTAACTGCTTCCATATTAAAAAAAAGATTTATTTTTTTATATTTTATTATTGTTTTAGATTTTCTTTTTTTCCCAGTGTCTCACCTAATATTTGTTTATTTGTATTTTTAGGAATCTGTTTTAATTGCTCTTGAAACTCTGCTGATGACCTGTTATGGGCCGCTACCCAGTACAGAGTCTTGTGAAAATAACAAAGTAGATGTTTGCTCGGCCAACATGGCTGCTTCTGAAACAGCAGAAACAGATGTGCTCTTTAATACAGTGGAGTCATCTGGAAATAATTATCCAAATGCTAACACTTCGGCTGTTCACTTCCAAAATGATGAATCTAGAAAAAATGGTAATCATTGTTTAAATCAACAGACTGATGCCAACAAGCACTGTGACAATCGCTTTAGTGGTGAATGTTGTAGCGCTAATAAGGACACTAGAAGTACATTTCAGAATATCCCCATGGATAATTTATCATCAGAGGATGTCCAGAGTAAACACAATGAAACTAAGCCTGCAGGTTCCAGTGAGCATATCCAAGGAGAAAATGGCAGAAATGAGACAGGAGAGTATGGGGGGGAAAGGGGAGAGGCATTTCTGGAGAAATCTTTGGAAATCTGTTCAGATGACTGGAGCAAGGGCAATGTGTTCAATGCAATGGGAGAGAGTATCGCACCTGTGAAAATTTTAGGACCACAAAAAAGTTTAGCGTGTAAAGTTGTCGATAATAGTTACCCAGCCCTCGAACCAAAGAATCTCAGCGATGGCCCTTGTAGCAAAACATCAAACGTAATAGATAGCAGATCCGGACAGCTCACAGCCTATGACTTGATTAGCAACCGAGCAGTCAAGAAGCCCATGTCAGCAAGTGCCCTGTTTGTTCAAGATCATCAAGCCCAGATCCTCGTAGAAAATCCTAAGATGAGTTTGCAGGATGCAGTGGTGCAAACTGAAGCTCTGTGGGAGACTCTGAGTGAAGAGGAAAAACTGAAGTAAGTTTCCAGAGCATCATGTGCCCCGGATGCTCAGCTGTTTCCACTGTATATGACTCACAGGTTAAAAGCCTTCTAAACTTCACATTTATGGGGGAAAAAAATGGAAAATGCTTCTTGGCTTGACTAAAGTATCTTTCTTGGGATCGTTTTTTATTGTTATTTTGTAGAATAGAGGTGTATTTTATTTTTTGTTTTGAAGCATGTGTGCCTCCTGCCCTCTATTTACTGTTTGCTGTGTTCTCTGCAGTGTAAGTTGGACTTGCCACTTTATCTCTTTTTCAATTTATGCTAAAGAACTCTAGAGCAGGATTTTTTTTTTTTCAAGCTTTTGTATGAAAAGCAAAACAAAGACCTCTGGAGAGGGTTTTTTCAGGCTTTTGCATTAGAGTGTGTTTTATACAGACTTTGACTTAGATCAGTCTCTGAAAGGAAGCACCCAGTACAGAGGTCTATCTGTTGATGTGGAGCCCAGTTAGTGCATTCCTGCCTAGATTACTATAAACTGTGATGTCTAAATTTTATCTTGACATTTTATGAATTGTAGTGGATGTTTTAGAATGTAAATAAGTTATTTTATATGATTAAAATATTAGTTATATTTTCAGGTGTAAGTATATGTCCCAAAACAGTATAATGGGTATTTCTAGCTGGTTTACATTTGTTGTGGGAACTTTTTCCCTTAGGAAATGTAAGCAAACACGTATCTCTTTTCTTATAAGGCAGCAAAGAAAGGACAAAGTACAATTCCCCCACAGTCCAACTCAGGGAACTATTAAGTTTATTGGGCTTAATCACAGAACGTGGATGAAGGCTTACTTGCAGGAGGATCGATGGCCTCAAGTTACTGCATAGATGTATATATAGCTTCCTTCAGTTATCCTTACACCCCCTGTAGCACCTCCTGAAGCAGTAACGCCATATGCAGTTAGGTCAGAATTGCATCCAGCTGCTGGAGAGGTAAAGAAAGTCCATCTGGAGGCTTGGTGAGGATCTAGTGACCCTCTTACAGCTTCCTCCCATAGAAGAGTGTCCACGGCCAGCAGGTTCAGTCTTTAGGATCACTCGCAAGTAGTCACGGCTGCTCTGCTAAGAATGGTGCCTTCTACCCTGCATGGGTAGCACTTGACAAACAATTTTATATCAATACAGAATGTTGCATTTTGAATGATCTGGCTCACCAGAAAATGAAGGATACAATTAGACTTTCAATTACTTATTATCTAATTATTTCAAAACTGCTAAGTATCTGGGGAAATACTTAAATATAACTCATCACCTCTGGTTTAAAATTTATTCTAAATGATGTAGATGGTTAACTTTTTCATGTCTTTATGAGTGAATTGTCTTAGGAATAAGGTACCTATTACACAAAATTCTGAGCTGGACTAGAAAACTCTTACTGAAAACAGCAAAGATCAAATGTTTGCTCTCTTCTAAATATCGTACACAAGAGAGCTTGTCTAGGGGTGACGAGTACAGGGCATTATCTGTCATGTAGAGAGTGATTTCTGTATTAGTGTGATTGGGATTTTAAACTGTGACGTGAAACTTTGTGTTGTAAATGACAGTTTTTATTTGGTCCAGAAACCGAAATGTGCCCAGGAAATACTGTTCAGACACACAAATACATTTTTAAAAATCAAAGTGTTTAGGTTTCAGGGCCAGGGGCCTTTGGACCATGATCCACTGACTCAGAGCCACGCCTGTCAATTCTCCTGAATCCTCAGTTTTGCAGAGAATAGACCTGGGGATGCCCCTCAGTGTCAGAGCACCGCAGTACCACCATAGACCCAACCTGGCTTCCATAGGCACCTCCTGCCGCTCGAGTACCTGGCATCCATCCGCAGGGCCACAAGGGTGGACCCCTTGTGCACTGCTTCAGCTCATTTTTGGTTTTCCCTTCTTCGTATTCTATTTCCTTTCCATTTTCTTCTTCCATCTTGGAAATACTAGTGAAGGGTATCCTGGCTAATGACTTCAGTTAAAAATAACACATACATTTTCTGTTCATAAACGATATAGTCTGTAGTTTGACATATAGAGATTATAGAATTTTATGAGCTTTTTTTAATTGAATTTTTTCCATGCAATATATGCCAGTGACAGTTGCCCCTCAACTCCCTCACAGGTGATTCCTGCCTCTTACCCATCCTACCGCACACCCTCTCTTTTTTCCCCATCTTTAAAATACAAACAAGGAATCAAGAAACACGTACATGTTACAAAAAACACAAAACCAGAAACCAAAATATACATGCAAAAGACTCAAGACCAAAATATGTTCAGTCCACAAAAATGCCGTTGAGCCCATTTTGTGCTGGTGTGTATGGCTAGGTGTGGGACCACTGCAGTGAGACTCCACTGCAGAAAACTGATTTCTCCTTTACAAGTGGACATCAGTTCCTGTCCACACTCTCTTCTTGGTGCTGGCACATCGTCTGTCTTGAAACTATGCAGGCCCTGTGCTTACTGCCGCAGTCTCTGAATTCATGTATCTCTGTTGTA
Source organism: Phyllotis vaccarum (assembly GCA_033318265.1). Classification (NCBI taxonomy): domain Eukaryota; kingdom Metazoa; phylum Chordata; class Mammalia; order Rodentia; family Cricetidae; genus Phyllotis; species Phyllotis vaccarum. The sequence continues at coordinate 1,518,231 of JARWLC010000007.1, forward strand.
CCTGGAGGACACCCTTTCCTGAGGTCCTCCATCTCCTCTGCTTCTGGCAGCCTTGGGTTTCCTTGTCTGCGCGGAGACCACACTCTGCACATTGTCCAGTGTAGCTCTGTTCGGTGGCATCTACAGTCTTCATCATAGAACTGATGAATTTTAGGAAAAGGGAAACATGGAGAGTTTTGAAAAGACTTAGCAGTTGTCTTTGTATGAGACAGAAAATGGCTTCCTTAAACTAACCAGAAAGGTTTTGGGGAGTTATCACAGGAGACGACTATGACACAGAGGCAGAATGTGAATGTTCTGAAGATGGGAAAGTTGGGGACAAGTCTCAGGACTAGCCAGAATTTCACTCTGCTGAGAAAATAGGATAGACTTGGGGTAGGGAACACTTAGGTCTTTTGTAATGGTTTGGTTTGGTTTGGTTTGGTTTGGTTTGGTTTGGTTTGGTTTGGTTTGGTTTGGTTTGGTTTGGTTTGGTGTTTCTTCTTCTAGTGAGTTAGAATCCAGATATAAGCCATGTACCTCTCCTGCCACTCGGGGAAGACGGGGTCCATTAGTCAGTCGGTATTAAACTGAGCTTTCATTTGCAATATATAAATACATACCTACTTAAAATAACTAAGTGATGTTGCAATTTAAATGTTACTGGAAATGAAAATAAACTTTATAATTAAATGTAGCCTCTAGTCTCAGAAACATCATTTGACCTGACTGATTAGTCAAATCGGTGTGAATACTTTCCATTCAAGTTGCTGAGTCCCTTAATGGTATTAAATACAGAGACAGCATCTGCTCTCACTTAACATTTACCTCATATTATTTTGGACATAACTTTTTATGTTTCCCAAGGAACTAATTAAATTGACTTCTTGAATAAATCAAAAGAATAGTACCATATGCAAAAATTTGCACATTATAATTAATTACAAATGGTGACCTTTATCTTGAACTCATTTTCCACCCCATAGGAAAAGTCTGGAGTTCTGATGTCTAAAAGCTAAAAATAGACTTATTTCTAGTGCCTGGGAAAGTAGACTATTAAAGATCATGTGTTTTGTATAACTAACCCATATGTTTGTATTCTACGTATAATTGGAAGAAAATAACTTTCAAAAGTATGAATATGAAAAGCAAATGGTTAATTGTTCATCTAGTTCACCATAAAGCAGACATTTTTTGCAATATTATTAACTAACATTTCCATATTCAGAAACATGTTCTGAGTATAAACTGCTTACTGTGTGTAGTCTCTTGTTACTTAGCCTCATTTTATAACCTGTACACAAGTAATATTCTGTAGACTCTAAGCCAGTTTCTTAGGAGACTAGAAATAATCTTAGTTCTCCAGGCCCAAATTTAAAACTTAATCACTAACTTTTAGTTAAATGTGTTTTTTTTTATTTTCTTGTTTGTTGTGTTGGTGATTGAACCTGGCCTTGTGCATACTAAGTATGTACTCTGCCCCTGAGTGTATCCCCAGCCGGGACTTAGACTTCCTGATAGCAACTTTCAGTAGGGATAGACTTTTGCAGTATGCCAAGAAACTCATTCCTGATTATGGAACTAGGCCGTAGATACAAATTGCGCACGTATTATAAATAAGTACCCGGAGGAACAGAACAAAATACTTTGCATTAAGTTTACATGGTTTCTAAACAGCAGAAATATGCCAAGTAGGGCATCAGGTTCCCTTGGGCACAGCCTCCTGAGGTGAGCAAGGCAGCAGTTAATTTTCATGCCACAGAATCAATGTGAAGCTGGTGAAAGCAGAGCCATATAGCCATGTCAACCAGGCTTGAGCGTGGTAGCCAAGCATCTCAGTTTCTCACAGTGTGCTTGCCACTGCCGCTGTAGTGGACTGTCTTTGGTTCTAGAAGCTTTTTTAACTCCTTTTATAACTGAGAAAAGAAGAAAGCCTTCTAACTTTTTACACGCTATAAATTTGAAATACCCATCATTTATACTATTGACGTTGAATTACATAGTTTAGATATATTTGATTGGTTGGAATTTATGTATCAACCGATGACTGAGCATAGAAAAATTAACATTATCTCTGATGGATTAAGTGGTGTACTTTTTACTTCATGTGCTATTTTAATGGCTTTATTTGCAATATGTTTATTATTTAGCTGATTTTGAAATGAAATTGTTCTATAGGATAATCTGGCCTTGAACTTCTGATTCTTCTTCTGCTTTCCACATGCCGGACTGTGGCACATGCTGCCATGTCTGCCTCCCCAACATCAACACTGTCTTAAATCATTGTTTAAACTGGGTGATGTTTACCTGCAGTGGAATGCAAAGCTCTTAGCAGTGTAGTTGAGTGCATTTTCAAATGCACACCATGGTGAGAACATGCATTTCTGACAATCCACTTACCTCCACAGGCACACACTGTCTTAATTTCTCTTTGATTACCTTGCTTTGTTAGTATTTAAACTTCACATAAATAAAGTTATGTGACTGAAGTCTCTGACTTCTCAACAGTAGTTTAATGACACATCATTTTTAAGTGATAAGGTCTAGTTTCCTAAGAATAGTGAGCTTTGTTAATCCAACCTCTAATTGTTGAGCACTGAGGCTGAGTATGAATGTTGTGCATTGGCTGGTTTTTAGATATTTGAGGCTTTTAAAAATAAACTTGGTTTTCAGTTGAAAATATCTAAATTAGATTTCATTTACCTTTTGCCGTGTCTGGCCCATCATACTTCCTGTCCCAGTGAATGATCTGTGTTCACATATAAAGAATCAGAATTTCTGCCAATCATTTAAGTTGAAGTGATTGGCAGTGTTGCTAAGATCTGACATTTTATAATCTGTTTCTGCCACTGACCAAGAGAAGAAAGACAACACACATTAGATTGTCAAGCTCCCAATGGCCCCTTCATCTATGATAGCTTGGCATTTGATCTGCTTTACGTAATGTTGTCCATTATATGAATTAACTAAAATCTGGAGCCAGATACTGTGGAAAAGCTGAAATAGAGAGAGAAGCCACAGCCAGTTCTCCCCCAGCCAACTCCTCTGTGATTCAGTCAGCAGGTTAGAATCCCCTGGCCTCCCCTTTAACTGCCAATCTTGCCTCTGTCCTCAGCTTGGTTTGACTGGCCTTCATGGCTCTAACGATGCCCATAAAGCTGAATAGCCCTGCCTGTCCTTTAGTGATTTGTTCTGTATAATAATTGGCATTGCTGGCGTTAGACAAGCCCTACCGCCTGTTGTCCCTGTCCGCTCAGAGTGGTTGTAGAGGGTACTTGAGGTTTAAGTGAATTTATTTTAACATTGATTTATATTACTGTTTGCTTTAATTAATAATCATGCATCCTCTTAACATCCTAAAAGTTAATACACAGTCTCACATAAAAGCCCACAGATTTAGTTGCTTTATGTTTATGTTACTCTCTTAAGAGTGCGGTTATGTTAACAGAAAACTTATTTTACCTGAAGGTATTTGTTTAATCTTTCCTAAAAAGGATATTTGTGGTTCATTAGGTTTGAATCGTGGGCGCTCTTGTCACATAAATGGCTTTACATTCATCCAACATTGGGTTGTCTTCTTGGTTTCCTTCTGGCTGACTGATTTGTGGAATTCACCTCTGGTTTTCACCAGCTTGCTTCTGGTGTTTCTGGCAAGTTTTCCATTTAACCTGCCTGGACTTGTATTTCTTAGATTGTTAATTCATCATTAAATGTAATTTTATTGAGAGAGATGACATGACATGTTGGGATGCTTGTGTACAAACCCCTGGCTGTTTTGGTGGCCATGAGTCCTTTTTTCTTACTCACAGTGGTCATTTCAGATTCTCTGGCCCTTCTGATGTTTCATTTCTGGGCTGTAGAGTACTCCAGATACCATCTTTTAGTTCTAGACTTTTCACATCTTCCTTTTTACACATATAAATCTTCTCTTCACTTGTGCTTCCCCTTCAGTCCCTCCTATTACCCTATTTTCCTCTCTTGCCCATCTCAGACTCCCAGATCATTTATACAAAACTTTTTATTTATAATAAACCTGAGTCACTTTGAAGGTGGCCTTTTCTGATCTCTTTCCCCTTTGCCACGACTCACTTTTTTCTACTTTGTTTCTTGGGTGGTGTTTTAATTGTGCAGTGGACATTGTGGCTGATGCCTGTTCACTTCTGAAAAGTGTTGATTTTCTTTAAGATGCCTTTGACCTTGTGGGGTTTGTTTTTCATTGAAGGATAGTGAGATATACTCACTTCTAGGGTGTAGGGTGTTTCCTCCTAAGATATGCCCCTCTTCAGTTTTAATTGAAAGCCCAATGTGTTTACCAAGCCCTGAATGTAACCCAGACACCAGACTGTTCTTCTGCGTTGGAAGCAGCTGGAAACTCTATTGAGCTCATTATCTTTTTAATGTTTTCCTGCGGAATCCCACAGATGGGTTATTCTCTCAATTTCAAGTTGTTCTGGAAGCACGGATCTGTGTTCTGATGACGAAGGATAGTTGGTGCCATTTTCTAGCCAGGCTCCTGCATCTCTCTCACCCTCTAGTGCTGGGTAGGAGCTCCAGGAAGGCAAATTTACGTCCTTTGCCCATTTGCTTTTGACTACTTTTCAGGAGCCAGTTTCTGTGTGGTCTGTTTGGAGTTTATCATAAGCACACACTCTAAAACACATGTCCTTGACACTCTGAGTAGCAGGTCATTGTTTTTAATAAAATTTACTTCAGGTGATTATTACGTTTCTATTATGAGCTGTTAGCTCTTTTTCTCTTTGTTCCTAGGTATGAAGAAAAGGCTAAAAAAGACTTGGAACGATACAATAATCAAATGAGGAAAGCAATTGAACAGCCACAAGTGTCAGTAAAAGATGGCAGAAAGAAGATAAGGCCCACCAGTGCATGGGGCTTGGCGCAGAAACACAAGCTGAAAGCCTCGTTATCTAATCAGCCGAAACTTGATGAGCTCTTTCAGTCTCAGGGAGAAAAAAGGAAGAGTGAGAATATTAAGATGGCAGAGGTCCCCTTTTCTATGGAAAACTTAAAAGCGAATTTCAAGAAACAAAAGAAAGCTGATTTCAAAGAGAAGGATGAGATCCGCCTGATCCACAGACTCCAGTTGCCTGACGCATGGCTGGTCTCGTCCAGAGCGGATGTCATGTTACTGAACCCATACAGAGTGGAGGAAGCCCTACTGTACAAAAGACTTCTTGAGAATCATAAACTCCCTGCAGAGGCACTGGAAACGCCAATTGTAATAACAGAGAGGTATGGTGAAGCAAGAGGTTTTTAACTCCTAGTGTTTAGTATTAAAACTTAAAGATTCTTTTTTTAGTAGGGGTTAAGTGATACTTATTTCAAGGAATATGTTGAGCAAGTTTTTCTAAACTCCAGTGCTACTAGTTGCTTAGAAATAATTTTGGAAGATCCTAAGTGACATCTTGACTTGGTAAATCCCAAGCTTGTTTGTGACTTCTTGGGTAATTGAAGCGTGTGCTTGAATCTTTTTGATATTATTCTGCTCTGACGTTGTCAGACATACACCAGAGTACAATTACACAGTGAATGCCTTTAGCAGCTATTACCAAAATCTTTTGCCCCATCCTGTTTCTGCTCATATACAAGTGTGTACATAGACACGTCTCCTTTCATCCATTAAGGTATGTAGGATATTTCTTACTCTTAGACCTTTATTATATTCATAAAAATAATTAGAAACAATCACAATATCTCTTTAAACCTTACTCAATAATAGTAGCTTAGAATTGTTCCTCGTTGTTTCAAAGTGTTTTTTGTTATTTTTGTTTTTTAGTTTTACAATTTTGAATTTAATTTCTATCTGTAAGTGTTCTACATATAACGCTTGTTTGTTTTTAAATTGTGTAATTGATTTACTATGTTGAAGTCAGTGGGATATTCTTACGTCTCTTGACTTTCCTGATGGGCAGTGAGGTTTCTGGTTTGGGATTTTTTTTTTTAAGATTTATTTTACTTTGTGTTTTTGTTGTGTGTGTGTGTGTGTGTGTGTGTGTGTGTGTGTGTGTGTGTGTGTGTGTGTGTGAGAGTGTGTGTGTGTGTGTGTGTAACTCACAAATGATTGGGTGCCTTCAGATGCCAGAAGAGGACTAAGTTACCGGCCATCGTGAACAACCATCTATGGATGCTAGAAACTGAGCTCCAGTCTTTAATAGAAGAGCAGCCAGTGCACTTAACCACTGAGCCACCTCTCCAGCGCCTGATATGGTGCTTAGCACATTCCTGCCCTGTTTTTAGCTGGAAGGTAACCTCAGGGAGACGGGAGAAGGGCCATGTGCTTCAGACCTCAGCCCCGTTCACTAGCTTTGGACAGAGGTGATCCTCCATCTCAAAGCACCTCAATTATCTCTCTATCTAATATCTATCGAATAGCTAATAACTATTGCCTGAACTAATTACATTTTTCATTGTAAATGGGATTTTTTAAAATATCTTATATAAGTAACTTACTTTATGTACAGATGAGTAGTAACCAACCTATAAACTATCTTTTCTTATGCCTAGTTTCTAGTCTGGAACAGACTGATGTACTAGGACAAAGTAGCTAAAACTCGGCCTTTAAAGGCTGGTAAAAATACCCTCAATAGGGCATCACTAGATAACTTCAAAAGGATTAGGAGTGAAGAAAGCGTGCCAGTGTGTGGTTTATTGAGGACATGGCCATCTAATGAAAACCACAGGGCACAAACACAGGACATTTGTCCAGTCTGCCTTTTCAGTGACCACATGACAAAAACCTGGGATCATCCACAGCATTTCTAGAGACTGACTCAGGAATTTCATCAAAGGAAAAATTGGATGCATGAGCTTCTGACTTGATGGCAGTTTTTTTCCTGTGTTTCCTCATGAACAGCCAGGACACATCTAACTTTGAAACTAGATTGCTTTTCTGAATGGTATTTATAGATTTGCATTTACTTCACAAAAATCTTTCTGTCCCTGTCTAAAATACAGCTTCTTAAACATGTTCCTTGGTGTGACGTCTGTTGTTTAAAGAGATGCAGTAAAAGCTGTCGTTTGGTGCCCATGTTCTAAGGGAAACAAACTTCTCTTGACTGAGCATTGACACTGAGAAAAGCGTGCTTCCAAATGCCCCTTGCCAGCTAATTAATGCTGCTTTTCTACGGAGTCCTGAACTGAGTGCCTCACTGTAGGGACAGGGTACTTGCAGATTGGGCTCAGTGTTCTCAGAATTCCACTGCTAGTTGTGAAGTTTATGTCTGAAGGGGGTAACTAACCACATCTAACACACGGTAACCACATACCGTAGATAGAGGAACAGTGGCTTGATTTGATGAGGCCCGACTGGATGACAGAAACTCTGCTGTGATCTTACAGGGCTGAGGAAACTAAACTCAGAACCTGTCTCAGGTGTTGTTTACTCAGCCGGTTGGTAAGCCACACACCAGGATTCTAATCAGACTGCTACCCATCAGATCGATTTCAGAGTTTGTGACATGAGCTGGACATACAGCCAGAGTGTTCTGAGATGTCTGATTCTGCTGTCAGTGGGAACCTCATCATTCTGAGCAAAGTGAAAGACTGCATTTGTTTTCCAAGGGGAATGGATCTGTAGCAGCACACTGCATTGCCAGGCAGTGCTTTGCTGTGCACCAAGTCAGTTTCTCTGCTGTGCTGTGTCTGTCCTCTTTTCTGACGCCTCTGAGACACCTTTGTCAAGCTTACTGTGCTTACATTGACCTGAAAGAATCTCCCATGGTTTGAGCTAAAAATTTATCAGTTTTTGGAAGGAAAAAAAAATGTTGCTGTTATTGAGGAAGTCAATGACATTTACAGTAACAGCATTTGAGTCTGAGTGTAACCTTTTGAGGAGCTTGTTGACTGCTTTTCATTTGTGGTAACCACTTTAAAGGTATTAAAGGTGGGGCAAGTTTCGATTTCTGTTGTATTTAGAGAGCTACTGTTTACCTTTTTCATTGAGTTTGTAACATTCTAGAAGAGACAAGCTGTCCTTTATGTCTGCTCTCCTTTCTGGGCATGCTCTGCAGGGGCCTCTGATACACTGTTAACAGAATGCAGAGTGCTTTCTCGCAGGGCTGGTACTTCAAGTAAAACACCCTTGGATTAGCTTCCATAAATCCTCTTTTATTTCAATCTTAATATTTAGCATAAAGAACCATGGTTTATTTCTTTTTTTTTTTCCAGTCTTCTTAATGGATCTCAGTATTTAGAAGTTTTACATAAAATGTCAACAGCTGAGCAGAGATGCAGTGGATCATCTTACCTGAGTGACCCTCGTCTTACAGCAAATGGCTTCAAGATCAAACTGATACCAGGTACAATATGTAGCTTTACCTTCTGTCTCTGACCAAAAGCTGCATTTGGCTTTCAGAGCTTCCGGGTATATTTTTATTTTACTAAAGTCACTGTAGGTGTGCAGAAGTGGATTCCCTGCAGAGGGCCGCTCAGGTCATCACCACACTTCTGCTGCCTTCTGACGAGGCAGCCCAGTTGCCGTCTATGTAGCTCAGCTGCCAGAACTCTTTGGTGAGGGGGAAAAAAAAAAAAAAAACCACGTGGGATAAAGAAATGCTCTGATGAAAGTGGCCATCTCTTTTGCTGTTTAGAAGTATTTACTTCTTTTGCCAAGAGACATGGAGCATCAGCTGTCCCCACATGAGCATCTGGATCCCGTGGCTTTGCCACATAGATTGAGTGTAATGTATCTGCCTTGGGGAGTCCAGGGTTTTTTGGCTTTTTTTTTCTGGCCTTCTCTATCTTTCCTGGGTTAGCCTGTCTGTCACCTTCTTCTCTCCAGTGCCACATTGTCACACCTAAAATGTAGGTAAGTAAGGTTTTCTAAAGGAATGCTCTCACAGAGGCTCAGAGACAGTCAGTGGGGCTGGAGAGATGGTCAACAGGTAAGAGCAGTGGCTGCTTTTTCAGAGCACCCACAGAGACGCTCACAACTGTTTGTAACCATCTGTTCTGCCTTCCTCATGCAAGGCTTCATATGTTGCACAGACATACATGCAAACAAAATAAACACATAAAACAATAACAATTCATTTTAGAAAGAAAATAAGTAAGACGGTGAACAGAAGCACAGAGCCAGCTATCAGCAAAAAAAAAAAAAAAAAGTTTTAATGTTGCAAGCTTCAGATTTTGCTTCACGTTTCACAGTCTAACAAGATAAAGATGCCTCCTGTGAATGCCTGCCTCCATGGATCCAGTTGCTTATACTTGAGATGGAGACTGCGTGTCAGAAAACACATTTCTCAGTTTCATCATTAGTAACAACTAAGAATTTTTGAGTACCCATTATATGCAGAGTACCCTTCAAAGAATTAACATAGCAGCCCCTTTACCCCACCCCCCCAGCAGTCTCCAGAGTAGCCTCTATCACAGTCTCCATTTTACAGATGAAAAATACTGAAGCATGGTTTGCTCTAGAGGATAGTCAGTGTTAGACCTTGGATTGGGACCCACACAGCATGCGTCCAGTGTCTAGCTTTAACAGATTTGTTGCTTTGTTTTGTTAAAGTCATACAGTAAGTGTAAACCCCCAAGGTAACACGAATCAATGGCAAGACTGGCCATGATGACACACGCCATCATGTTTCCATACCTTGAGAGGCTGAGACATGAAGAACACTGTACATTTGAGGCTAGCCTGGTGTATGTAGTGAGTTTAAAGCAATCTTGGGCTACACAGGGAAAGCTGTCCCAAAACACAAAGCAAACTATTGGTATAACGACAAGTTTAAATCCTTCTCCGGTCTCCAGCTCACCTCTCAGACCTGCACTAATCTGCAGTCATTTCTTCTAGACCTCAGAGAGATCTTTTCCTTGAGGCTTTGGGCATCTTTGAATTGGAAAATTTGAAGTATAAAGAATGGTGTGTGTGTGTGAGAGAGAGAGACTTTATTCCTTTATCCGTTCTCTAGCTTATGTCGCGTGTTGCTGGAGAGTGCCTTTTCTTCACATCTTTGTAAGTATCTAAGAAGGACGGACTAGAGCCTGCTGTGTCCTCTTCACCTTCCTTGGTGATTTCAAGCCCCGTTTGATGTCCGTGTGCTCTCAGACTCATTTCATCTCCTTTATTGAACTCTGTGGCTCATCCTTTAGCACTTGGTGATATCTCATCTTTTCTCAGTTATTTCTCGGGAAAAACATTAACATTCCCACTGTTCTCTCTGCTACCCTGGCATCTATCAGAGTCTATCATTCAAGTCCCTAGATCTGCAACCTTTCACGTTCAAGCACTAACAGCCATTCATCCACACACTCCTACATCACATGGCATTGATCCAGTGTTCAGGATACTGTCATTCAAGTAGGGTGAGTGCCCTCTGATCTCTATAGTCAAGGCTGGTGCTTTGGAATATATACTGTTGCGGGTGGTATACCCAATTACACATTTAACCATGTGCCTTTAGTTTCAATGACTAAGTTACCTGAAAATAGCGTAATAAATAGCACCAATTTCTAGCATCTTTTTAGTTCAATCTTTGAGAAAACACTAGCATTTTTATTTCCTGAAATTCTGTAGTAACAAGATAAGATGTCTGTTTTTATTCTTGGTAAGTTAAAATAAGTGAGATCTTTAAATAATATATAAGACCAGTGAGCTAGAACTTGAAGTACAGCAGTTGATAAAAACACTTAAACCATCTTGATATTAATAAATATCATGGGACTTCATTCTCTCTCCAAAGTAAGCAAATGAAAGGAACAGACCAGTAGGAAGTGAGCTTAAATTAAATTATATAAAGTACATGTGGTGTCACTGAGCACCTATGACTTAATTGACGTCTTCTGGGAAATTATTATTTGTTCTCTATGAAGGAACAAAACCTTGTCCTGAAATATTAAATTCTGGTGAAGGTTCACTAAGTGTTCTAACAGTGGTTTTTGTTTCCAATGGATATGTTCTGGAATATAATTTTAACTAACTTAACTATGCCCCTGTGTGTTTTTGTTTTTGTTCCTCAGGAGTTTCCAGTACTGAAAACTACTTGGAAATAGAAGGCATGGCTAAGTGCCTTCCGTTCTATGGAGTAATGGATTTAAAGGAAATTCTTAATGCCATAATAGACAAACATGCAAAGGAGCTCTGTGAGTGCAGACCTCGGAAAGTGATCAGTTACCTGGAGGTGGGCCTCATTGCTCATATTGGGGGCCTAAGTTTAATCAAATACAAACCTTTTGTTTTGGTTTGTTTTGAGATAGGGTCCTACTCTGTGGCCCTGACTAGCCTGGAAGTCACTCTGTGGACCCGGCTGGCCTAAATTCTCATCCTCTGCCTCCTTTAACTCTGTGCTAGGATTAAAGGGTTGTGTAAATGGTTAAAAAGTAAATTCTAAAATGTTTGTTTTCACAAATTGCTATTTTAAAAAATTCATTAAAATATTTCACAGCATAGACTGTTATAAATGCTCTGAAAGATCCATATAATACCATTTTTAGGCACCTTTATTTATGAAACATTCTGTAGGGTTGCTTTCTTTTAATCCCTATAAGTAATCTCCTCAGAATGGCTTCCAAATTATTCTACCTTTATACTGTATTGTTTGTTTAAAACATTGAATTATGATTCTGAACTCTGAGCTCTCCAGAAGGAAGAGAAAAATCTGAATTATTGAATAAGTGAAGCTAAGAATAAATGTAACTTTACTTGCTAACACTCTGTAGCATGTACCAAAGTGAGAATTGCCAGAGCAAGCCGGGCTTGATGGCACACCTGCCTCCCAGCACTCCCAAGACTTCTGAGGCAGGATGATCACAAATTTGTAGCCAACCCAGACTACAT
>JARWLC010000007.1:1532500-1720000 GCA_033318265.1 Phyllotis vaccarum
ATAAATAATATACAGCGTTGATTTTGTTCTCGTATCCAACCTTCACACTAATTGCAAGCTGTAGGCTCCACAGGAAAGGACAGGTGTACTGTAGGTGTCTGTCTGCCTTACAAGGTTAACTGTTCAGAGAGAATTTATCCGTGGCTGGCACGTCATAAAGGACTGAAGAGGTAGGGAATGAGAACATGACAAAATAACATATTCCAATATGATAATAGTTTAGCTTTAGGGTCAAATTTTGTCAGAGAGCATACATGGGAAGGTCAACATTTTTAACAGAAAAATTAGGTCACAATCTTTTTTGAATTTTTTTTTCATGTATTCCTTCACAAACCAAGTCAGTGTTTCAATACTTTGAAAAAAAAAAGAAACACAATTTGTTTAATGAGTGCATTTGGTGTCAAACATAGTAAGATACGTTTTGTGGCTGGGTATGGTGTCTCCACACCATCTACAGTTCTCATGCGTCTTCTATAAATTCTTAATCTTTGTATTTGCATATAAATTATGATACCTGAAGTTATTCCTGTTGCTGAGTCTGTTTCCCCACCAAACGTAGGTTTCCCATGACCCAAATACTGCCCCCCAAACCCTCTAAGTCACTCTGTAAAATCGGGACATCTTGCCGACATTGTGTGTGTGTGTGTGTGTGTGTGTGTGTGTGTGTGTGTGTGTGTGTGTGTGTGTGTGTGTGTGTGTGGTGTAACACTGGTATGAGTTTGTCTACATGCAGAGGCAGCCGGTATTTCTGCCATACTGTTCTGCATTGATCTCTTTTGTGAGGCTGTGTGGCCACTGCTGGGTTTGGAGGCTCACACTACCAACCCAGCTTTTCTATGTTGAAGCTGGGGATCAGAACGTACATTCTCTTTACTTGCACACCTTAGAGCCATTGTCCAAACCAAGTTAATTCTCTTTAATTGGACAAATTGAGAGGTAACAGCTCACCAAGAAACAGGAAGAAATCGTATCATATGCACACCAGCCCTAACAGCCCTAAACAAAGAAATGTGCATCCTCCCCCGTCCCCCCAATAAGTCAGATTGGTCGTATCACACCATCTTGCAAACTATCCGATTAGGATTGCAGATACTCTCAACACTAATCCCTAGGCTGAGTTTTCTGAACCGATGGCTTAACATGAAAACTGGGTCTTAAGGGGCCTTGGGGTCCACAAAGTACAAGTATTCTTCCAGCAAATTAGCAGGGTGGGTGTGCTGCCTGCTTTTTTCATAGGAGTGCTGTGTCTCCCACCCCACCCCCACCCCGCTCTGCCGCAATCCCATCAGCCCTTGACAGCATGGCTGGAGCAGGCAGCAACGGAGAGGCCCTTGCTCCCCGGATGGAGGTAACGGCTGCAGGCTGGGAGACTCGGGAGCCGGGGAGTTAGGGCAGGGTAAAAACAGGTCCTAAATTACTCGTTCCTCATCTAGACCTCCGTGTCCCCGACCGGACGAAGGAAAGACGTTTAAATGTCGTTTTCCCACAGCACCGTTGCTACCCAAAGGTGTTACCTTGTGGGAAGGCCAGTTGCACCGTGTGCCTTGGAGCCGAGGCCTGTGGGCTCCTTTTGTACTAAGATTTTGCCAGAGCAGAAGCGAGGCATGGCATAGGCGCGTCTCTGGCATTATTTCTATAGTGAAAACTGGTCTCAATTCAAATGGACAGATCGTTGTTTTCCTTGATTATTGTGGCTTTACATAAATTTTGTGGCTTAGGTTGCAGTCACTGGAACCCACACCTCTATAGCCTACATTTCTTAACTAAACGCATAAATAAAATATTTCCCCTTTTTAATCTTCAAAATACTTTTGCGAGATCCCTCCGGTCTCTTGAAAGGTAGAAGAGAGGAGTTGAGCACAGGCAGGGTTTGTACATACAGAACAGTTTATCGCTGGACAGATCCAACTGCCAGGGAAAAATGCTAGCGAGAGACACTGCTGCCGAGGTTACCCAGATATTAAGAAGGATGGAACTCCATGTAGAGTTTGCCTAGCATGCACAAATGACCAAGAGGCTGGATTTGATCCCCAACACGCCCATCCGCTCTGCAAAAAGGCATTAGATACGCAGGGAAGCAGTGTCCCCATGACATCATAAGGATCTGAGAAGCTATCCAGACAGTTGAACACAGGAGAAAATGGAAGGTGCGCAGGATTAAAGGGCGTGAGTGCACGCTCCGTTTCTCCTGTTGATGTTATTGTTAGGGAAGCAACCATTAAGAGGAAATAATCACTTTCAATGCAACCCCAAAGGAAAATACCTGAGATTGTCAACAACTTCCTACATTCATTAACATGAATAATCAAGTTAGCTTTAAGCTGGGCCTGAATCTGTCATGTAACCCTAGTTACTCAGGAGGAGGAGGCATGGAGATTGAAACCTGGCTGGCTACAAAGCAAGAGCAAGGTCAGCCTGGGCAAATTAGCAAAGAGTCTTGTCTCCAAAAGTTTAAAACAAAGAGGGGTGGGACCTATGTACACAGCTCAGAGTGGTTAGACCCTGGATTTGGTTCCCAGTACACTGCTAGAGAGAGAGAGAGAGAGAGAGAGAGAGAGAGAGAGAGAGAGAGAGAGAGAGAGAGAGAGAGAGAGAGAGAGAGAGAGAGAATGTGTGTGTGTGTAACTTCAAAACCTTCACTGTGTTCAGAAATGCTAAAGAGCCAGGGGCGGTGGTTATTTGCTTAATTGATTTGGGGTCACGAGTTTTTACTGTGACTTTAAAATCTTGGATCAATACTTATCAAAATCGGGCTTCCCATAATGGGCTTGATAAACCATGGCAGCTTCCCAGATGATACCATTGTACCTGGTGAAATGCTGCGTGTGAAGAAGCATTGACCTATCCTGTGAACCTAGAGTCCCTTAGAGTCTCAAGTTAATTTCTTTATCCTTTTATTTTCATACAATCTATTTATTTTTTGAATCTATTTCTTTAAACCAATACCTTTTTCCTTGCTGAACCACTGAAGTCCATAAAGTCAAAGGTCTCACTCAAACTATGATATAATAGCCATCTGCCATCTGCAGTTCAGATGTGGACCTGACCCCAAGTCCAATATCATCTCTAACAATCTGGAATGTGATTCTCTCTGCTTTATCTTGAGCATTCATCAGGATCTAGAATCATCTTTTTTCCCCAGAGAAAATTTAACTATTAGTCATACTTAAAATCTCTATAAATTAGCCCACCTTTCCCACAATTTTTTAAATTATCAAAGGATCCATATTTCCAATGTCCTTAAGTATGACCAGTCTTTAGCTGTATATGCACCTCTTGGTTGAGTGGCACCAGTGCCACACGGTGTGCAGTGAGAAGGCTAAACAGTGGATGCTAGTGTCCTGGTGAAGTTATATGATGTGTTGTGCCCACAGCCACTGCAAAGAGGCCTATTGAAGAAATTATTGAGCCAATTCTTTTTTAAATTGTTTTTTTCACTTATTTTACGTGCAGACCACAGTTTTTTCTCCCTCCTCTCCTCCCATCCCCTCACCTCACCTCTCATTTACCCTCCTTCACATCCACTCCTCCCTCCATCATTGTCTCCATTCAGAAAGGTGTGGGCCTTGGTGAGCCTGAACAAAACATGGCAAATTGAGGCAGGGTGAAGCTCCTTCCCCTACACCAAGGCTGGGGGAAATAATCCAGCATGGGGAACAGGTTCATAAAAACCAGATAAGTGTACCATGGACAGATCATGATCTCATTGCTAGGAGCCTCATGGTCAGACTAAGCTAAACAACTCACACACTTGCAGAGGGCCTAGGTCCATCTCACGCAGGATTCCTAAATCCAGAAAGCATGAGCTGCTATGGTCAGCTGTTTCTGTGATTGGGGTTGATAGGACTAATCCAGAAGCAGAATGGGTTTGGGGGATAGGGACAGGAATGGGTACCATTGTGTACTTAGTGCAAGGGATGGTACAGACAGACTGGGTGGTCACCATCTTCACTGCCTCAGTCAGAAAAGGTCTCAGGCCCAGGAGAGAGGATGCTTGTTTCTGACTGCCTGTGAGAAGCTAATAAGTATTTAAACTTGAAGCACTAAGTGCAAAGTAGGATTTAGGATACTTTACCCAAGTTATTAAGGTAGTTATGTTTGAAAATTTAGTTTGAGGGAAACAAAATTTATTTGAGAACTTATGAGCCCTTCGCTACCCTGCTGGGTTTTCCATTCAGGTTCTGCAGGTACTGATGGAAGGGTAGGTGGAGAAAAGACCTCTCTTCCACTCCTGCTAATTTATAATGAGAGCCTTGGAACAGCTAACCATCCCAAAGGCTGCACAGACTAAAATGCCAACACCATGCACTGCATTTTAAAAGATCCAATTTCAAGCTGAGTTTGCACTGTAATTATCTGAAAGCTGACCTCAGCTTAAGTAGCTGTTCCTTGACTGCAACAGCTTTCTGATAATAAAAGACTTTAATATTCAAATACAATTTTGTGGGTAGCATTTCTATAGACATGCTTAATATATCATAAAGGGAATCCATTGATCATAAAAGCTGGACTTCCTTGATTTTTAAGAACTTTCTGTTAGGTGTGTTAATTGTGCTTTCTAATTTAGATCATAGAGATGAATGACAAGTTAAGAAACAGGCAAGAGATTGTGAATGGACTGAACATATTTTTGGAAGAAAATGGTATGTTTGTTTAAGTGAATTTACATTTCTTTAAACCTTAAGAACATGTTATTTCTTAAAGAGCTCTTTCTGTTTTTTAAGCTTGCTTTCATTTCATCTAAAATGAAATTCCAATGGATTTAAAAAAGAAAAAAAAGGCCCAGGCTCTGCTGTGTGCAGCCAAAAGTGAACCCCCAGTCTTTCCCTGACCCAATAGCAAGCTTATGTTTCTGCACAGAAATCATCAGACATTTGTAGGTGTTTATGATCTACTTTGAAGTTCTTTCACCTTTTCCTTGTTTTTCAATTAATTTTCTTGGTCATATAAAACACTCATAGTATTAGATATGTAGGTTACACATTTTAGCTCAGACCTAAGGATGGTAAACAAGAGTTTTCAGCACTAACAGCTGTCTTCATCTCTCTCATCCTTCTCTTTTAACAAAGTCTTTTTGTGTGAGACAGGCCTATTCATACCTGCTTCAGCATCCCAGGGTTAGGTGAGATTCCCAGCATGCACTAGAGATGCCGTTGGAGCAGTCTCCGTTCTGCTGCTTTCCCTGGACCTTTTCCTTACATGCACAGTCCCTTCCCTCAGAGGTAAACTTCTGAGACTTTAATGCACACATAACCACTGGGCATGTTTTCACTGAGGAGGTCTGGGAAAAAGTGTGGTTTTTTATTGTTATTTAAAGTGTTTTCTTGTTGCTGTTACATACTAACCACTGTCCTCCCTCTCTCCTCTCTTCCTGGTCACTCCCAAGGGGTGTGATCTGACAAGTACCTACATGATGCTGGTGTTGTTGAGGGATCACACTTGGTGTAATTAGATGTAGATAGTTCTTTCATGGACTGTTGGGTTCTTGAAATAGAACACAGATACACTGAAATACAAATATATACTTGAAGTTAAATGGATTTACAAATTGTCTACATACTTGTGAGGTATCTCACAAGCTCTGATTACCCTATTCATTTTAATCTCTCCGAATGTCATTTTGAGTGGGATATCAACACAATTAGATCAGACGTCTTAATATTACTGTATGTAGAATATATTTCTAGTCTCTTCCTAATGTGGAATATTTTTGTTATTCTTCTTAAATTGCCTTTTCTAAAACAGGTAGCCAAAGTGGCTGTTTTTTCTCCGTAGCCTATATCATCAGGTGGTGAGTTGATAACGAGGTATTTTTCTAGATCCTAGTAAAGTCTGGAACCTCAGTAAACTCATTGAGTAGGTGCTGAAACCTTCATCAACTGAAGGTCTGTTTCCTCTCAGACTCTGTTCTCTGTGCTTCCTTTGTCCATATCTGACAATTACATTTTACTTATGTGATCCTGCTTCTACTTTTATTTTCTCTTGTGCTCACTTCCTATTGTTATTGTTTAATAGCATATGTATGTTGTACTATGATCTATCAGTATCATTTTGCAATAATAACATTGTTAATTTACATAATATATTACTATGACCATACCTTGGAGATAGAATGTATAAAAACATACTATATAACATCATAAAATTATATATTGCACAATCTATTATATGTTAATATTTTATGCTTAAAATAACCTAATGGGAAAATTTTCAGTCTCTAAATTACCTCTCATACTGAATTTCAGGTGTGATTAAGGGTGTGGCCCAGAGGTACTTGTAACAGGAGATTTCTTATTAATTATGAAAGTTTGGCCTTACCTGAGTCTTGTTTCTAAATAGTTCTTATAACTTAGCCCATTTCTATTAGTCTCCATGCTACCACATGGATCAGGGGTTTAACCTCCCCCTGCATGTCTTGCTTCCTTTATGTCAGACTGACAACCCTTTCTTTCCTGAGCTCTCCCTGTTTGGGAGTCTTGCCTATCTCTCCCGCCTAGCTGTTGGCCATCCAACTTTTTATTAAATGAATCATAGTGTAATCAGATATCTTGCCAGAGTATATGTAAAGCTCTGGTTTGATCCTCAGCAAACGATGATGATGGTGATGATGGTGATTTCAAATGTCAATGAAGATTCATGCCATTCCTGTAATCATTTCATAGTTTAAGAGTTTAACGACCATATTTAATCATCCTCTTGACCAAAAAGTGCGAATTGAAATTTAGGGAATATAGAGTAAAATGTAAGATATAATTAATTAATAATAATTGGGTTGATATTAATATTTGAGTACTGAATCCTGGTCAACTTAAAGAGAAACTATGAAAGAAAGGTACCCTGAATACTATGTTTTTTAAAACAGCAATATGCAGGGTTTCAATTAGTGAACAAAGAAAATGATGTCAAAACCAGTAAGTCATGGGTAGGGTCCCACATGTCTAATATCTCTTAAAGAGACAGAGGCCAGCAGATCTCTGTGAGTTTGAGGTCAGCCTGGTCTCCAGTGAGTTCCAGGAGAGCTGGGGCTACTTAGAGAGGCTTTGTCTCAAAAACCAACCCAACAAAGCATTAATATAGTTGGAAATATTCAGATGCATAACAAAGGAAAGAGAAGATAACAAAATACATAAAAGGAAAGTGAAAATCTGGGTAGGGATGTGAGTTGTAGAGAAGTCTAGGATGGAGGGAACCCCGAGGGTCAGGTGGCCAGGATGGCATTTCCTAGTATTCTGTACTGGGTCATGGTCCTGGTGCCAGAAACTCTTTAAAAATTCCCTGGTGCCTTTTTTTTTTTTTTTTTAATTTAGCATTACCTTAAGGTTTGTGTACTGACACAGTGCTTCTCATTCATTGGGTATTCTTTGTGTGGCTTTATCTCTGCCTCTCAGTTGACAGAGACCCAAGCAGGAGGCAGACTGTGGGTATGCATAGGTTTGTGTGAGCCTCTGCCTCCTCTCTTTGCCCCATGAGGAGACAGTCATGAGAAATAAAATTCAAGGTTCATTTGGAACCAAATAAGAATAGACTTGATGTCAAGCCAAGAGAAGTGTGAACTGAGTCAGAACGGGGGGGGGGGGGGGTCCCTGCTAAAACCTCCGTTGTATTTCAGTCACCTCATGTTTATTATATTCTTTCAACACAGAAGAAGAAACCTATTTAGAAGAATTGGAAGAAGAATCTGACATTTTTGAGGTATAAACACATTTCTGAACTGAAATTCTATTAAAAAATCTGAAGCAGCAGAAAACACCTCTCCATTCTCTTGTGTGATATCTGCCAGGAGCACATGCTGATGACTTTAGGGCTGACACTGGCTCCATTTAACCAGAATGTTAAGATTCTGTTCACCTTGATTCTGATGTTTATCTGAAGCACTATTGTGCTATCCTCTCTTCCATTCTGTTTTCATATTGTACTTTGCCCTGCATTCCAGATGGATCCACATCTTCTTGTCGTTATCTTTCTCCTGACCTGTAGCTATTCCTTTCCCATTGATTTGGTTGACTAAGGTCAAGAATTTAGTTCAGCAAACCCAACAGAAGTGCTCTCTATCAACACACATGACCCTAAGATGCCTTCATCTTAAAGGAGGAAGCTAAGTGAGGATGTGGCACACTTGAATTTTTAAAGGAATTAGTTTACCGTCTAATGCCTGAGCTTTAGGCAAGTTGTGTACTCTTGCTCTTTGCAAGAAGCTCTTTCCTGCCCTGTGCCTCTGACTCACACTGTCTGTCTCTCTTCTTTGAAGGAGGAAGAAACAGAAGCTCTGAGTGAAGATGGTTCCAAAGAAGCACACGATAAGTCAGTGAGATGCACAGTTCTGCACATCCTATTTATCCGAGGAAAATCTAACTCAGTAACTCAGCGATAGTCCGTAATTGTAACAGTGAATTTTCTCTGGTCTAAAGCTCTTTCTGTATACATTTTCAGCCTCATCTCCAACACTTCTTTTCTCCTGTACTTGAACCGTAGAGCACTAAATTGCTCTAATTTTTCTGAAATCAACCTATTTCTTTCTTAATCTCCTTTTAGAATGTGTTGTAGCTAGGCAGGAACTGGTAGGTGGAGGTTGTTGAAAATGAATTCTGGCCTCCTGATCAGCTCAGGACCCCTAGTGAGGAAGGTGACAGCTTTGCTCTTCCTTAGAATTTAAAACATCATCTAGAGTCAAGTGGTGAGGGTGGGAACAAGCTTTGGGGCTCATTGGGGTCCTGATCAGAGGAACGAGATGTAAGGTCTGCCTCTGGTCCCAGTGGAGACATGAGGCTCTAGTCAACTCCAGAGGCCCCTCTGCATAAACAGACGACCTTCACTGGATTAGTGGATTCTTAAAAAAGAACAACAGAAAGTTAGAAAAAAAGCATTCTGGGGGAGCAGAGAGAGTTATGGGAGGAAAATAGGGGATGGATAGGATCCTATGTCATTGATATAAATTAATAATAAAGATTAGAACATTGCATATTATTGGCTCATTCCTTCAGAGTTAGTCCAGTTAGGGCTGTCAATCGCCTGGCCAGGAGTCTGCCCTCAGGAAAGCAGATTCACCTGAAAGCATGTTGACAAAGGAATAATCATCCCTGTAATGGCGGCTAGCCTTCCCCAAAGCCCCTCTGACATGCTGCTGCTTAGAGCACCTCTGTTCCTCGGACCTGCTGAGCTGGCCCAATTGCCTTTCCTTTGTGTCTCTTTTCCTTCTGGACACTGGCTAAAGCTCTGTGGCACCCTGGGCTTCCGTGGTAAAAGTGAACTTTTCTTGGCCCCAAACTCAAAGCGGGCTCTCTCCCTTTCCCTCCTCTGTCTCCTTCTGATGACCATCAAGATGAACAACCTTCAGGCCGTCTGTGTTTTTATCTCAGATTTTAATAAAAACTTCCTTGTGCTTCCTAGTCTGTTTCTAAGTTCTTTTATTAGTTAGAATACGAATTCAGAGGGAGCCTGTTTCCCTGGTAACATACTGTTTCAGATTACCCAGTTTTGCTTGTTGTAATCAACACATTTTTACTCCTCTACACTCAGAATTAATGTTAATTCTTGAAAATTCCTAAGGACCGTCTGGACAAATTGGACACCTTCTTGGTATTTTATTATCTATGTTGTCTAATTAATTTTGCATTTTATTACATATTTATTTGCATATAGTTCCTCTAAGCACATTTATTTCCCCATCACTTGTTTCTACTGTATAAGATATAGTGATTTGAAATTATATAAATATTTATAAATGTAATATACAAATTACTTTTATGTATCGTTCTTGTTTACCGAATGTTGATGCCCTGAAGAGAAATGGCAACTTTGGGCTTTTTCCTCATACCCTGCACAACATCCTGGTATATTCAAGTCACTAAATAACATTGTGCTTATCTGTTTATTTGCCTCACAAATATTTATTGGGGTTTTTGTTATGTTCTAGGAGCCATTATAGATTTGTGCAAATATATAAAAACTCAAAGCCCAACACAAGGTCCTGTCCTTCATAGACTTTGTTCTTTATTGAATGGATATATTAATTAGCTAACTAGTACAAATGGCCTAAGTCTGTAGGACTATGTATTTACAAAGCAATTGTTCTCTTTTTAATATCATTGACTTACAGTACTTACATAGCAATCTGAATTATTACTATTCTAAATGCCATCTGAATTAATGCTACTTTCTATCTTTTGTAGTGTAAGAACATCTCACAAAGTGTCCCTCAGGAGTATCACATCAATGACAGATGAAGAGGTTAGAATTAACTAAGTAATGTAATGTGTCAAACTTTAGGAACTTGGTAAACAGAAACATAAATATATTAATCACTAGTTTAAAGTTCTATAAGACTTAGCTATTGATATGAGATTTTTCATGGTTTCCTCACGTTCATGTGTGTATATTTTTCTAAATATTATTTTATGTGTCACAATAAGAACAGCCTCTCCCTGTTCTATATTCATATATGTACACACACACGCACACATACAGAGATGTGTGCACCACTCTGGAGTCACAAGTGATACTACTTAGCAGTTATGGATTGGCAGCCCATGTGCATCTGCTGGCAAGTCTTCTGAACATCATTTTTGTATATTTCAGACATACAGAAAATACAAGGCACTTCTGCTCAACACAAAGGTGTAATCAGTATTGCTCTGTTTTCCTTGAACACAAGGATGGCCCGTCTTTATGTGTGAGGTTATCAGAACTGCAGTCTCAGGCGCTCTATCACATGACTGGATCCTGACTTATATTTGCACAAATCTGTGTCTTGCCGCTTATCCTTTTAGAAAGTAAAGACATGTGTAGCCAAACTGCTCCTGCTTCTTCCTATTTCCCTTTATTGCTTCCCACTGCCCCTAAGTTAGCAATCAGGGTCTCACTAGCCACAGTGAAATTGTACGCACTTTAGTGGATTTATTTCCAGTTCTTCTTTGTGCATGCCAGGGAAGCATTCTGTCACGAGACTATACCTCCACCTTATCTATATTTTAGTGGGCAGACTTACACACACACACACACACTGTTCACAAACTTTATACAAGTATATAAATATAATAATGTTTCTGCATCTATTTTTATTGATGATGATTTGTAGGTATATTCATGTTTCGAGGTTTCATCAAGACATCCTGAGTTGACCAGCTGGGGTACATCCTACTGTTACACCTACTAGCCTCCAGGCCCTGGATTTGACCATCACTGAAGAGCAAAACAAAACAACCCCCCAAATCACTTAGAAGCCCCTTCCTTGGTGTCACTAAGTTTGTTGGAAAACCTAGGCAGCAGAGGGAACCATGTTGAGGTACCACTGTATGGATGGTGTCAATAGTGTAAAGTAGCACAAAGATCAGGGCTTTGTAAAGACAGGTGATAAGCAGAGCTCACTAGGGAAGGTGGCCATGTTTGGTCGCTTCCAGAGATGGGCAGAGTGCAGTAAAGAGGTTTTTGACTTTCACTGTGTTCAGGGAGCAGCACTGTGACTCCAACATTATCACTTTGAAGAAGTGAATTAATGTGACTTTCTTCTTTGTGTGCTCTGTAATCAAACATGTCTCATCTCATCCTGTGTAGCTAGGTCTCAGCTGTCCTCATGACATTTACTAATGCGGAGATGATTCCTTCCCTGAACCGTGTCTCCCAACCTATTCCATTGCACAATGTGCCCACCTCAGACACAATGCTTTCACTTATAGTTTTTATTTTTAAATACGTGTCTTAAATGTGCTTGAAAACCGTGTGTGATGCTGAGCGCTGGCGTTTGAGTGCCTCCCATTTGCTTACACTTTCCAGTTGTGCATGAACACAAGCAGGTCCAATTCCTCAGTGTCTCTACTTGTACTTGTCATTTCCTTTTTGTGTGGGTCTGTGAAAATTCTTCGTGTGTTTTCAGACTGTTGTGAGTTTAGAATTGTGTCTTGTGAATCTTCTTAGTGGTAATAGGAATAACATTACTATATTTTATTTGATATTAATACAGCTAGAAAAGCTTGTGTTTTATTGTGGTTGGGGTGTTCCATTTAACACATAACATACCCTCATATTTCAGATGTACTTATGGGTTTTTACTCTTATTGTTAAGTCTCGCTCTGTTTTAATTAGAAGATGTAGTTTTGTATGTGGCTTTATATACTTGTCTCTCCTTTCTTTACTTTCTGTCTCTGTGTGTGTCCTTCCCCGTCTTCTGTAATTAGACTGGTGTGTGCATGTGTGTGATTATATGTTTATGTGTGTGTGTGTGACTGTGTGACTGTGTGTTTGTGTGACTGTGTGAGTGTGTGTGCATGACTGTTTGTGTGAGTGTGTGTGTGACTGTGTTTGTGTGAGTGTGTGTGTGACTGTGTTTGTGTGACTGTGTTTGTGTGGGTGTGTGTATGTGTTGTAGTGGATTTATGATGTTACATTGTAAATAATTGTCCCGCCTATGAGTTTAATAAAAAGGCTGATTGGCCAAAGGCAGACAGGAAGTGTGGGCGGGGCTACCAGACTAAGAAAACTCTGGGAACACAGGAAGAACTGAGCAGAAATGCCGCTGAGACTCCAGAGTTGCCAGACAAGTCAAAAGACGCAGAGGACAACTGTGCTGCTCTGAGAAAAGGTAGCGAGCCACATGGCTGAACAGGATAAGTGTCATGGGTTAGATTAAGGGTAAAGAGTTAGCAAGTTATATGCCTGGGCTCCAGATCAATCAGCGTGCGATTAATGTAAGCATCTGTGTGTCTCTGTGGGACTCTGGGTCTGCGGGTCTGCGGGTCTGAGGGTCTGAGGGTCTGAGGGTCTGAGGGTCTGAGGGTCTGAGGGTCTGAGGGTCTGCAGGTCTGTGGATCCAAACCTTGAGGTTAGGCATGAAAGTCCGGGCCACGAGGCTAGGCCAGAAAGACTGGGTCAGAAACCTAATACAACAGTGTGTGACTGTGTGTATGTGTGTGCTTGTGTGAGTGTGTGACTGTGTGTGTGACTGTGTGTATGTGTTTATGTGTGTATGTGCATTTGTGTGACTGTGTGTGACTGTGTATGTGTGTGACTGTGTGTATGTGTTTATGTATGTATGTGCATTTGTGTGGGTATGTGTGTTTGTTGTGACTGTGTATATGTTGTGTATTTGTTTGTGTGACTGTGTGTGT
This sequence comes from Phyllotis vaccarum, assembly GCA_033318265.1. Taxonomy (NCBI): domain Eukaryota; kingdom Metazoa; phylum Chordata; class Mammalia; order Rodentia; family Cricetidae; genus Phyllotis; species Phyllotis vaccarum. The sequence continues at coordinate 1,545,601 of JARWLC010000007.1, forward strand.
GTTTGTGTATGTTTGTGTGAGTATAGGGGTGTCTTTCTCTTCTGCTAGAGGAAGATAGTTTTAGTTTGGTCTTTTAATTTAAAAGTTATACTCAAATTTTATTTTGAAGGATTTTTCATGTATGATGCCTACTATCCAAGCATGTTGAGATATCTAGTAGGATATATGCATCTTGCCATCACAGAGAATAGAGCTAAAATTGCATGTTGAGAAAATATGCAAAGTAAGCCTTGGATTTGGGTTAGTCATTTACAGAGCAGGTTGAAAGAGGGAATATAGGAGATAGGGGAAAGGGGAGTTAAGAATATTACCCCAGCAAACCCCAGTAGTTTAAGGAGCACACTGACCCCAGGCAAAGGCAACAGATTAGAACAAGAAACAATGATCTCAGAAGTCAAGGGCGACATCAAAGGAAATGAGAACTTAAAAATAATGTTAGTTGTAATGGTTTGGTGACCTCAGCCAGAACATTTAAAATAGTGTAAAAGAACAGGTGTTGTAGCAAATCTGAATGTGGTAGAAGAAGGTATTCACAAAGCAATATAAGATGAGCGCAGAATGTTACAGCTGAAGTGGAATATGGAATTTCTGTTTTCAAGTTAGGAATAAGGCATAGAGAAAAGTGGAAGAGGGGGAGACGTTAATAAGAATAGACATGGGGTTGCACAGCATCACTTTGTATCCAGGATTAGCTTCTTATCAACCTCAGCATTCTGTAACTGCCCACTTGACTCTGGGGAACAAACGCTATATAGAAAACCAGATTGTGGCTCATTTTTCCCATTTTTATCATGGCCGCCCAGCTTCCTTAGGATGCAGGCAGACTTGGTTTGCTGCAGTTTGCTTTATTATGCTCTGCTCTGCAAGAAGTACATGCTAAACAAATTGAACTGATGTAGCAATTTTAAATTGGTCAAATCCATGTTTCTCTAACAGCTTATTGGCATTTTTAACTCCAACGTGGTCAAATTAGCTGTTATGGTTTTTGAACTTAACAGTGAAAACAAAATATCATATGCCCTGAAATGCTAGAGAAGTTTGTAGGCAAATTCACAAATGTCTGAGATATGGCTGTTCCTGTCACGTAGGCCCTAATTTAGTGTAAGAGTTGCCCATGTACATAAAATAAAGCCGCAGTGACCTTATACAACACCACGATTGAATTTTAGAAGGAAATGGGGACTCATATAAAATTCAGATTCCAAGAATCTGGTGCTTCCCGTGTTGACTTTTCCCATGTGCATCTGCATGCTGCGGGTTTCACTTGCAGACTTTTATGGTGCATCTGCATCGTCTTTGTGTTGATTCTGTCTTTGTTTTATTTTCTAACATGATGGGGGGCGTAGCCCAGCTTATCCACATGATGCCTCTCCCTAAGACTCTGGCATGATGGATGTACTCCTATACATCTCCTTGCCTGGCTGATACTTTTAACATAGGACCAAAAGGAGTAGATTTAGTTTCTGTCATATTTCTTAGAAATGCATTACTGGAATAAACACTTGTGTTTAACGTCTTGCTCTGTTTGTTCTCATTCTGGTGGATGTCAGTGTTACGTGTCATTGTGTCACCTCTCTCCACAGTTTTCTTCTTCAATTCTTATCTGACGCTTACCTAGGTTTCCTAGATCGCTGCCCTGAGGTAACTGGAAACTCAGGAGATCATAGAAGGGCTTACTTAGGAAGGTTTACTCGTCTTGTTGATCTATGATGTCTCTGAGGTGCTTTGAGATGCATGCCAACCTCATTTATGTAATAATTTTGAAATATTTTATTCTGTGGTTCAAATGTGTGTGTGTGCATGTGAGCTTGTGTGCACACGTGTGCACGAATATGCACACATATGCTTAATTTGACTGCTGTCTTTTCCAGCCCTCTTTTGTGTGTGTCTGATGTGTTGCACTTTCCTATGATGTAATTTCCTTTCAACTCTCGCCCACTTTGTCTCTTTTCTTTTATAATCTTTATCCTAAAATCATTATCTTAATTTCCTTCTCATTGTTATACTTTTTTAATAATATTTTTATATTAACTTAATGGGTTTGTAACAGTTATTTATATTAGAATAGGCAGAAAAAAGTACAAGCCACAGGAAAAAATCATCAAAATTCCCACCCTTATACCTGATATTTTTTTCTGTGAACCTGTACAGTACTCATAAATTAATATTGTAATAAATATTTTAAGTAAGTGTACTTTATGATCATTATTTTAGTCATAGACTTCATAAGGTGGGTTTGATACAACTCAATAAAACTAAGTTACTTGTGTGTAAAATATAGATAATAAACTCATAAGTTTATTAAAAATGTTAAATATCAATATTAAAATGTAAAAAATAAATGCATCATTTGTGAGGGTAAGACATGACATGTGTCAATCAATGGGTTCTTGGTGTTAATTGCTTCATAGTTTACACTGGTGAGTTTATCTGTCTGTTTTTGGAACCATGGTTATATCATTTTTGCTATCCAATAGTTTTTAAGATTTGGTAAGTTCTCAACCTCCCCAATGCCGAGACCCTTTAAGAGTTCCTCATGTTGTGGTGACCACCAACCATAAATTATATTGTTGCTACTTCATGACTGTAATTTTACTGCTGTTAGGAAATGTAATGTAAAAATTTTTGGAGATAGAGGTTTGCCAAAATGTTGCCATCACAGGTCTAGAACCCCTGTGCTAGAGCAAAGTTTCATTATTTTGGTCTCTGTAAATCCCATATATTTGTCCTTATGTTTGAAATTTTCATCTGTTATTACTTAGTGTTTTGGTCAAGATACGTATCGGTGTGAAACCAAACATTATTTCTGGTTATGCATTATTTTATTCCAGGAATCATTGTTAGATATTAATCTTTAGCTTAAGTTTGTTTGGGGGGGGGTATTTTTGCCTTGGTGTTTTTGCTTCTGGCATAGTTTCTTAAACTTACATAATATTTTATTTATTTATTTTCAGAGATTTAATATGAGAATTAAGAAGTTTGGTATAAATGCAAGTAAAGAATTCAGAAAATCACCAGGGTCTGCTTGGTAATTCCTGCTTTTTAAACTAAAAGGCCTTTGATTTATTACATACACAATTTGAAATTGTTGCACAATTAGAAATTTCTCATACCACTTTTTTTTTTCTTTTTCCTTAAAGCTTTGGACTGACTATGTCAATCGGTATGTACTGACACTATTTCAAGTATTGTACGAATGCTAATGAGCATGTGTAAAACACCAGTGCTATTATAATGAAAAGTCTGTGAAGCTGTCCTGCTCTGGGCAAGTCATAGTAGAACTGTGAGCAAATATCAATCAACAACTTGCTTCTTTTGTTTTTATTATTAATTTTTGTTTTTGTTGAGCCACTAGGGAATTAAAAGTTCTTTATTGCACATTTTGGCACATATGTTCTCCTATTATTTCATTCATTAAAATGCTATAAATAAAAATAAGTACTTATTAATAATTTCTTGAGATAGTGGGCAAGCTAAGAAGAAAAAAATTTATTAGTGATTCTAAAATGAGAAAGAAAGGATTTAGTGTAAATTAATAAGGTAGATATTAGAGAACATTTTAAGATAAGTTTCTGAGTGTTTCCAGTATAGGAACAAATTCACAGTGGCAAGCTATAGAGAAATTCAGGAAAAACAGCGCAAAATTTAGGCATGAAGGCTGGCTACACTCCTAGCTGTATATTTCCAAATCATTTGTTTTAAAAAGAATAAAGATTTTAAATACTATAAATTATTAGGTTTAATTTTTATAATCATAGACTAATTAGGGTAATATATAATAAAAACATGAAAAATAATATACTTAATGTTATTGTTTTATATTATAGTTTTGCTTTCAATTATACCTTTATTATGAGGTTAAAGCAAAATATTCTTAGCTCCGTTTCTCCTTTCTCTCTCCTCCCTTCAAGCCCTCTTATATACTCTCCTCTCCTTGAATCCATGCCTGTTTTTTGTTTTATTACACATATATGTATATATTCTATACCTCCCTATATACAACCTGCTCAGTCTGTATGTTACTCGTCTGCATGTCTTCGGGGCTGACCATTTGGTGTTGGATAACCAATTGGGATGCTCTCCCCTGTGGAAGACTGTCCCCCCTCTCTTAGCACCCTTAGCTGTCGGTGGTTCTTTGTGCAGGGCTGAGGTCTCTTAGGCTTTTCTTATCCACTTTGGCGTGTCCACTGGTGCTGTCCTTGCTCAGATCACGTTTGGGTGGGCATGTGGATGAGACTTCATGGGCTTCTGACGTTACCAGGAGACACAATCTCACAGTAAACTCCCTGTTCCTCTGGCTCCTAAAGTCTTTCCAACCCTTCTCCACAGTACTCCCTGGACTTTATGTGCAGAAGATGTTCTGTAGCCATTGAGACTGGACTCCACAGCTCTGCCCTTGGACTGGTTGTGGTTTTCTGTCGTAGTCTTCTTCTGTTGCAAAATGAAGTTTCCTCGATAAGGGGCGAGGACTATGCTTATCTCTGGGCATAAGGTCAGATATTTAGAATGTAGTTCCTGTCCACTTTGGAGCATATTTTGGTATCTTCCTTGGTCAGCTCAGGTTTAGGCAGTCAAACTGGTGAGACTTTATGGGTGTAGCTTCCGTCATTTCTGGAGACTCTCAGGGCAAAGTCCCCAACCCTTTAGCCCCTGTAGGCTTTTGTCATCTCTTTTTCTGTTGCAGAGACAAGCTTCCTTGGTTATAGGTGAGAGCTACACTTATCTGTGGGCATGAAGATAAATATTTAGAACTGGTTATATGTTATTCTAGTTCAGCAAATTGGTGGTTGTAGGTCCTCCTCCAAGATCCATGACTTCACTAGCCCTAAGTGGTTGGCTAGGTTTTCAGTCATGGGAATGATTTTCCTCTTGATGACTGATTCTTGAGTCCTATTAAAAAAGAAGAGAGAAAGCTAAAATGGCAGTAGGATGTCTGAAAACCATATAGAACATAGCACTAACTGTCCACCTCCTTAAAAAGAAAGAAACTACAGTGCCCTAGGAGTGGCGGCTCATGCCTTTAATTGCAGCACTTGGGTATGAGAGGCAAATGGATATCAGTGAGTTCAAGGCCAACCTGATCTACAAAGTGAGTTCCAGGACAGCCAGAAAAACAAAACCAAACCAACCAACCAGTCAACCAAATAAACAAAAACCCTAAACACATAAACATCTATGCACAAATATATGTATATGGTTTAAATACAATTTTGTCACCTTGGCTGGCAATACTCCCTCCAAGAGTCAAAGACCACCCAACAAAAGCCTCAATACCAGGCTTAAAAAGCCCTGTTTTTATTCTGTTGATCAGGGTTGTTCAAAAGATTTTCAAAACATTGCAGGCTATTACTGATTACTGCTAAGGTATACATACCACTACTACACCCTTACATTCAGGTAATCATTGTGGTTCACAGGTGTCACAGCTGGTTACGTCATTCTTTTGGAAGCTTGCATAATGATTTCTGATAACATGAAAGCTAGTCCTCTGGGAGGAGGCTTTCAGGTCAGTTTTGGCTCAGGGACCCCTGGGCTTTATGTCTGAAGTACATGGGTTCTTCAGTAATATGCACTACCTTCCACTTCCTGAGCAGGAGCAGCTGAGAGCGATAGTAATAGCCTTTAATTATTTGAGAATCCTTTGGACATCCCTGGCCAACAACTAGAAGGTTTCTCCAGCCTGGTGTTAGGGGTTTTGTTGGTTAATCTTTGGCTCTTACTTGGAGCATTGTCAGCCAACATGACAAAATTTCATCAAACCATGTATGTCTATTTGTGCAGATTTACATGCACTATAGGTTTGGTTTCTGTTTTTCTTTTGGTTTTCTTAAGATAGATGGTTAATGCTCTGATTCACTGGGGCGTTTTCAGAATCCTTACTGTTATTCTGCCTCCATTCTCCCTTCTGTGTTTGTCTCTATCACCCTCCATAATTAGAATGACCCACTTTCCACTCCCCTGATCAGGTTACTCTCTCCCCTTCTGTTGCCCCCTCAACCCCGCTATCCTGGCGATGGCCCTTTTTTATTTTACTGGTTTCTGCAGTTACTCCTGGATATGTACTCACACCTGAAGATTTAGAGCTGGTACATTTGTCTTTCTGGGTTTGGAGACCTTCCTTACTCATTAGAATTTTTTCTGGTTCCCTCCATTTTCATTTTCTTTATAGCTAAGTAATATTTCATAGTTTATATTTATTTACCACATTTTATTAAGCATGCAGTTAAGGAGTTTTAGGTTATTTACATTTTCAAGCTGCTGTGAATAGAGCAGTAACTAATATGGGTGAGTGTCTTAGTGTTTCTATTGCTGTAAAGAGAAACCATGGTCATGACAACTCTTATAAAGAAAAACGTTTAATGGGGTGGCTGATGTTTTCAGTGGTTTAGTCCACTATCATGGTGGGACATGGTGCTGGAGCAGTAGCTGCATGTCTTGCATCTTTCAGGCAACAGAAAGTGGTCTGAGTCAATGGGCATGGTTGAGCACATATGAGACCTCAAAACCTACCTCCAGAGTGTCACAGTGGCATGCTTCCTCTAACAAGACCACACCCATGTGTAATCAAACATTTTTAGCCTTGCCTAGACCCAACGTATGGACAATCAGTCCCAAATAATTACACAAAGGCTTATATTAATTATAAGTTGACTGGTCTATGATTCAGGCTTACTACTTGCTAACTCTTATTCTTTAAGTTAACCCATATTTCTATTATGTTTAGCCATGTGGATTGGTAACTTTTTGCTCAGAGCAGCCTTCTCATGTTTCTCTGTGTCTCGATGTCATCTGCTCTTCTGCTTCCCAGAGTTCTCCTAGTCTGGTTTCCCTGCCTTTGCTTCCTGTCTAGCTACTTGACCAATCAGACCAGTCAGTGTTTTATTAAACCAATAGGATTGACAAATATTTACAGTCTACAAAGCATAGTCCACAGACCATTCATTTCAATTGTGTTGAATAGATAAAGAGCTTATGGCAGGATGATTATTTTCATAATGTTAAGTCTACTAACATCCTTCTATTTTCTAGTGTTGTTCTGTCTCTCTTTCTTCAGAGGTTTATAGGTTCTCTTGAGAGGATCTTAACTTTCTTAGTTGGTTTTATTTCTAGATATTCCCTTTTTCTTTCCTTTGTTCTCCCCCCTTCTTTTTTTTAAACCATAGTAAATAGAGGTATATCTGTATGTTGATGTTCATGTGTAGTTAGGCCATTGATTTGTGCACATTGATTCTTTATCCTGCCACAATTCTGAATTTGTTTATCATTTATAGAAGTTTTCTGGCAGAATTTTTAGGGCTTCTAATGTATAGTATCCTGTCATCTGCAAATAAAAAGAATTTGACCTCTTCTTTCTTTATTTCTACCCCTTACATTTCCTTTTCTTACCTTATTGTGGGCTAGTTCTCAGAATGCAGTGTGGAAAAGGAGAGACTGGGCATCCCTGTATTGATCTGCATGCTTTTCTCCACGTAGGGTGATGTTGGCTGTTGGTTTCTTAGATAGCTTTTATTGTTTTGAGGTATACTTCCTCTAGCCCTACCTTATAGAACATTGGATTTTGTCAAAGGCCTTTTCTGCAGCTCTTGAGATGATCATGTGACTCTCTTTAAGTCCATTTACATGGCTTCACAGCAGGAATTAGGGAGTGCTCCTTCTGATTCTACTTTTCAAATAGTCTAAGAATGATTGACTGGAGGTCTTCCTTGAAAGTCTAATAAATTTAGTTGGTTAGTTTTTCTTTAATTATTTCTTTTCTTTCTACTATTCTCTCTTATATAACACCCCACCTGCAGTATCTCCAACTGCTCCTCCTCCATTTCCCTTCAAGGAATGGCAGGCCTCTCAGAGATATCAACCAAACATGGCATATCAGGTTGCAATAAAATTAGGCATTTTCCCTCATAATAAGGCTGGATGAGAGCAACCCTGTAGGAGGAAAGGGGTCCCAAAAGCAGGCAAGAGAGTCATAGACAGCCCTACTCCCATGGCAGGTGTCCCACAAGGAGACTAAACTACACAACTAGAACATTTATACAGAAGGCCTGGGTCAGACCCACGCAGGCTCCCTGATTGTTGGTTCAGTCTCTTTGAGCTCCTAGGAGCCCAGATTAGTTGATTCTGTGGGTTTTCATATGTTGCCCTTGGTCTCCCTGAGCCCCACAATCTTACCTCCTCCTCTTCTGCAGGATTCCTGAGCTCCCCCTAATGTCTGCATCTGTTTCGATCACTTGCCAAATGAAGCATCTCTGATGATGATTATGTCAGGCTCCAGTCTACTAGTTTAGCAGAGGATCATTAGGAATCCTTTCATGGACTTTTGTTTTCTGTTTGGCTCTGTCCAGACCGTGTCAGACATGGCTCCCTCTTGTGGATGGGTCTCAAGCTGGACCAGTATTGGTCGGCCACTTCCACAAATTCTGTTGCCTTTAATCCAGCGCATTTTGTGAGTAGAACAAATTGTAGTTGTAAGGCTTTGTGGCTGGGTGGGTGCTCATTTCCCTGTACTGGAAGCCTTATCTGGTTATATAAGTGGCCCGTTCAGGCTCCATAGCCTCCATTCCAAGGAGTTTCCATTGCCCTGGGTTTCTCCCTCATCCCTAGAATGCCCCAGTTCTAGTCACCTCTCTGGGTACTCTCTTCCTTCATCTTCCTTCATCCTCCTCACACTTGATTCTTCTTCCTCCCGTCCCCAGTCCACACACATCTATTCTCTCTTCCCTTCCCAGGAAGATTCGTGTGCCCCCCCCCCCCCGTCTGCTTAGAAGTGAGTGTATGTCATGTTTCCCCTCCATCTGCTTAGAAGTGAGTGTGTGTCATGTTTTTATTTCTAGGTCTGCGTTATCTCACTCAGAATGATTTCTTTCTAGTTCCATTCATTTGTTTCTTAAATATTTTTTATTTTACATAGTAACCACAGTTTCCCATCTCTCATCTTCTCCATTCCCAACCCAGCTCCTTTCAACCCCCCCTCTCCCAATCCCATGGATAAGGCCTCTCATGGGAGTCAACAAAGCATGGCATGTCAGGCTTCTCAACTCTGCATCAAGGCTGAGCGAAGCAGTCCACCATATGGAATAGGTTCCTAAAAGTCAGCTCATGCACCAGGGACACTAGCAGTGTGATGTCATTGTTTTTAACAGACAAGTAATACTCCACTGTATAAATGTACCCCATTTTCTTTACCCATTCTTCAGTTGAGGGACATCTAGGTCGTTTCCAGTTTCTGGCTATTACAAATAAAGCTGCTATGAACAAGGTTGAGCAAATGTCCTTGTGGAATGATGGGGTGTCCTTTGGGCATATGCCCAGGAGTAGTTTAGCTGGGTCTTCAGTTAGGTAGATTCCTAATTTTATGAGAAAACAGCATACTAATTTCCAAAGTGGCTATATATGTTTGCATGCACTTCTACCAGCAGTAGAGAAATGTTTTCCTTGTTCTACATTCTCTCCAGCATGCGCTGTTACTTGTGTTTTTGATCTTAGCCATTCTGAGAGGCAGAGATGGAATCTCAGAGTTGTTTTGACTTGCATTTGACTGATGGCTAAGGATGTTGAAAATTCCTTTAAGTGATTCTTGCCCATTTTAGATTCCTCTACTGAGAATTCTCTGTATAGTCTGTACCTCATTTTTAATTGAATTATTTGGTTTGTTGATGTCTAATTTCTTGACTTTTATGTATTTTAGAAATCAGTCATCTGCCAGATGTGGGGTTGGTGAAAACCTTTTTCTGTTCTGCAGGTTGTCAGGTTTTGTCTTATTGACAGTGCCCTTTGCCTTACAGAAACTTTTCCGTTTCATGAGGTCTCACTTATTAATTGTTGATCTTAGTGCCTGAGCTGTTGGCATTCTGTTCAGAAAGTTGTACCAATGTGTTCAAAGCTATTCCCATTTTTTCTTCTATCAAGTTTAGTGTATCTCATTTTATGTTGAAGTCTTTGATCCACCTGGACTTGGGTTTTGTGCAGGGTGATAGACGATCTACTTGATCTTCTCCATGCAGACATGTATTTAGTCCAGCACCATTTGTTGAAGATGCTTTCTTTTTCCATTGTATATTTCTTGTTTTCTTATCAAAAATCTGGTGTCCATAATGGCGCCTTTATGTCTGGGTCTTCTCTTGGGTTCCTGTCCAGCCTGTCTGTTTTTATGCCAATACCATGCAGTTGTTTTGCTAATATAGCTCTGTAGTATAGCTTGAAATCAGGGATGATACCTCTAGAAGATTTTTACTCCATTTAATTTGATATTGACTATCTGCTTTCTGCAAATTGCCTTTATAATGTTTAGGTATGTAGTATATCCCTGATTTCTCCAAGACTTTCATCATGTTGGGTTTTGTCAAAGGCTTATTCAGCATCTAATGAAATGATCATGTGATTTTTTTTCTTTCAGTTTTTACATGATTGATTCCTCTGACAGATTTTCATATGTTGAATCATCCCTGCGTCTCTGGATTATGGTGGATGGCCTTTTTGAGGTGTTCTTAGATTCAGTTTACAAGTATTTTATTGAGTATTTTTGCATCAATGTTAATGAGGGAAATTGGTCTGTAATTCTCTTTCTTTGCAGAATCTTTGTGTGGTTTGGGGATCAGAGTGACTGTGGGGTCAAAAAGTGACTCAGCAGTGTTCCTTCTGTTTATATTTTTTGTGGTAGTTTGAGGAACTTCTAGCTCTTCTTTGAAAGTCTGGTAAAATTCTCCACTAAAATCCAATGGCCCTGGTTTTTTGTCTGTTTGTTTGGTTTTTGGGGGGTTAGGTTACTTAATGGTTGTTTCTCTTTCCTTGGCATCTTGATTTAACTTTGGTAAGTAGTATCTGTCAGGAAACTTGTCCCTCTCCTTTAGATCTCCAGTTTTGTGGAGTATAGGTTTGAAGTGTAGCCTAATAATTGTTTGGATTTCTTTGGTGTTTGTTGCTATGACCCTCTTTTTATTTAAGTTTTTTTAGTTAAGATAGTCACTCTGCCTTTTAGTCAGTTTGTATGAGGGTTTATCTATTTTGTTGATTTTCTCAAAGAGCCACCTTTTTGTTTCATCAATTATCTGTGTTGTTCTCTGTTTCTATATTGTTGATTTCATCTCTGAGTTTAATTTAAAGGTTTGGAATTTTTATGGTGTCACAAATTTCCTTTGAATTGCTTTCCTGTGATTTTTTAGAATGTAAATTTCATATCCCCTGCCTATTGGCTCTTGTCCCCCAGTTTTCAAGTCCTGACATTTTGTCTTCTGTTTGTAATATTTTTCTTTGAGTTTTCTAGTTGGTTCCTGGTTGGTTCCTGGTTGGTTCCTGGTTGGTTCCTAATTGGTTCCTACTGTATTTTTAAATTCCATCATCATTTCAGCATGAGTCTTCTTCAATGCTTTTTTATTTCCCTATTGACTTCTATTTTCAAATCCTGGATTTTTCTTTTCTATTTCAATCAGCTTTACATTTGTGTTTTCCTGGGTATCATATAGACATTTATTTCCCTTATGTACTTTCTCTGTAATTTTATTGTACTGTTTCTTTTGGTCTTTTTTTAATTTCTTGAGCTCTTTGATGAAGTTTATGATTGTTTTAAATTCTGTGACCAGTGGTTTATCTAGGTCTTTCTCGTTGCAAACACTTTTTACAGGATAGATAGGTTTTGAAGAAAAGATATTGGATTTTCATATTGTTAATATTTTTGCAATGAGATCTAGGCATGTGGATTCTTGTTAATTCTAAATCTGGTGCGGGTTTGGGCAGAAGTAAGAGTGTGTATGCCTGTTGAGTATCATGGTTGGAAATGAGTTGGCTGAAATGAAATGAAATGAACAGAGGAGACTAGACTGATGTATAGGATATGCCTCTTTGTCCAAGCCTGGATTGTGAGAGATAGATCTGACATCATGGGAAGGTTGGGTGTGGTGAGGGAAGGCCCAGTGGCTTATACCCAGGACCCAGAGATATAAGTAGAGAGGGTCTCGGCAGAAGCCTAGAGATTGCTTTTGGCTCTAGCATGGACTGCCAGTGTAGGCTAGATGCACTAGATATAGGACCTGGGCTAGATCTGGTGTGTTAGAAAGAAGGTGTTTGAGGGGTTAGGGTTAGGAAGACTCACTGGGACAAACCCTGGAGAAGGATGTGGCAGACTGACTGACTGGAGAGCTTGGATGCTGCATGGAAAAAAAATCCCTGTTGCATCATTTCAATGCATTACATAGAAATCAAATTCCTGTTATAGTTAGGTACACTTTATTTTTAAATATAACACAGTGGTTAATATCCATCACTGCAGTTCTTAGAGTGAAGCAAGAATTTTTTTTTACAGTTTCTGTTAAGCATTTCTTATGTTTTATGTTTTGTGAACAATAATTGATATTATTGTCATAGTTAGGGTCAATAGACTATTGAATTTCATTACTATATGCAAGATTTAAAGGAATTCAAGTTGTTAATGTATTCTGTATTGTAGGTGAGGAAGATACACTGCCTGTAAAAATTTCTTTAAGTGATAAAGTAACAACACTTATTTTGTATGTGGCCTATAGAAAGTAAACATAGTATTTTATAGGTTTTTTTTTAATGTATAAAAGTTTGAAGTCAGGTGGTGGTGGCACATGCCTTTAATCCCAATATTCGGGAGGCATAAGCAAGCAGATCTCTGTGGGTTTGAGGCCAGCCTGGTCTACAAAGCGAGTAATACCCAAGAATGAAAATTTAAAAAATATTGGAAATTTCTGTCTTTAATGTATTTACAAAGTTTTCATTAATATTTTTGTAACTTAAAATAAATTTAATTGCAAATGTTGAAAAATAAACATCTATATTAGGAAATAGAGTGAGCAAATCAGTGTCGTAGTGGCTAACACCTATTAGGTGTTTGGTGCCTTACAAATTACCGTCATGTTCTCTATTATGTTCTCATGGAAGTATTTAGACAAACACTCCGTTTTGCAGATGAGCAAAGAATGTCAGTAACTAATTTGAATTTAGCTCTAGGAAAAGCTCTTTACATGGTCTCTCTGTTCACTACAATACATTCTGTGCAGTGATGTGCAGAGTTAGGATCCAGATATGCCTGTTAATGGAGATAAATTGTGTTTGTTGGTGTTTTATTTTGTTAGTGGTGCTGGAAATTGAACCTAGAGATTTGTACATGCTCAGTAAATGTTTTTCCATTGAACTATATCCCTAACTTCCTATTTGGTTCTATTAGTGATCTTTTAATATATTAAAATTGTTAGTATATACAAGAAAATTTACTGAGTTCCTTAACATAAAATAAAAAATAATTTTCATTATCACAATGATAATATCTGACTTTTAAAAGTTATTTATTTATTCTTTGAAAATTTTATGCAATCTATTTTGTCACATTCTTGTCCCATCCCTTCATCTTCCTACCCACTCAATTTCATGATGTTTTTCTCTCTTGAAAAACCAAAAACAACAACATTTTGGAGTTTTTATTGGCTGACTCTTCCTAAGCATGGGGGCTACTGTGGTGTGGTTGATACACCTCTGATTACCCTACTGAAGAAAACCATTTTCCCTGTGACAGCAACCATCAGCTGTGTGGTTGCTCATGTCTGTTTTCTTCTTGTACCTCACATGCTGTGGTAAGTTGTAGTCTAGGGTTGATTTTACTTTTGTTGATTTGATTGATTTTTATCTTCTATGGCTCATTGGTTGTTACGAAAAGTGTGACTTAATTTGTAGATATTTATGAAGTACTCGGTTTTCCTTCTGTTGTTTTAGTTTTATATCATTGTGATCAGAAGGTCATTTTAGTGTGATACTTGATCAGCCTCCCTGTTTTGTAATGTAAGGTGTGTGTTGAGGCTGTGCTGGTTGGTTCTGATTGATCGCCAGCACAGTTCTGGTGTTGTGGATGAGGTCTTGTACCCCTTCCATTCTCAGCACTGGGACCCCGTCAGACTCAGACCTATGCAGTCTCTGTGGGCTCATATTATCATTGGTCCTGCTGCATTTAGGAGGCCTTGTTTCCTTGGTATTTTCTATTCTTTCTGGCTCTTACAGTCTTTCTGCCTCCTCTTCTGGGTGTTCTTTTAGTCCTGGGGTTAAGGTTTTGATAAAGACACCCCATTGGATCAGGTGTTTCCAGGTATCTGCACATTGTCCAGCTGCGAGTCTCTGTACTTGGTCCTACCTACTGCCAAGAGGAAGCATCTCTGAGGATGTCTGAGTCAGGCACTGATCTGAGTATAGCAAAGGGCTCTAGAATTCATTTTGTTGTACATTCTTTTAGCAGAATAGTCGCTGGCCTATCCCGTCTCAGGTTCTGAGCTAGCCAAACAGTGTCTGGGATGGTCTCCATCTCGTGGAGTGGCATTTCGCGGAGTGGGCCTCAAGTCCATCAGACATTGGTTAGTTTCTCCTACAAGCTTTATGCCACTGTTGAGCACAACCTACTGCAAATCTCTATCATAGATTGAGGAGTTTGTAGTTAAGCTTGAATGGTGTTTACCTTTCTCCTTTGATAACATGGAGAAATACTTTCTATGACCCTGAACACCAGACACTGCAGAGGAAGGCTCTATGTAGGCACCAGCTCAACTTCTTCATGCTCAATGAATTATATCAATAGGGTCTTGCTATCAGTTCCTGGACATCAACCAATAGCCTGATGATTGAGGATTCCCATGGGGGCTTAGTCAAAAATTATATGTAACTCATTCCTGGAACTGGAATCTACTTTGGTAACAAGAGATGGCTAGCTAGGCTCCATCCATCCCATTATTTAATAATTCCATTAAGATCACCTTTGTGTGTGTGTGTGTGTGTGTGTGTGTGTGTGTGTGTGTAAGCATCTTTACTATAGTGGGTATTTTACTATACCCAACCCCTCCTAGGACTCCTAGGACACTTGGCTTCAGTTGTCCATTGCCACCCCCCCCCCAGTGTCCTCTTTTTCCCCCTTCCTGCTTACCTCTCCTGTTCTAGTCCTGCTCCATCCATTCCTAACTATCCATTCTATTTCTCCTTCCTGGGATAATCTAGTCTTCCTCTTGGTCTTTCATCTATACCGAACCTCTTTGGGTTTTATGCATTGTAGCCTACTTATTAAAGATTTAATGGCTAGTATCCAAATATAAGTGAATTACACACTTTTTTTTTTTTTTTTTAACTTTTGGGGTCTGTGTTGTCTCACTCAGAATTTTTTTCCAGTTCAATTCCTTTACCCATGAATTTTATTATTTCATTTTAAACAGCTGAGTCATATTCCCTTGTGTAAATGTACCACATACTGTTTATCTATTCATCTGTTGATGGGCATTTAGTCTGTTTCCTCTTTGTGCCTATTTATAAGTGAACATTATTGAGCAAATATCACTGTAACAGGATGTAGAGTACTTTGGGTATATGACCAAGAGTGGTGTAGCTGGATCTTCCTGAGAGACCACCACACTGATTTCCAATGTGACTGTACAAGTTTGCACTCCCATAGCAATGGATGAGTGTTTCTCTTTCTTCAAATCCTTACAAGCCTGTGCTATCATTTTTAAAAATGGATCTTGGTCATTCTGACTGGGATAAGATAAAAACTCACAGTAGTTTTAATTTGCATTTACCTGATTGATTCCAAGCACGTTTCCTCTTTTGAGGATCTCTGTTTAGATAAGTTTTAGATCCATTTTTAATTGAGTTCTGGATTCCCAGTTCTTTGTGATCTTTATATACTGTAGATATCAGTCCTGTTAGATGTATAGTTAGTCTTTTCTCTTCTGTAGGTGGCCGCTTTGTCTAAATGACAGTGTCCTTAGCTTCTCAGTCTCATGAGGTCCCGTTGATTAACTGTTGATCTTAGTGCCTGTGCTATCGGTGCTCTGTCCAGGAAGTTCCCCAGTGCTATCGGTGTCCTGTCCAGGAAGTTCCCCAGTGCTATCGGTGCTCTGTCCAGGAAGTTCCCCAGTGCTATCGGTGTCCTGTCCAGGAGGTTCCCCAGTGCTATCGGTGTCCTGTCCAGGAAGTTCCCCACTTTCTCTTCTATCAGGTTTAGTGTGTCTGTCCTTGATCATTTTGCAGTTGAGTTTGTACAGAGTGATACGTTAGATCTATTTGAGTTTCCACATGAAGCCACTGAGTTGACCAACCACTTGTGTATTTCTGGCTTCTTTGTAAAAAAAAAAAAAAAAAAAAAAAAAGTATATGTTCATAAGTGTATGGACTTATATCTGGTTTTTCAGTTTGACTCCAGGGACCAAGGTGTTTGTTTTTATTCTAGTACCATTCTGTTTTTATTACTGTAGCTCTATGGTATAGTTTGAGGTTGAGAATGGTGATACCTCCAGCAGCTCTTTTATTATCCAGAGTTGTTTTTAGCTGTCCTGATTCTTCTCTTTCCACATGAAAGCTGAGAATTGCCCTTTCGAATGGAATTGCGTAGAATCTGTAGATTGCTTTTAGTAGGATGGCAGTATTGTTATATTAGTTTTAGTCAATTAAAGAGCATGGGAGAGCTTTCCATCTTCTGGTATATCCTTCAATTTCCTTTTTTAGTGTCTTAAAGTGCTTTTAGCTTTCTTTCACTTGCTTGGCCAGAGTTAACCTAAGATATTTGATATTATTTGAGGCTATTGTGAAAGGTGTTGTTTTCCTGATTTCTTGTGCAGTGTGTTTATCATTTGTATGTAGGAGAAATACTGATGTGTGAATTTTGTGTCTGGCTACCTTGATGAAAGTATAGATCAGCTTTAAAAGTTTTCTGGTGACATTCTTAGTGTTTTAAAAGATATATGAAGCCATATCATCTACAAATAAAGATACTTTCCTTTTCCATTCCAATTGTATCTTGACTTCCTGAATTGTCTTGTTTCTCTAGCTAAGACGTAAGTACAACATTGAAATAATAAGGAAAGAGTGCACAGCCTTGTTCCTGTGGAAACGCTTTGGCTTTCTTTCTATTTAAGTTGATGGTGACTGTGGGCTTATGTAAATCACCCTTGTTACGGTGAAGTATGTCCTGGTATCCCTATTCTCTCTAGGCTTTTATTATGAAGGAGTATTTGATTTTTGTCTAAGGGCTTTTATGCTTGATCACATGGTTTTTGCCTTTCAGTTTATTTATATGATGGAGTGCACTTACAAATTAAGGTGTGCTCAGCCATCCCTGTCTCTGGGATGAAGCCCACTGTGTCATGGTAGATGATGGTCTTCTTGATGTGTCTGCAGATTCAGTGTGCAAGTATTTGATTAGTAGTTCTTGCATTCTTAAAGGCAATTGGTCTGTGATCCTTTCTTTTTTTGGATCTTTTTTTGACTTAGGTATCAGGGTGAAAATGACCACATAAAAACTGTCAAGCATCAGCAGCATCCCTGGCATTAACTATTCCTTGAATGTCTGGTAGAATCTGATCCTAAAACCATCTGACTTCTACTTACTGCCTCATCTCACCAGAGCTCATAGATCTGTTTATATTGCTTCTCTGACCTTGATTTCACTTTGATCAATGGAAGATATCAGGAAAATTGTCCATTTCTCTTAGATTTCCCAATTTAGTGGAGTACAGATTTTTACGATTCTCTGGCTTTCCTTGGTGTTTGCTGTCATGTCGCCTTTGGTCTCTAATTTTGATATTTCACTTCACCTTTGGTTAACTGGAGGAAGTTTGTCAGTCTGACGATTGTCTCAAAGAACCAGCTCTTCATTCCACTCATTCTTTGTGTATTTGTTTGGTTGTTTCCAGTGATCTTATTACAACTGCGTCTGACCATCACTTATCATTTTGATTATTACTTATCATTTTGGTCAGTATTTTTTGTTTTTGTTCTGGACATTTTAGGCCATTAAGTTACAAGTGTAAGATGTCCCTACTTTTTATGTAGGCATTTAGTGATGAAATTGCCTCTTAGCCTCCCCTTCATTGTGTCTCATAAGTTTGGGTATATTTATAAAATTTAAAAATTATTGCACTTATAGCTTTTGATTTTTTCATTTTAATATTTGTGAATTTTTGTGTTTTAGGCAAAGAAAATGCTGATATGGTAAGCCATAATATTTAATGTGTGAAATATTGAGTCAGTATGTTTATTAGTGAGTATTACTACAATTTTTCTAAGACTACACTCCTTTGATGAATAGCCATTGATTTCATAGTGATAAGTTTACATTTGAAAATCTAGATTGTTTTAAGTTATAAAAATTATGTGTGTAGGAAATATAATAAATATAATAAGGTCTATATTTGCTTGGTTTATGATTAGGTTAGTTTTCTGTCTTTAAATATTCTTTAATACATATTTCAATTAGAACTTCATAATATAAGTCTTGTTAATTCAGTAATTTATCATTTGAAATTGATACATTCAAAACATTTTACTTTTGTAATTATAAAAATTGACAACTAAATTATATTATATTATAAAATAGTTAAATTAATTTGTATAATGAATTGACTAAATGTATACACACATAGAAGTAAAAGGGTGTTGTAAGTTCCGTAAAACAAACATTCAGAACTAAAGTTGCCCCAAGCTGCAAACCACAAGCCCTGAACAGCTGAGGATCAGAAGGAATTTAAGAGAGACGTCCAGAGATTCCCCTAGGAAGAGGAGATCACCTTAGCCAATTGGGGTCACAACGGGCTACAACCAAGAAGAGATGGGAACAAATCATGAGAGAAGGAGATGGATGAGTGAGAGGAGCAACAAAGAGGGAGAAAAAAGAGATGGATATCTGGATAGAGGAATCCAATGTGGGGTTTAAAAGAGACAGGGTTCTAGGGAAACCTCCAAGAACTCACTGGATGTCCCTGACTAGGTCTCCAACCAATAGCAGAGGGGGTGTCTAAACAGGACTTCACCTATAATCAAATGAATAACCACCCTAAATGTCATCACAGAACCTACATCCAACAAAGAATAGAGGTGGAGGCAGAGATCCATGGCTGAGCACTGGGCTGAGCTCCTGATCCAGCTGAGAGTGGGGTAGGAGAGTCTCTATGAGCAAGGGGATAGGGATTGTGAGGAAAATTCCCACAGAAATGGCTGGCTAGGGCTCTGGGGAGCTCACTGAGTCAAGAACAGCCACTGGGATAGCATTGGGAAAAGGAGCCAGGCCCTCCAAGGTAGGCAACTGTTGATTGGCATGGGTAGTGTGTGGAACCTTGAGGGGTGGGATTAGACTGTGTTCCTGTGCCTGGGCTGGCACCCTGGAGTCCATTCCCTGCAGAGGAACACCTAACTCAGTCTTGATTTGTGAATGAGGAAATTGGGCTTGCCTGTAGTGGATGTGCCAAGGGCTGGGACTTCTTGCCCTTTTGGGGGAGGGGATTGGGGGCTGCGAAGGACTGGGAGGAGGGAAGGGAAGGGAGCAGGGGGATACATGGGGAAGAAAGACTTTTTAAATTAATTAATTAAAAACTGAAAAATAGAACTAAAGTTGGATAAAATTATCGCTTTAGCATTTTCTTTACTAAAAGACAACTTTGGGAATAGGAAGTATGTTTTTGAAAAACATAACAGTACTTAAAGATAATGGGCTCAGCCTTGTATCACAATTAAATATTGTCATTTCTTTGTGGGGTTTTTGTAGAGGGTTCATAATTTCACAAAATTCTTTGTGTCTTTATGTGTGTATTTGTTCATATGCATATATGTTCTTGTATGCGTTCATGTGTAATGTGATGATGTTGTATGCATGTGTGTGGCTTGGATGTGGAGGCCAGAGGTCAACTTCAATTGTTTTTCTTAATTGCCCTCCACATTAGTGAGGTTTTTCTCTAATGATTAATTTACACTGCTCTTGGAATGTTGCTGATTCCACTTTTGACTGAGGAAATAAACTCCATTGTTTGCTAAACAAACAAGCAGTTAAAGAAATGTCAGGCAAATCAATACTGCTGTCCCTCAGGCTTCCCCAATAGTGATTGCCTCTAGACCTATGACCAGACTCCTAGTGGGAGCAGAAAGGGTCGTCTATGAGAAGGTACACTACACTACTAAAAGAAGCAAAAGTCTGGGGAAATGTTTGGAATGGATTTTAAGGATGTGGGATAATGGTGGAAGGAAAATAAAACTGGATCAGACTGGATTCTAGGTTTCATAAGGAATCCCACACAGTTAAATAAACAGGCGTCTAAAGTTTGTGTGAGTGATTGGCTTAAACATTTGTCAGAAGGTGGCCTACTGAAAAGGAGTTAGAGAGGCCTGATAGCCCATGCCTGACTGTTGATATTCAGGGAAGTTGTCTAGTCCTCCATAGTGGGAAGGCCCAGAACACATGGCCCTCGCTAATCCTATAAGGTGTGAAAGGGTGAGACAGGAACCTGCACATTTGGAGGGTTTTGTTGTCACCCCTTTCCTGTGTCAGACCTCAGGGTTGGAGATGCTGCTGATCAAGTGGATGAGTTCAATCCATTAGGTTAAATTGGGTGCTGAGGTAGCTGGGGCCAGGTGGTAGCACTGAGTCACCAAAGACAAGGTGATCATAGTTTTTGTAATGGTCAGCATAGATAAAGCCATGTTTATAATGGCCTAACTCATAATGGTCAGCACAGGCAAAGTGAGTTACGTAGTGGCATAACTTGTATGGACTTTTGGTACTGGCTAATCAATCATAGCTTTTCCTATAACATGAGGTTCCTGGCCTGACTAGCCCCACGGTCTGTACCCACCTGCAGCTGCTTTTCCCCCCAAAATGACTCAGACACATATATTAATTTCATGCTGTTTGGCCTATGGCTCAGACATATTGTTATCTAGCTATTTCATCTTAATTCAACACATATTCATTAATCTACCCTGCTATGTGGTCCATGGCTCACCTATGTTCCTTATATGTTGTTTCCTTGGGCAACTGGGTCGATCTCTGTCTGACTCTGCCTTCCTTCTACTACATATGCTCTTATTTTCCCGCCTACTTCAGTGGTGCCTGCCATGGCCAAACAGTCCTTTATTCACAGCATATAGACATCCCACATCAGTTTCCAAGCATGAAATAGATAAGAAGTCTACAGAAATTTTGTTTGCATTGGGTTGTGTCAAAAGGCAGTCTCAGCCAGTGAATCCGTTTTTGAGTTTTGAGCTAGTATGCAGATGTAGAATCCCTTATTGGCCAAGTTCCCCTGAGAAGGACTTTGATAACATACCTGAGAGTTTTACTGTTAGCCTTTCTATTCTTCCCTAAAGGGACCTACAGCCCATTACAAGGGTAACTGTACCACAAGGAAAGGAAACATCAGACTTTCTGGGGTCTATTGGATACTGGTTCTAAACTGACACTGATTCTAGGAGACCCCAAGAAACATTGTGGCCCTCCAGTTAAGGCAAGGCCTTATGAAGTTCAGCTGATTAATGGAGTTTTGGCCGAAGTCTGACTCACAGTAGGTCCAGTGGGTCCCCAAACTCATCCTGTGGTTATTTCCCCAGTCCCAGAATGTGTAATTGAAATAGACTTAGAAGTTGGCAGAATTCTCTCATTGGTTCCCTGATCTGTGGAATGAGGGCTACTGTGGTTGGAAAGCCTAAATGGGAGATTTTAGAATTGCCTCTGCCAGGGAAAATAGTGAATAAAAAACAATATCATGTCCATGGAGGAAATGCATAAATTAGTGCCACCATCAGGGACTTGAAATATGCGCAGGTGGTGGTTCCCTCCACATGTGCCTTTAACTCTGCATCTGGCCAGTGCACATGACAGATGGATTGTGGAGAATGACTGTTGACTATCAAAAACTCAAAAACTCAATCAGATAGTGGCTCTGTTGCAGCTACTGTGTGAGATGTGATGTCCTTACTTGAGCAGATTAACACATATCCTGGTACATGATATACAGCTATTCATTTATCTAGTAAATGCTTTTTCTTAGTAAATGCCTATAAAGACCACCAGAAGCAATTTGCTTTCAATTGGCAAGGCCAGCAATATACCTTTACAGTTTTATCTCAAGGATATATACTTCTCCAATCCTATTTCATAACTTACTTAGAAGGGATCTGTCTCTTTTATAGAATATCAGATTAGTGCACTATATTGATGACATTATGCTGATTGAACTAAGTGAGGAGGAGATAGCAACCACTTTGAACTCATTGGTAACATATATGCATATCAGAAGATGGAAAATGAACTCAACCAAAATTCAAAGGCCTTATAACCTGATAAAATTCTTAGAAATGTAGTGGTGTGGGGCATGCTGAAATATTTCAGGTGAAAGGTAAGTTTTGCACTTTGGCCCTCTCACCACCAAGAAAGAAGCACAATGTTTAGATGGCCTATTTGGACTCTGAAGACATTATATTCCCCACTTGGGTATGTTACTTCAGCCTATTTACCAAATGGCTCAGAAAGCCGCTAGCTTTGTGTAGGCCCTGGAACAGGAGAAGGCTCTTCAACAGGTTCCGGCTGCTGTGCAGGCTACTCTACTACTTGGACCATACAGTCCAGCATACCCAATGATATTTGAGGTGTCTATGGTAGATAGGAATGTTGTTAGGAGCCTTGGCAGGCCCCTGTAGGTGAATCACAGAAGAGACCTTTGGAATTTTAGAGCAAGGCTCTACCATCATCTACAGCCTTTTGAATGACAACTCTTGGCCTGATATGGGACCTTTCTTGATTCTTAACATTTGGCAATGGGTCCCAGAGTAGTCATGAAATCTGAGCTGTCCATCATAAATTCAGTGTTATCAGACCCACCAATCCAAGTAGGATATGCACATCCATCAGTAACTCATTCTCAAGAGTAAGTAGAACATATGTGATCTGGTCAGGGCACGTTGCCCAAATGCCCATGGTTCACTCTCATTATAGTCTTGTGGGGTTTTCTCCATGATTGTTTGACTGAGGAAGAGAGGACAAGGGCCCTGTTACTGTGCTCACTATGCAGGTACCACCTAGAACTGGACAGCTGTAGCATTATAACTTCTTCTTGTACAACCTTACAGGACACTGGTGGAGGGAAACCTTCACAATGTGCACAACTTCAGGCAGGACACATGGTCAGACATTTTGTTTGGAAGGAGAAATGGCAGGATGTGCAATTGTTCACGGATTCGTGCACTGAAGCCAATGGACTGCTGGGTAATCGCGGACTTGGGAAGAGCATGATTGAAAAGTTAGAAGTATGTGGATAGAGCTCTCCAAATGGATGGAGGATGTGAAGATACTTGTCCTGTGAAAATTCTCATCAAAAGTTGATTTCAGCTAGTTCAATAATCAAGTACATAGGCTGACATATTCTATAGGCAGTCAACCTTTTCCCCCAGACATTCCTGTCATTGACCAATGGGCCTAGGAACAAAGTGACCATGGTGGCAGAGATGGGACTCAACAACATAGACTCCCACTCACCAAGGCTGCTGATGCCAAAGCTGCCAACAACAGGTACCATTCCCTGCGGTGACCAACCAGTGACCTGTTGGCAGGTTGGCTACATTGGACTACTTCCTCCATTAAGAGGATGATGCTTTGTCCTTACTGGAGTAAATACTTGTTCTGATTATGGCTTACCTTTCCTGCCAAAGCCACTATCTGTGGACTTACAGAATGCCTTATCCAGCCACATGATATTCCACACAGTATTGCTTCTGGTCAAACAACTTACTTCATAGCCAGAGAAGTGCAACAGTGGACCCACAGTTATAGAATCCACCAGTCCTACCATGTTCCCCAAAATCCTGAAGCAGCTGTCCTGATAGAAAGAAGAAATGGCATTTTGAAGACAATTAGGTGTCAGCATCACAGAGGGCCTGGACAGGGTTCTCCAAAAGGATGGGTGTCTAATATACATACTGTTTCTTCATAGCCAGAATCCATGGTTCCAGGAACTAAGGGGTGGAAAGGGGAATAGTTTCATTCATTCTTACCCCTTGTGACCAAGTAGAAATCTTTACCTCCTGTTTCTGCAACCGTAAGTTCTACTGTCCTAAAAATTTTAGTTTGAGAGAGAGTGCTCATGCCAGGGCCCACAACAAACATCCCACTGAACTGGAAGCTCTGATTCCCCTTTGGGATTCTAGTGCTCTTCAACCAACACTAAGAAAGGAATAGCTGTTAGGTGATGTGGTTGGTCCATATCATGTCTGCAGTACAGGAGATCCTCCAAGGACTCTCCTGGTGCTACCATGTCCTGTGATTAAAATGAGTGGGGAAGGCCTTAGCACCACTGACTCCATGGCTATAAAGCTTACCATGCAGTCTGCACCATCTGTCCAAACTAAAACAAAGGCCTAATCTATCAACGTCCAAATAAAGACTTGCCATTGGCTTATATTCATGACTGAGCAGTCCTGTCCAGTGAACACCCCACAACATTATAGCAGCTCAATTGATTCAGGATGACAAAGGGCACAGACTCTTCAGAAATGGAGATATGGGTCACTCCTAGAAAAAAGTCAAAACCTACTAGGTTGCTTGCAGAGGGAAGAAAATACAGAATGAGTAGTAGAGGAAAGTAGTTATACATACCAGTTCAGTCTACATGACCATCCGGAGAAGAGGCTGTAGTTGTCACTGAGTGTTTTGCCATCATTCGTTAAGAGTGTTTTTCCCTCAATTTATCATGTTCTGTAACATCAGTTAAGAGAATATCAATGGTTGTCATACTTAAAATGAGATACTAAAAGAATGTCCTTCAAGAGACATTGCCACCTATTCTAAATTTATATTGCATTTATAGTTGTATGAGGAACAGTTATCATGTTAGGTTTAATTATGACCTGACTGAATATATAATGCATTTGTGAT
The DNA here is from genome assembly GCA_033318265.1 of Phyllotis vaccarum. Lineage (NCBI taxonomy): Eukaryota > Metazoa > Chordata > Mammalia > Rodentia > Cricetidae > Phyllotis > Phyllotis vaccarum. The sequence continues at coordinate 1,570,277 of JARWLC010000007.1, forward strand.
TCTGTGTGGGATAGTTATGTCTTGTTTAGGCGTGATTATGGCCTGATTATTGTTTTCATTTGGAAGCTAAATCACAACACGAGGAGATATGATTTTGTGTCAAGTTCACCAGGGGTCTATTTATGACGGCTGTTCTTGCTCTCAACCTGACTCCACCTGGAACTAGACCCCAAATGGAGGGCACACGTGTTTGTGATTCCTCTTTGAAGACCAAGAAAGAAGATCTACTTTTAATCTGGAACTTTGAGGTAGGAAGACTCACTTTTAATCCAGAATTTTTGGACCCAAAAGGAGAGAGATCTTTAATTCCAAGCTAATCTGGGCCATTCTTTCTGCTGGAAGCTTGTACAAGGACATGGAAGACTCTGCCCTCACCTTGCTGGCAAGTTTGTTCCCTTACTGTCATTAGAACCTATTTCTTCAAGATCATCAGCTAAGATGTGCAGCCTCATGAACTGAGCAACTACTGGATTCTTGAACTTTCTGTTCATAGCCAGTCATTGTAAGATTAACTGGACCATGGCCTGTAAGTCATTCTCATAAACCATACATATATGCACATATATACATATACATGTGTTCTATAAGTTCTTTTACTCTAGGGAATCCTGACTGATACACATATGAAGTTTTATGTAAACTGTATTGGAATTTTGATGAGTATTGTATTGAATCTGTAGATTGGTTTTAGTAGGCTATTTTTACTATATTAATCCAACTGATTCATGCGAATGGGAGACATTTCTATCTTCTGATATTTTCTTCAATTCCTTTTTCCATTGTCTGATAGTTTTATAATGTAAGTCTTCCACTTGCTTGATGTTATTTCAATATGCTTGTCATTTGAATGTAGGAGGAATACTAAATTTTGTGTTATATATACATATATATGTGCGTATATATATGGTTACATAACCTGCAAATAAAGATCCTTTAGCTCATCATTTCCAGTTTGTATTGCCTAGATCTTCTTCATTGTCTTAATGCTCTAGCTAAGACTTCAAGAACTATATTGAGTAAATATGAAGAAGGTGGACAACCTTGTCTTGTTCCTGATTTAGTAGAATGAATTGCTTTGCGTTTTTCTCATTTAATTGGACACGGCATCCTGTGAGTTGCCTTTATTATGTTTATGTATGCCTCCTTGTGTCTCTAATTTTTTGAAGGCTTTTGTTTTGAAGGAGTATTGAATTTTGTAAACTTCTTCATCCAATGAGATGATCATATGGATTTTGTCTTTCAGTCTGTTTATATAGTGGATTACATTTTTTAACTTATGTGTGTCAAATCATCCCTGCATCTCTGGGATGAATCCTACCTGATCATAGTGGATGATATTTTTGATGCTTTCTTCTTGATTAAGTTTGCAACCATCTATTGAGAGTTTTTGCATTTGTGTTCATAAGGCAAATTGCTCTGTAATTCTCTTACTTTGATAGGTCTTTATGTGGTTTGGGTGTCAGAGTAACTGACCTCATAAAATGAATTGGGTAATTTTCTTTCTGTTTTATTATTTTGAGTAAGTAATTTGTGAGATATTAGCATTAATTCTTGTTGAAAGTCTACACTAAAACTATTAGGCCATGAGCCCTTTTTTTGGGGTGGGGGCTGGAGGCTTTTAGTGAATGCTTTTATTTCATTAGGGACTGTAGGTCTGTTTAAATTGCTTATTTGATCTTGATTTAACTTTGATAAATGGAATGTGTTAAAACTTATCCATTTCTTTTAGATTTTATAAGTTTAGGTTTTTAAAGCATTGTCCTTACGTTTTACACACACACACACACACACACACACACACACACACACACACACACACACACAATTTTTTGTCCTTAGTTCATTTCTTGGTGCCTATCTTTGGTGTATTTGCTAATCTTTACTCTGTAGCTTTTGGATGTGTGTAAGTTGCTAATATAAGATGTCTTCTTTTTATGCTATGAACTTGTTTCTAAGAACTTCCTTCACTGTGTCCCAAAAGTTTGAGTACATTTTGTATTCATTTTCATTCAGTTCTAAAAAGTCTTTAATCTTTTTCTTAGTTTTTTTTTTTTGACCAACTTTTCATTCAGTAGTACTTGTTCAGTTTCTATCAGTTTGTAAGCTTTCTGAAGTTTCTGTGGTTGATATCGAGCTTTAATCTGTGATGGTCAGATAGGATGCAGGGAGTTATTTCAGGTTGTTAAAATCTGTTGAGACTTTCTTTAAGTCCTGGTGAGTAGTCAGTTTTGGAAAAATTCCATGACATGCAGAAAGGCTTTTCTTTTATGTTTGGGCAAACTGTTCTGTAAATACCTGTTAGGTCCATTTGGTTCATAATGTCATTTGGCTTCACTACTCGTGTTTAGTTTGTGCCCGGATGACCTATCCATTGGTGAGAGTGGGGTACTGAAGTCTCCCGCTGAGTATGTGAAGATCTATGTGATTTAATCTGTAGTAACATTTCTTTTATGAACTTTGGTGTCCATGTATTTGGGAAATAGATGTTCAGAAATGAAATGTCCTCTTGGTGGATTTTCTTTGACGTGTATATAGTGTCCTTCCCATTCCTTTGAACTAGTTTTTGGATTGATGTCTATTTTGTCCACTTACAATGACCACACCAGCTTGTTTCTTAGGTCCATTTGTTCAGAATATCTTTTTTCGCTCTTTTACCCTGAGGTGAATGTCTGTCCTCAGTGTTATACAGTTTTCTTAAATGCAAATGAAGGTCATCCCATTTCTTAATCTAATCTATTAGTCTGCCTTTTTATTTGGGAATTTAGCCCACTAATGTAATTCTCTCTCCCTCCCTCTCTCTCCCCCTCCTCCCTCCCTCCCTCCCTCCCTCCCTCCCTCCCTCCCTCCCTCCCTCCCTCCCTCCCTCTCTCTCTCTCTCTCTCTCTCTCTCTCTCTCTCTCTCTCTCTCTCTCTCTCTCCTCTTCTCTTTTTCTTGACTGTAGTTAACCTCTTTAGGAGTTTTCCTTCTAGAATCCTCTGTAGGGCTGCATTTGTAGACAGATGCTGCTTGTATTTGGCTTTTTATCATGGAATATCTATTATCTAAAGTTTTGCTGGGCAAATAGTCTAGATTGGTATCTGTGATCTCTTAGCATCTGTAGGTTATTTGTAAGGTCCTTATGGATTTTAGAGTCTCCACTGAGAAATCATGTGTTATTCTAATAGGTCTGCCTTTATATGCTACTTGATATTTTTTTCCATCGCAGATTTTAATATTCTTTTTTTTTGTACATTTAGTGGTTTGATTGTTAGGTGCCAAGGAAAATTTTATTTCTAGTACAGTCTATTTGGTGTTTTGTCTGCTTCTTGAACTTTGGTTTTTTTAAGACAGGGTTTCTCTGTGTAACAACCCTGGTTGTTCTGGAACTTATTTTGTAGACCAGGCTTGTCTTGAACTCACAGAGATCCACCTGCCTCTGCCTCCTGAGTGCTAAGATTAAAGGCTTGCACCACCACTGCCCACCAGTTTCTTGTACTTTGATAGACATCTTTTTCATTAGGTTAGGGGAATTTTCTTCTATGATATTGTTTAAAATATTGTCTGTGCTTTTGACCTGCATTTCTTCTCTTTCCTTTATCTCTATTATTCTTTTTTAAAAAGGACTTTCTAAGATTTATTTATTTGATGTATATGAGTGCTATATCTGCATGCACAACTTTATGCCAGAAGAAGGCATCAGTTACCACTGTAGATGGTGGGGAACTGAACACAGCGTCTCTGGAAGATCAGCCAGTGCTCTTAACCACTGAGTCATCTCTCTAGCCCATGCTTCTATTGTTTTTAATGTCTCTCCATAACATTTCAGATTTCCTGGGTGCTTTGTGTCAGGATTTCTAAAGGAATTCTTGAGAACACATGTATAACATAATCTGAAATAGGGATAATTTGACTTTATCTTTTCTGTTTGTATCCTTTTAATTTCCATTCCTGAGCGGGTTTCTCCAACTATTGCTCCAAGCATTATGTTGAAGAAGAATGGGAATAGTGGACATTCTCATCTTGTTCATGATTTTAATGGGATTGCTTCACATTCTTTTATATTTAGGATGATGTTGGCTGGGGGGTTGTCATATATCATGCTTATTATGTTGAAATAATGTCCACAGACCATTTGTTTGATGAATTATATGTATTGTTTTATATATGTTGAATTGTCCCTATATGTTTGAAATGAAACCTACTTAGCTTTAACAGATTTTTTTTATGTGTTCTTAAACTCAGTTTGCAAGTGCTTGTTCAGAAATTTTGCATATACATTCTTCTAGAAGTTAGTCTATAGGTTCCTTCTTTGTATATGCACCTTTGTCTGGTTTTGCTATCATTATAATGCATGCTTCATAGAAAAAGTTTGGAAACATTTCTTACCTTAACTGCTTTTACATAATGAGAAGACTTGCATTTTAAATTTTATTTAAAAATCTTGTAGAATTCTGCAGTGAACCCAACCTATTTGAGAAACTTTTTAATTACTGATTAAGTCATATTGATTGTTTTAGATTTGTTTATATTAATTATTTCATCTTGGTTTAACTTTGGTGGGTCATATGCATCAACATATTCATTGTTTTTTTAATTTTCAAATTTGGGAAAAATAAAGGTTTCTAAGGCATCTGTTGTAACGGTTTCTTTTCAACCTAGTTTTATTGCTTTGGCTTCTCTCTCATTTCAGTGAACTGGGTTTGTCAGTTTTGTCTTTTCAAAAAAGCCAACTCATTATTTCATTGATTCTTTTTATTGTCTAAAAATTGTTTTAGTAATTTCTGCTCTAATCTTAGTTATTCTTTGGATGTAAGGTGTGCTTTTGTAGATAGCAGATAGATGGGTCTTGTTTTCTCGTCCAGTTATCTAACCTTCGTCTTTGATTGGGCAGTTTACGCCAGTGCCACCCAAAGACCTTATTGGGATACATGTACTGCTTATTTGTTGACTTTTCATGCTTGTTTCCTTAGTCATACTTTGCAGAAACATGTATTACAGAATTATATATTTTCCCTCTGACATCGTGGATATGGTCATCCTTCCAGGTTTCCTATAAGAAAGACTTGGATTGGCTTGCATCCCTTCAGCGTATGTTGATTGTGGAAGGGTTTTTATTTCTCATTCAATGATGATCATAGTTTTTCTAGATAAAGTAATCTAGGCCATTGTTCTTTCTTTTTCTCTGTATGCTTGTGTTTTAGATATAACATAGTATGATGTTTTGTTTGGTGTCCTGTTTGCCTTTTTTTTATATAAATGACCATCTCTTTTCATAGATTTGGCAACATTTCTTTTATGATTTTATTGAAAATGCTCTAGACTTTAGCCTGGAATTCTCCTATGCCCGCAGCCCATAGATTTGGACTCTTCATGATGTCTCAAAAACCTTAATATTCCATCTACATTTTTATTATAATTTTCTTTGATCAATCAAATTTATCTACCTTCTATACAATTCTTTCTGTTAGTTACCCTGACTGCAGAGCTGTTTGTTAGGCTTACTGACTTCCTCCCCATCTTTATTTCAGTTTTCTTTAGTATTTCTGTCTCTTTATTGAATTATTTTTTCATATTGTCTTAGTTAAGGTTTTCATTGCTGTGATGACATACAATGACAAAAGCAGCTTGGGAAGGAGAGGGTTTATTTCACCCCTGGTTTCATGTAGCTGTTCATCATTAAAGCACTGAGAACAGGAACTCACACAGGACAGGAACCTAGAAGCAGGAGCCGATGCAGAGGCCGTGGAGGTGCTGTTTACTGCCTTGCTCAGCCTGCTTTCCTATAGAACCTAGGATGACACTATACAAAATGAGCTGAGCCCTCTTCCAAATAATCACTAGTTAAGAAAATCCTTACGGCCAGATCTTAAGAAGGCATTTTCTTTCCCGAGGTTCTCTGCTCTCTGACATTAAATAACAAGTACTCGTGTCATGGATTTTCTCTTTATTTCATGTAGCTGTTTTTGTTTTCTTGAGCTCAGTCACTGGTTCATTCTTCTCTTTAAGTTTTTATTCTTTCAACTTGTTTATAATCGCTCTTTGGAATTATTTATCTTACTGTTCTCAGAGAGAAAAATGTTGTGGAATTGGTGACTTGGAGGACAATATACTATTTAGTTTTAGATTTTGTTTTCTATTATGTGTGTTTTTATTATGATACATATGGTTCTGGGATTAGAGTGTGACTCGTGTCCGATGACCTTTGGATCAGAGAAGCAATGGTGGTTACAAAAGTCCTGTTGGAGAGAGCGAAGAATTGAACAAAGGTTCCTAACCAGCTGCCTAGGACTGCTGCAAAGTCTTAAAATGGCAGCAGGTGGCAGGCAGAGATTGGATGAGAGTCTGGAGGGTGTGAGCTGAAAGGAGAGGCAGGGGCTCTCACTGTACCATGTTGGGTGGCTCAAGTGTTTCTGGGAAACACTGGATCACAGGTGTGGCTTAGCATGGAAGTCCCATGGGGTGAACATAAACATTTCTATTGATAAACATTCTAACATATGGTTGTAACAAATCATAAAATTAAGGTATTCCGGATAAATTTGGCCTGTAGTAATTAAATTTGTGAATTTCAAGGGGTCTCTGAAGTTTGTATAGTCCATGAATATTAATATCATAGGGTTTTTTCTGTTACTATATGGTATTAATTTATCAGAAAATGCACATGCATGCATATGCATGGTATATTTCTAAGGTCACAGGATAATGTGGTGCATCATTATCAGTGGCATTTCAGGCAGTGGATCATTTCCTGAAGCCATGCATCATGGCACTTGGAAGGCTAATGCAGGAGGAAAGCCATCAAGAGCTACATAGTGAATGCCGGCCATCTAAGTTACAAAACAGAATGGTATCAAAACAAACAGTTGATACTATTAATTTTTTTCATGTTAAAAACTGCTCATGTTGCTTTACAAAACTTAAGCATCGAGGGCTAGGATTGATGCTCAGTGGTAGAGTGTGCATGCCTTGTATACACTAGTATACACTAGACCCCATGTTCAATCCCCAGAACCAACTCTTCCCTGCAAACAAAGGAGCAAACAGCTACCTTAAACAGCAAAGTAAGAGTGTGCATTTTCATGACTCGCTTCCAGAAGAACCCGCACAGCTGCAGCAATACTACATTTCATCTAAATTTAAGGTGGGGTGTGGCTCAGGGGAAACTATTTTCATTGGGGGCATGAGCCCTGGGCTCAGTCCTCAGCACCACATCAGCTCATTCCTGTAATCCCAGAACTTGGGAGGTAGAGGTAGGAAGACCAGAAATTCCAGATCATTCTTGGCTAAATAGTGAGTTCAAAGCCAGCCTGGGCAAAATGAAGCCCTGACTTGTTCATCAGCTGTTGGTGGAATCAGGATGCTTTGTATAATTTTGCTTCAGTAAAACTTTTTAAAAGATTGCATGGACCCTATGAATGTTGATATTCCATTCTTTTTAAAAGCTAACATGACTATTGTCTTAACTGTAGGAAAAGAAGAGAAAGCGGCTGGAACGTTTCCGACTCCTGTGATTCCTCATCTTCTTTCCAGGTTTTATATATGAAAAGTCAATAGAAGACCAAAATTAAACATTTCATCTTCTGTTATAATCAGTTATTTAATCTTTTCATTGATATTGGTTTGTATTTATAATGCCATTGTTATAAATTATAAATAAAGTCATCCATATTTACTATATACTAAAATGGAATGGAGTTGCTTTTTAATGTATTATGTGTAAAAGTGTTATTAAAATGTTTGTGTAAGTTACATGTATGATGCTCACAACATGTGGTTATTTGTCATGCTTGAGGTGAGTGATTGTTGGTAACTTATTATTAAATATTGAATTTCCTCATAGTACCCTTGGTTTAAATATGCATGGCTTGAGATTAACTGAAGTACTGTGTCAAAGTAAATTACAAACTCAAACTTTATACACATTTTTGGTTTAAGCATAGTGAAACTTATACAATTCTTCCTTCATAATTTTGATACTCTTTGCAATGTATTTGATATATAACATTTTCTAAAGATATTATTTTATAAAAAACATCTAAGGTAATTAGAATTGGTTCAGGATCTGTAGTGTTTGTTTTAAAACCTATTAAATTCATAGAGAAAGAAGAATCTCTTACTTAATGACTAGAACAATCGAAATTAGTATGGAAACTCTTTATGGTATTGGTATTGTGGCTTACAGGATAATTTTAGAGTATTCCAAAAGGACATGAGGGGTGACTTGGGCATGAAGTGCCAGACCGGCAGGTTACACCTGTTAGTGTGCATCGTCTGGAACAGCTGTGTCTTTTATTGTCAGTAAACAGATGCAGAACATACCGGAATGTTTTAAAGCAATATGTTAATCCTGCCTTCCCCTACTGACTGTCTCACAGAATAGTGATTAAATATTGGCTGTGCAGCTGTTACTACAATTATAGCATTGCTTAGTTAATTTCTTCTTCCCAGGCCTAAGCATTTTAAAATTTGAGGAAATGGTATTTAACCTTGAAGTGTTTTATAATGTGGTTTATTTATACAAATTGATTTCTAAAGATAAGTTACTTGAATATTATGAAGAATTCATGCATGTAAAATTCTTATAAATGTGTTTGTAAATTAGTGTTCTTGCACCAACAATTTTTAATGTGCTTTTTAATTTGTATTTGTTCATGCATATAAAATGAGTTTTAATACAGTAGCTTAAATTTTATACTTGAAGATTTCCATCAAGGGGATGAATAGCAAATGATTCTCATTAAGTATTTTTGAACCAAAGTGTATAACATGTTCTTAGAACAGTGGCTTCACTTAGGGAACACACTGTGTAATATTTTGAATTTATGATAACCTCCTTGTAATTTGATTATGCTTTAATTCTTACCATTTCACCACATCAGAGAATATATTCAAAAGATGATGTAACTATCCAGCTTATATACAGCTTTAAAGATCAACTTTATTACCTGAAATTAATAGTTAAATTTGGTTTTAATATGTAAGTTTATTTTACAAAACATGTTAATTACATTATAATATTCTTGGCCTCATTTTGTGGTTGAGCCATTTCAAGCCTGGAGGCGTGAAGTAGTAGGTTGGAAGTAATGTGGCTTGGATTTAACCAAGCATTTCATCCTTAGGCTTCCTTTTCTTAGCAACTTTGCATTCCGCCTGCCTTTACACCTGGTCTCAACATGATGCAGAATGGACAGTGTCCTGAATTTAGCCACTCTGCATCCCAGCATAATTATACGTGAGTTAGACAACATTCTCTGAAAATAAAGTAGATAGAACAATAGGACCCTCAGCATCTCTCTCACAACACAGCTGCTAAGCTATAGGAGTATCCACAGCACAGGAGTCCTTAGAGCAAACACTGGATGGCCTGCAGGGGAGGACACTCCTTTGTGACCCAACGATCCTGCCATTCGTTGGCCTCAAAACAAGCTTTCTTTGCTTCAAGAAATCTTAAGGAGCAATACAATGCTGTTTACCTATGCCCCATTATTATACTTATGCCTTCACTTAGAAATATTAGTTATTATTGAAGTTTTCTATGAAATGGTTGTCTTCAGTCAAGTATTAATGCTAATTGTGTCTACATTTCTTTTCTTGTGCATAAAATAGGAACCTAGACTCAAATTTACTAAGTTAATTGAAGATACTCCTGCGTGAAGTTTATGTGTGCTTGACTATTTTTCTTCAAAAAAGAAAAAGCAAACAAACAATAGCCCAAAGTAAAAACCTGAATCTGTGTAGCTAATCCTTCTTGTGGAGGGTCCAGCAGATGCCTACTGCCCTGTAGTCTCCCTGACACGGATGAGAATGTTTCTAGGATTAACTAGGATCAACAATGTCATGAAGTGCTGTGGAGGAAATTTAATGCAGGTCCATTATGAGATACTTCTTTGGAGGTAAATATTCTTACATGCAAGCCATATGAAACATTGTATGAGAAGAAGACATACACATGAAATATTGTAAAATTTTTAAAATATTATTTGATTTTAAAATGAAAAAAGTTCCATAATGCTTTTGCTAAAGTTAATCAGGGATCCTATAGTTCTCCAGCATTACTGGGTTTTTTTATTGTGTTATATGTGTGCATGTGCTTGTGTGTGTGCATGTGTGTGTGCATGTGTGGTGTGTGTGTGCATATGCTTTTGTGTGTGTGTATGCATGTGTGTGTGCATGTGCTTTTGTGTATGTGTGTGTTGCAGGAGTGTGTGCGTGTGTGTGCATGTGTGTGTGCATATGTGGTGTGTGTGGGGGGGTGGGTGTGTGCGTGTGCTTTTGTGTATGCCTGTGTGCATGTGTGTGTGTTGCAGGGGTGTGCATGTGTCTCTGGAAGCCAGAGATTGGCGCTGAGATTTTTCTATCTCTCTCCCATTATCCTGCTTTCCACTTAATATACAAAATGATGTACTTAATATTCAGATATGCATATTCTATTTTTGATCAAATGCATCCCCATTCTTTCCCTTCCAATTTTACCTTACCCCTTACTTTCCCACACCCCTCTCTGTGTCTCTGCCTCTTTAAATCTGCTAAGTCCATTTAGTGCTGCCCAGATATGCATGCAAGGTAAGCAGGGTTGACATCTCTGAATAAAATGACTGTCTCTCACTAGTAACTGAAAGATCCTCAGAAAGGGCTGGGTCTGCAGGAGCCCCTCCCCAACCCCCTAGGATTTGGCTGGCCTAATCTGGCGCAAGTTCGCCTTACTTTGGAGAAAGGGTCTTCTCTGAAGCTGGAGCTCCCCAATTAGGCTAGGCTGACTGCCCAGCTCCCAGGAACCCTCTTGTCTCAGCCTCTCCAGCACTGAGATAATGAGCACACTCTGCTGCTCCTGGCTTTTGTTTGGATGCTGGCAGCTCCACACAGGCTCCCATGTTTGTGTGCCAGGCACTCTACCCACTCAGTCATCTCTTCAGTTCTTAAATTACTATTTTATTAGTGTATTTTGTCTCTAATTGGAGACTGCAGCCTTTGAATTTTTGTTCTGTTCCAATTTTAAGACAGAGTGTTGAATTTGCTGGCCTGGAATTTTCAATGCCCCTGCCTCACCTGTCTGAGTACTGTATTATAGACATGTCACATTACACCCTAAAATTATTTTTATTAATGTCTGCATTCAAACACGGAGAATATAATACAAACAATAAAATGCCTAGATTGTATTATTACTACAAAATTTCCAGGAGATATAAATTTGCTTTCGTTTTTATACTTTTGAAAAGTAAAACTTTTTTATTTTAAATGATTTGGATGAATACCTAACTGTAAATAATGCAGAGAAATCCCCTGTGCCTTTTACCTGGTCCCCCTCGATGATGTAGATATGCCATTGCCTTGCTGTATTAGAGCCAGGGTAAAATAGATGCAGAAGGGCGTGGGCCTGAGGCGGCCCTCCTCTGTCTGTCTTCTCCCCTCCTCCTCAAATGTCTTGTTTCAGTGCTGTCTGTCCTCCCCTTTCCTGTTAACTACCTTCAGTTCTTCACAATTACACAGGCTGAGTATATTTTGTTTGGGATGATTCTGGTTTTCTTAATTACAGAACTCTTCAGATCACATATCTCATACCGACTGAGCTATGGATTTGTGCTCACCAGAACGCAGACACACTTGGTGTCTGCAGGGTCGGCAGTGATGCTGTATTCCACGCGCAGTGTTGGTGACTTAGGATTTTTCTACTTACCAGTTTTCCTTATCAATTTTGCCATAGATTTGTTGATTTCATTGAGTTTTTGAAACAATCAACTCTTATTTTTTATTATTCTCCACAGTTTTTTTTAATTTAATTTTTGATATATCTTGCTTGGATTTTAAAAAAAATCTAGGATTTTCAGAGGGGAGCAAAGATTTTAGTGTGAGACCCCACTATTGGACTTCTCAAGGGGACATTTACCTGTTCTCAAGTGGACACATTTAACTGTAGGAACTCCTATGTAAGCATTGGCTTAGCAATGGGTACACAGTTTGGTGTATTATACTCTTATATGGTCTAATGCATTTGAATGATTTATTTTTGTCTAAGATTTTTCTTGTTATTTTTCTGTTTCCTAGTTTGTTTATATTATATCTGAAGAAAATACTGTATATCAATTTGATTCTTCCAAATTTTAGAGATTATTTTTATAGCCCAAGGTAGGGTATGTCTTAAGAGAAATTCTTATGACCATATGTATAGAATATATATTCTATACAGGAAAGAATATGCCTAATAAAGTCTTTTATTCAACAACAAACCACATACTCTGTGCTGATTCCTGCAAGATTGCATCATCTAGTGACATAGTAGGCATCTTAATCTTTGATGTTTATTTATAAAGCTATGACATTGCAGAACAATGCATTTCTCAAAACAAATCTACTGTGTTGAGTAGATTCTGTTCATTCATTATGTTGTTCAAATACTACATAGCTGTGGGCTCTTTGTCTAGTTTTTCCAATGGTTGGGAGTTTTGAAATCTTTGTGATTTTTGCCTTAAATATATTGAAGCCCTATTGCTGCATGACTTTTTGATTGTTATGTGATATTTGTGGGTTGACTTTTTAAATCATAAGGTAATATCTTAGGGTTTCTGTTGCTGTGAAGAGATATCGTGACCACCACACTGTTAAAAAGGAAAACATTTAATTGAGGTAGAAGCTTACAGTTTCAGATGTTTATTCCATTATGATCATGGTAGAGATCATTGTAGCTGGAAGTATGGTGGGGTGCAGGCAGAAATGCTTCTGGAGAATTCTGCCTCTTGATCCAAAGGCAACAGGGAATAAACTGTCTGACTGGGCATGGCTTGAAAATATATGAGACCTTAAGCCCTCTCACTCCCACAGTGACACTTTCTCCAACAAGACCACACCTCCTAATATTGCCAGTTCATTGGGGGGGGGGCGGGGAGGCATTTTCTTATATTCTACCACACGGTAGAATGCAATGCAATGTCACTGCATTTTAGGTTTTCTTTGAGATTCTTATCCTATGTACCTGCACCTGCCACCTATTTCTTTGTGTTGACTTACAGTCTTCCCCTTCTTCTATACTCTTGTCAATATAACTGCCTTCTTCTATATCTTGTCAATATACTGCCTTATTATATACTCTTGTCAGTGTACTGCCTTATTATATACTCTTGTCAATATACTGCCTTATTATATACTCTTGTCAATGTACTGCCTTATTATATACTCTTGTCAATATACTGCCTTACTATATACTCTTGTCAATATACTGCCTTATTATATACTCTTGTCAATGTACTTCCTTACTATATACTCTTGTCAATGTACTGCCTTACTATATACTCTTGTCAATGTACTGCCTTATTATACACTCTTGTCAATGTACTCCCTTATTATACACTCTTGTCAATGTACTGCCTTATTATACACTCTTGTCAATGTACTGCCTTATTATATACTCTTGTCAATGTACTGCCTTATTATATACTCTTGTCAATGTACTGCCTTATTATATACTCTTGTCAATGTACTGCCTTATTATATACTCTTGTCAATGTACTGCCTTATTATATACTCTTGTCAGTGTACTGCCTTATTATATACTCTTGTCAATGTACTGCCTTATTATATACTCTTGTCAATGTACTGCCTTATTATATACTCTGGGTAATGTACTGCCTTATTATATACTCTGGGCAATAGGCCTGTATCATATTTTAGGCTGGGTTTCCATTAGACAGCATGCAATTGAGTCATGATTTCATTTCACGTTTTCTTTGAGAGGTGCTATCCCTATGCTACCTATATTGGTGTCTAACTCATGAAACTGGGCAATCCTTCTGCCTCTGTCACTGTAGTACCTGGACTGCAGGCATGTGACACTCCACCTTGCTTTTATTATTTCTAAGTAGTATATAATTACATGTGTTTGTAAGGTATAATTTGATGTTTTCATATAAATATGAATTGTGTAATGGCAATCTCTCCAAACACAGCTCCTTTTGCTGGAACATTCAAAGCTATTTCTCTCTGCTTTGCTATTTGTCATGTTTTATTGTTAACTGTAACAATTATGTGCAGCCCAATGCCAGAATTTGTTCTTTCTTTTTATTTGTAATTTTGTATCTTATATTTCTCATCCAAATCCATTTCTCCTTCATAGCTTGATGTTCTCTCTTAACCTCTGTTCTTTTGACTTATCTGAGACTGATATTTTATATCTGAGTGTATTGTTTGTCGCTCCATGCCTGCTTATTTAACATAGTGACTTCCAAATTCATGCATGTTGTTGCAAATTATGGGTTCTATTTATTATAATGGAATGGTAATAAGACTGTATATGTATACTTTATTTTTATTCATTCATTCATGTCATGATGAACACAGTTTGATTTGAGTCTTAGTTATCTGTAAGAGTATTCCAGCAAACAGTACAATACAGATACTTCATCATACTGCTCACATTTCCTTGGGAAATGTACTCAGTGTTGAAATTGACAGATCACACAATAGTTACTCTTTATCCTGTTTTCTCATATGGGCATCCTAAGTCCCATTCCCAACAATGAAGTGTAAGGATTCCCCTTTTCTCCATCTTTGCCAATAATTTTTACTTCTGTCATTTTAACTAGAACAAGGTAGTCATTTCATTGTGGTTTTGATTAGAATTCGCTGATTAGGGATGTTGGAAGTTTTTACGCACTGATGGATGTTCTTACATTCTTGTCTCCATTCGGTTTTTCTGCTTGTTTTTCAGTCAGTTTATCTAAGGTTTTGCTTTTGAGTTGTTCGACTGTTTTTTATATGCCCTCTAGATATTACCTCGTCAAATGTGTGAGTTAAAAATATAGAGTGCAGGACGTAGACAAATTCATAGAAACATAAGCAATCAAAGAATGAAAATATGCAAATCTGGAAACATTTTTAATGAACAAAGAAATTTAATTGATAATGTAAGTCTCATTCTAAAGAAAAAACGTGGCTGCTGTAGATATGATGTTGACTGGCTCCACCAAAATTTCAGGTTCTTGAGGTTTAATACCCAGAGAGACACTATTAGGAACAGGTAAAAATCTTTATTTTGTCAAGTGTCTTTAGGACTAGTGATCATCAGAGAGTCAGGGTGGGGCTTGCTTTTCCTCTGCTTCTAAACTTTCCATTTCCACTCAGATCCCTGCTTTAGCCCAACTCAATCTGTCTGCCCAGCCTTTCACTGAAACTTCAAGACTAAGAGCTAATTTACCTTTCTCATAGAGGACTGTCTCGTATAGTTTATTACTATGTCAGAAGGCTAATACACAGAACAATGGCTTTGTCATTAAATTGTACCATTCATTTAAATAGTTCCCTTCAATCCTCAAATGTAAGACAGAAAAGAAAGAAATGCTTCTTCATGAATATTGGTATCATTCTTGCACATACTAATCTTCTCTGTATGGTTCCAGTTTTAGCATATGTGCTGCTGAAGTGAGCACAAGAAAAAAAGTGCATCTATAAGACCATCATTACCTTGATACCAAGGGCATCAAAAAATGTTTTAAAAACACTACAGGCAGTATGACTATATGTAAAATTTTCATCAGCATTCTAGAAAACCAGGTGCAGTCATTTGTTAGAAAGACTAAGACCTAGGAATGTAGTTCGTTTAGTAGAGTGCTTGCCTAGAATGCACAAAGCCCTGAGTTCACTCCACAAAACTGCATACATTTGACATAGTGGCACAAAGCTATACTCTCAGAACTTGAGAGGTGGAGGCTAGAAGATCAGAAGTTCAAGCTCATCTTTAGTACATAACTAATTCTCAAGCAGTCTGGAACTTGTCTCAAGCAAAGATACTGAGATCTTGTCTCGGGAAAAATGAAAGGACAGTGACTATACATTTTTGGCAAGTGGAAATATCACAACAATGCAATAATTCAACATAAAATACATTTGGGGCAAGGGGGACACCCAAGAGATGATTGAATAGGTAAAGGGATTGCTCTACAAGTGTGAGGTCTTGCATCTGGCTCCTCAAAGCCACATGTGAGAGCATACATATGTTGTAGGATATCTGAACTCACTGTGAACCTCGAGATTCAGTTATTTACTGGAAAAAATCTGTTTCTAGTTGTGATGTGGCTCCACTTTAGCACATACCTTTAGTCCAAGAGCTTTCTGCTTGAATATTGTAAACAGAAGTCAACCATAGATCAAGAGCAAGTAGGAGCTGACAGAAAACAACAAAGTCAAAGAGGGAGTCGGGAGGACAGACGGAGGGATGCACAGGAAGTAGACGGAGGGATGCACAGGAAGTAGAAGGGAGTCGGGAGGACAGATGGAGGGATGCACAGGAAGTAGAAGGGAGAGGCATTGAGTTTGAGGAGTTTTGTTGAGATGGGTAAGAGAGGTTTTTATTTCTGGATGTTGGTGGAGGAGAAAGGCCAGACAGATGTTTTCTTTGCCTCTCTGAGCTAGCAGGTTTTCACTCCAGTGGGCAACTGATTGAAGCAGATGTAGAGATTTACAGCTAAGCACTCATCCAAGCTCCCAGTTCAGTTAAAGAGAGAGAGAGGGGAGCAGGGATTATATGAGCTAAGGGGTCAAGATCATGAGGAGGAAACCCACAGAGGCAGCTGACCTGAGCTACTGGGAGCTACTGACTCTGGACTGACATCTGGGGAACCTGCATGGGACTGACCTAGACCCTCTGAATGTGGGTGATAGTTGTGTTGCTTGGGCAATTTATGGGGCCTCTGGCAATGGGACCAGGATTTATCCCCAGTGCATGAGCTGGCTTTGGAGCCCATACAGGGTTACCTTGCTCATCCTTGTACAGGGGGAGGGGCTTGGTCTTGCAGCAACTTGATATTCAGACTTTATGGACTCCCCATGGGAGGCCTTATCCTCTTTGAGGAGTGGAGGGGGCAGTGGAGTGTCGAGGGGAGAGAAGGAAACTGTGTGGTATGTAAAAAAAACTTAATAAAAAAAGAGAAAAAACAAAAGGTAAACTAAGTGCTCAGGGTGAGGTCAATAAAATGAGAAGAAAAAGAAGGGAAAAAGAAACCTCTTTTGGGCCACACAGCCCAAGTTAAGGACGAGGTGAGTCCACTACACCAGATCCTTTCTATTTCTCTGCCCTGCTCTTCTTTCTTCTCTAAAGATAAAATAAATTTTAGCTAAATAAATAAAAGTAAGAACTGTTAAAACAAAACCTGCCAATACAAAACAAAAAGCACATAAAAAAGTTCACTTTGTGTTGGTTAAGCATGGCCAGGAGCGGGGTTGGTACACCCATGTCACTGCATTGGAGAAAACTGATCTTCCCTTTTCCAGAAGGTACCAATTGTAGGGGTAGGAGTTTTCTGTCCATTTCCCCCTCTCCAGGCTGTAATTTTGTCTGCCTTGTGTGTAGGCTCTGTGAATGCATATGTGCATCAGTTCTGCTATATCTGAAAGCGGCTTTTCCCACTGGCTCTGGAGCTTTCTGTTTTTCTACCACATCTTTCATATGGATCTGTGACTTTTGAGGGAAGGGGTTTGATAAAGACATCTCAGTAAAGTCTGACACTCCAAAGCACATTGTGAGTCTCTTTGTTAATTACCATCTACTCAAAAAGAAGCTTCTCTGATGACGGCTGAGCAGTATATTTATCTACGGGTATGTGTCACTAAGAGTTATTTTATTGATAAGTTTATTTAGTAAAATAATAGCAGTAGGCTTTTCCATAGTGCCTATAACCTATCTAATCTCAGCAATATCAGATATGGGCTTCATTTCATGGGATGGGCCTTGGATTCATTTTTTAAAACTGTTCTCTGTTTCTCCCATAACATCTGTGCCAGTATCGACTAGTCGCTATTGAAGGTTGCAGGCTTTGTAGCTGAGTGAGCTGGTTCTGATTATAAGCAGTTTGTCAAATTTTTACATCACTAATATTTTTATAACACCTAAATAAATACTTGAACTGCTTTTCCAAACTGCTCGTTCAGTCTGTGGCTGTGTACAGAGCAGCCAAACCTGATTTGCCCGTGTTCCCAGGGAATCAGTTAATGCCACAGGCAGCTCTTGTGTCAGTTTTTATATCCATGCCATTCTTTGGCTTTTATGTGCTGTGCTCTTTTGTTTTATTTTCTTTACTATTTTAGTGGTCTTGCTTTTTTAAATGGCCCCAGAGCATATTGTGTAATTGTTTTCCATTGTTCATAAGTACAAGTAGACTAAGGTGCATTTTATAGAGCAAATGGGTACTTTTAATGGTGAGTTCCACGTTGGCAAATGAAACTATCTTAAATAAAGTGTTACAATATATTAAATTCCCACAAATAACTTTTAAAATTTTTGGTGGAATTCATATCTGAACTTAAAGACTTAAACATGGTAGGCAGATGCTATACCACTGACTTACTCACCCAACAGAAACGTATATTTTTTAAACTGTGTATTGGGAGCTAAAAGAATGGCTTTGCAGGTAAGAATGCTTGCTTCTTTTTCAGAGGACTGGTGTCAGATCCCCAGCATCCACTGTCAGTGAGTCCACACCATTTGGAATACCAGCTGCCAGGGATCCATCATATCTTGCCTATGAATTCACCAGCACACATAGCATACACACAGACATATATACAGATAAATTGAAAAATAAAAAATGCATGTGTTGATAATCAACAGCTAACAGGAAACAATGCCCGTACTTCCTCCCAGGATATAACCAGGAAAACTGTACACTAATTCCACACCCATGTGTCTTATAAAATGTAAGTATTTCCAGTAACAAAAGACTTGAAAATAAATGTTAAAAGCTAAGAATTATGAACAAATTCCAAAGATTCTTGTAAACAGGATATAGACTGGAATGCCAGGAAAATGAGCATCATTAAAGCCTTTATTTCAAGAAGGAAAGCATTGTCTCTGTTTTCAAACATTCTTAAGAGATTAAGATGAAAAAAGTTTATTGGATTTTTATGAAAACCACGTTTTTTTTTTTTTTACTTCATTCTTAGCATAGTTTTAGGAAATTATGGTGAAACTTGTTTTATACTAAATTAATTTTTAACTAAGAAAATTCTGATTTGAAATTAATAGATATCAAGAACATTAAAAAAATTCTAATAAAGAATACACAGATTATTCTTTCCCAAATTTTGTTGGTGGCATTACTCTTTAGGCAGAGTTTCACAGTGTAAGTCAGGTTGTCCACAAACTCAAAATTCTCCTGCTCTAACATGTGCCACACAGAAAGGTCAAACAACCCCATTCATCACTGAAACTTATTTGATCAATAAATGCAAGATATCTGGTATGCTTTTCTTGATTATTTTTCTAGGAATAAGCCCACTAACACTTGTTTTCTCTGGGGCTTTCCATTCTACTCTGATGATGGCTTAACTTTTTTGCTCCTTAGAGAAAGAGAGAGAGAAGCTATTTTTAATTCTTTTCTCAGGGACTCTACCTCCTAAAGAGCTTGCCTGCATGTATCTGAACGTAGGTCATAACTATAAGAGCTCTGGGAGTCGATAGTGTACTACGTTTTGGATCACACAGTCATTATTTTGTTTATAGAATGATAGACTTTTCCTTATGAAAATAAAAGCCAAGGTTGTAGCTGAGGCTCAGGGGTTAAGCATTGCTCTTCCAGAGGGCCTGGTTTTTATTTCCAACATACACATGGTGGCTTACAACTGTCTGTAACTCCAGCTCCTGAGGATTCGGTGTCCTTTCTGAACAATCAGGTTTTTTTTTCTACTTTTTTGAAATAAGAATCTTATCATCTAAGCACTGTTTCTGTTTTTATTGTTGTTGCTGACAAGAACTTCCACAAATGTCAGTGCAAAGATAAGGATATGGACTGGACATCTAAAATGCAAACTGCGTGCCATGTGCCTGTCGTTACAGGTGGCATGATTAGTGTTTGGTAGATATCTGTTAAATGAATGAATAATAATCAAAGCAAAGCTTACCTCTCTATGTCTTTTATTTACAAATCCTTTTAGCTTATTTTTCATGTAGTCATTTTTCACATGTGGGCTCTTTTTACTTTTGACAGTAATGTCTGAATATTTATAGTTATCAAAACATTTCCAAATTATCTTTTGTCAGAAAATACTCAGGTTGAAAATTTCAAAATGAAAAGGGAATTTTACACATGAAAATCAAGTTGGATTCTTCCTTGTGCTTTGATTATAGGATGTTCAATATTATCTGTGCACTATGATCCTTTTGGTGAAGGGAGAATACACAGCATTTGGAACTTTCTCATAAACCCCCTTTGCTCAGTTTTGAAGGGCCATGGAGCATACCGAGGTAAATGCTTTTCTGATCTCTGGAAGCTGATAGTTTTCTTTAGTCTGATTTCTTTGTTATTATTTTTCATTTTTTTACTCTATTTAACCCTCAAAGTGATTTTTCCTTTCTTGGGAAGATAGACAGCTTCTACCCAGCTAAATATCACATACCCCAGGATGTTCATTGATTTCTCAAAAAGCTGAGTTCATGAATTAGAAATGACCTCAAGAAGATGACTCATCTAAACATTTGTCACACGCTTATCAAGTGTATTTAATATAGTTTCTCTAAAATCTCTAAATTCTTGGAGATCCACTCTGCATCCTTGTAGGCGATGTTTCATAATCTACTAGAAAAAAAGTAGCTGAAATTTCAAACATTCAGAGAATGTTGAGTCGGTCGCTTAATGACAAAGAAAGAAAGATGCCCATAGAAATAGCAGCAGGAGGAATCTATATAAATAGCAGTGTGCGGAAGAGTGAATTCCTTTTTAGCTGTAACATCACATTTTTTTGCATGTTGCACACATTGTTAAGCCGTTTCTAAACACATTTCCATTTACGTCATTTGTAAAAAACTTCCTAGGCTCATATTCTGGAAACCTGACAGAGTTGTAATGAACAGATGCAAATTCCATGATTGTAATTGGCTTTTACTCTAATTTTCTGGCTCATGCATCATTAATAATTGTTGGTTTTCCTCCACTTGTGCCTTATTCATCTAAAAAGCTTTCTTTCTATTTGAACACTCTGTTGATGACTTGTAAGACAAGATGTACAGATTTACCAGCACCTTTACTCAGACCTAGAATTTTAAGTGTCTTCTAATACTTCTGCTGATTTTTAACATTTTAAAAAAACTTTAAGCTTTCTATGTTTCCCTGTGTGTTTCCAGAGATGGACATCGATTTTAAATGTATTCCCTCTTTGTTGTTTTATTTTTCCTAGGACCAATAATTTTTTGTTTTAAAAATAGGTGTTGTGGGGCATAGTGTCACAAGTCATGCCTTTCTCCAAAGTGACTGACACATCTTAGTGGGGCCTCACACACTAACAAAGAATCTATTTCCTCGTTACTCATTTCTCTCTGGAAAGTTTTCCTACACAGGAATTCTGCCACTGAGCTCTACCTCAAACCTGATTGGCAAAGTTTTCTAACAAAATTATTTAAATAACTATCACATTCCATAGTAGAATAAATGTAGGTGAATCTGTAACAGGTTTTAAAGGACCAAAGACTTTAACCCCATGCCTACTGCATGTGCATTTCCAGTTTGCATGAAATAGACTTGCAAAAATCCTAATCTGTGAACAACTCTGATGATAATAATTGTGATTATTCCTTAATTTTTGTGTAAGTGGAAAATACAATACTAATGTAATTATTTTTTGAATATTTTTGTTAAAATATTAAAATAGAGCATCGCAAGAATCAGCATTGTTTGTTGTAAGAAAAATTTAACAAGTTGTTATGGAACATTAGTTAGAGTGCAGATAGATGTTTAGAACTGGCCCATGAGAAAAAAAGGATACAAAATGAATCAAGAAAATTTAGGAAAAGTTATTTAAAGTGAGAAAAGTCCCATTTTAAGATATGGAAGATTATTTAAATATTCTCTTTAAGATTTTTTTACTTAACCTTAAATAGCAACTTAATTGCCAATATTAAATTGGTTAAATTAGGAAACTTAATCTAAAATAGGAATTACATAATATAAGTTAATGTCTTGGAAGCACAAAATGGTTCTAGCAGTTATATGTGATGACTGTAAACTAAATAGCCAAGCTTAGCAAAAAAAAAAAAAAATACTATTGTGGTTGCTTAGAGTAAAGGTCTGAAATTGTAACAAATTCATTTCCAATGACTATAAAATGTCTTAAATTTTTTTGCACAAAGAGGAGAAAATCCTCGTATTCCAGTTCTCTACATATTAAGGCCTAGCTCTTCACTGAAACTGTAGCTGCATTGAAAACTCAAGGTAAGCAGCCTACTGCACAGGTTTTGCTGCACACAGTGGACTAGCCCCTCCATGCCCGCACTCCCAACCCTGCCATGACCTTTTGGTCTTTTTGATCACATGCACAAAGACAACCATCTGCTAATCTTGAGTAACCACTGGCCTGTCCCCATGACAAGGAAGAACAGTTATGGTCTCTTTATCATTTCTTTTGAACATTTGCTCTTTTGAAAAATGCTGGAGCTCTTAAAAATCATTTTATATCCCAATGCTTTAACACTTTTATAGTAAAAAAATTTTTAAATAAAATTAGAATTTTAAACATGTATATGTTGTCACATTTTTATGTTTTTGGATGCCAGTAATAATTTTCTAAAAATTATAAATCTGTATGATTGTATTAGGTTTGTGACTCTACATAGACAAACATGTTTGAATACATGATGTACTGTATTCTTAGTCATGTGAGCCAATGTTTTTTTCATAATTTGATGTGATACAATTTAGCTGTAATTTTATTAAAATCTGGAATCTGAATCAGTAATTGTAAGGTAGACTTTGAGAGCGTCCAAGGTCATGAATATTCTGCTACTCAAAGGTTATTATACATTTTCTGTTAATGATTAAATAGCAATATTTTAGGCTCTGGGGGCCAGGAAACAACATTAGGAATATTAAGTAAGCACTTAGATAATAAGAGAAAACAAAAGCAGTATTCACCACTGTTCTATTGACAGAGCTCAGCTGATAAATGTATTAAACAAGCAATGTTATACAGACTGAGCAGGCTGTGTTTATACATTTGGGAATGTGTGTGTCCGTGTGTCCGTGTGTGTCCGTGTGTCCGTGTGTGTGTGTGTGTGTGTGTGTGTGTGTGTGTGTGTGTGTGTGAGTGAATGTGTGTGTCTGTGTGTGTGAGTGTCTGTGTGTCTGTGTGTGTGAGTGTGTGTGTCTGTGTGTGTGTGAGTGTGTGTGTCTGTGAGTGAGTGTGTGTGTCTGTGTGTGTGAGTGAGTGAGTGTGTGTCTGTGTGTGTGTCTGTGTATCTGTGTGTGTCTGTGTGTCTGTGTGTGTGTCTGTGTGTGTGAGTGTATGTGTGTCTTTGTGTGTCTGTGTGTGTGAGTGTGTGTGAGTGTATGTGTGTCTGTGTGTGTGTGTGTGTGTCTGTGTGGTGTCTGTGTGTCTGTGTGTGTGTCTCTGTGTGTGAGTGTCTGTGTGTGTCTCTGTGTGTGTAAGTGAGTGTGTGTGTCTGTGTGTGTGAGTGTGTGTGTCTGTGTGTGTGAGTGTATGTGTATCTTTGTGTGTCTGTGTGTGTCTGTGTGTGAGTGTGTGTGAGTGTATGTGTGTCTTTGTGTGTGTGAGTGTGTCTGTGTGGTGTCTGTGTGGTGTCTGTGTGTGTCTGTGTGTGTGAGTGTATGTCTGTGTGTGAGTGTGTGTGGCTGTGTGTGTGAGTGTGTGTGTCTGTGTGTGTGAGTGTCTGTGTGTGTCTCTGTGTGTGTGAGTGTGTGTGTCTGTGTGTGTGTGTGTGTGAGTGTGTGTGGCTGTGTGTGTGAGTGTATGTGTGTCTTTGTGTGTCTGTGTGTGTGTCTGTGTGTGTGAGTGTGTGTGTCTGTGTGTGTCTATGTGTGTGAGTGTATGTGTCTGTGTGTGTCTGTGTGTGAGTGTGTGTGTCTGTGTGTGTCTGTGTGTGTCTGTGTGGTGTCTGTGTGTGTCTGTGTGTGTCTGTGTGTGTCTGTGTGGTGTCTGTGTGTGTCTGTGTGTGTCTGTGTGGTGTCTATGTGTGTCTGTGTGTGTCTGTGTGGTGTCTGTGTGTGTCTGTGTGTGTCTGTGTGGTGTCTGTGTGTGTCTGTGTGGTGTCTGTGTGTGTCTGTGTGGTGTCTGTGTGTGTCTGTGTGGTGTCTGTGTGGTGTCTGTGTGTCTGTGTGTGTATGGTGCATGCAATAACAATGAAAAAGACATGAATTTGAAAGAGAGAAAGAAAATATATGAGAGGGTTGGAGGGAGGAAAGGGAATCAGGAGATGATATAATTGTAATTGAAAAAAATAAATAATTCAAAATCATTTTGTGGTTTGCTAATACTATGGAAAGCACTACCTAGCAAGAAAAAGAAGTCACTGACATAAACAACGACAATATACAACAACAACAACAGACAACCTTTCACAAACATCATGCGAATGAGAGAAACCTACATATTCCTTAACTCCATTTATAAGTTAACAGTTACAGGAGACTTAGGCACTCAGAAAGGAAGGTGGCAGAGGGTCAAGATACCCAAACGAACTGATGGTGATAGAAATACTCTGTATGTGGTTGTCACGGTGGTCATCCACAGGTTTATGGATTTGTCTTATTTGCTGTTTTTGCTTCCTCACTTTTTTGACTTCTTACTGAATTTGGGAAATTGAGCTAACGTGACTCAGGGAGCTTCATGGCAAGATCTTATGGCCAGGAAGTAAAGGACTGTCATCAAAAGCCAGCACCGAGCAGGTACTTCTGCCAGGAGCCAAGACAGTGAGCAAATTCTCAGTCTCACGAGCCTCCAGGCTGTTTGCCCTAGCTGAGATCACTTACAACTTAGGTGACACCCAACTAAGCTGGCCCTGTTCATGAAAACTGACTGTAATTAGTTCATTACACCTCTTGCTCCCAATATAATATTTTTATAGGCATTGATAGCCCTTGTAATCCACATGTAGATTATAATACATTATTAGGTCCGAGTTACTAATATGCATCAGTGTCATATTAGGGAAAGAAATGAAAATACTTCCTTTTGAGGTAATTTAGCCAAAAGTGAGTCTGGATTTTAATTCTCTATTCTATGCTACCTGTGCTGTCTGTTGTCTGTCTATTCTCTGAGTCTGAATCTGTGCTTACCTGAAGGATGTCTCGTGAATCTGCTGGTCCTGTGTCTGGTTATCTATGCTTGTGTGTCTGTTGTATATGCGAGTGCTGTCGATCTATCTGTGGTGTTACCATCTGTTCCTAACAAAGGACTTCTCTCTATTTACTATACAGCATAGAAAGCATCAGATGGGGAAAGAATGAGATTCTTTGCAGAGCTTTTAACAGTTTTACAAGGGATTAAGTAACTGTCTCCAACTGATCCATATAACAAACATTGTTTTTTATCAAGCAATAATTACAAGTGGTCACTTTCAACCCCTGTGGTAGATTTTAGGAAGTTGCTTTCAACTTTTGTATTTGCTGTTTTCAGCAAATGATTGACATTCACTACTCTGGGTCAGGGGCAAGGAAGAGCACATTACTACAAATTGCAGCTCTGTATTAGGTAAGGTTGTAAAAACTGATTACATGGGGAACCCAAGGCAAGTGAGGTTGCTTATTATATTGTTTTCTTAAGGGCAGGTTGAACAGTCTGAATACATGGGAGAAGGCCAGAGTGGCAAATCTTAAGTGACTTCAAGGTGCCTTATTAATTTTAGCTACGATGTCCATCAAACATCCTTGTTGTTAAAAATGTAAAATATATTTCCAGAATATTTGCAAGTATGAATAATACAAGTGTGAGTACATCCACTGGGGCATGGACAACCTACCAGAAGTTACTTCCCAAAGAAGAGTGACTCCCTTTACCTCAGCAGCTATCAACTACCAATGTATCCTCAGCTAAAGATGCAGTCACTTCTCCAGTCTTCTGGAATTTAGACTAGTTTGATCTTATACAGGTCTTGTGTAGATAGCCAACTCATCTGTGAATTGATATGTGCAACCCCTTTGTGATTTCCAGAAGTTAACTGTACAGCTCAGTTCTTGTGCTTAGCACTTGCAATCACTTATACTCAGCACTTTGGACACGTATGAGCTTCTTTAACCCCAGCCAACTGCAAAAAGAAAGTTCTCTGACTGTGACTGCAGCAAAATCTACAGCTTTGGCAGCATAAGCATAATGTTTCTGAAGTCTGTTTCTATTATTACAAGGCATTTTAAGCCAGAAACCAAAATCTCCATAAACAATTATGTTTTATTTTATTGCTTAAAATTATACCCTATCAAGGTATATTTTTAAAAATTGTTGAGAGCCATCAACTAGGATACCATGTAAAAATGTACTATAAATTGAATATCAATAACCAACTATATCATCATTTTAAGTTCTTCCAAGAGTCTTTACACTGCACAGATGGCAGCTGACAATCTACTTTATGCATTAGAAGGTTTTAGCTGGTCTTACTTGACCATATTAAATTACCATTCATTCATAAATATACCTGAACATGGGGGCTTGGGAGATGGCTCAGTAAGTAAAGTGCTTTCCGTGAAAGCAAGAAGATGTGAATTCCATCCCTAGAGCCTATCAGAACCCACATGAAAAATGCTGAACATATAAAGCATGTTCTTGTCTGGGTGTAAAGAAGGTGGAGTCGGGCAAATCCCTAGGCTCACAAGCTGGGATTAACTAATCTGTTAATGCATCCAGGCTAGACAAGTGAGAGACCCTGTCTCAAAAGAAGTTTATAAAACCTGAGTAATGTCTCCTAAGGTCATTTTATGACCTTCACAGGCAGCACACGCAAATAGCGTGGGATGAATATATTTATTTTTGCTTAATAGTTATGAGTTGTCACTTATAAGCACTTTTCTTGGGATGACAATATTTATGTAGTATAGCTATTATAAACACTTAAGAGATATAGAGAAATGAAGGAATATCAGGATAAGATCACAAGTGAACAGCCTACAGTCTGTAGTACATTGTTTCTAAGCTATAATGTTCAATAGATTAGGTACAGTAAGTGCTTTGTTCCTTAATATTGTCATTTTATTTAAAGTTTTGGGGACATAACCCCTCCATAATTTAAGCAACATCTTTATTTTGTGGGGTTTTTAAAAATGTGCTAATCTACTCAATTTCAGACAGATTCTCAGTAATCCCTTATGATGATCCTCAACTCCCAGGCTCAAGTGACTTTTCAACTCTCATCCTTTTGAGCAACTGAAACTTTTGTGATATTTTGTTTGTGCTCTAACAAATAAAGCTTGCTTGAAGATCAGAGAGCAGAGCTAGTCACTTGTTAACCATAGAGTTCTGGAGGTCTATACAGACAAGAGACAGGAAATGTTTTGGTTGGGCAGAGAGAGAAAGTGATAAGGCAGGGCAGGGACAGGAGCTTGTCCTTTTTGGTCTAAAGAGTCACAGAGGTAAGAAGTGGTAACTGTGGCTGCTTCTTTATGTCTCTGATCTTTTGGATTTACCCCTGTATCTTACTCTCAGATTTTATTATTAAGACCATTAGGATTTACGCTACATTTGGTATCTAACTTTGGGGCATGAATTCATGAAAAAGCCCTTTTCCTGTGGCTTTGCAGCCACCGGCACAGACCAGACCACTACCTGCCACCTAGGTTTTCCTCTGATGTCTTTTTTTTCCTAATCCTCTGAGAAATTTTGGGATTTTTTTTCTGGTGCAGCCTCTCTACAGCAAACTTCATAGGTGCATAGGCTCAAAATGCTGCCAGAATTAGCCCCTCATCACCAGCCAGCTTTGCCTTTAGGCAGCTCCCATTGCATGTACTTCTTCCCCACAATCCCCTCTGTGCATTATTCAGACAGTGGGTTGTGGTTTTCCCTGGAGCCCTCCTCAGGCTGCTGCCACATTAGGTAACTGCTTTGACACCTTCTTGGGCCTCTATCATTCTGTATAGTAGCAGCCAACCTCATATCTTCACCTGCACCATCAGCAGATTTGATGAGACAATTTGGAATTCTTAGTGAAGTTATTTAAAAAAGACAGTTTTTCCCACACTTTAAAAAATGGGAAACACTATTACGATGAAGGGAGTTATGATAACTAAACAGTTTAAAATTAAATGAGAGGATATTAACTTAGATGAGATTTATGTAGTGTTAATTACAAACATTACCAGTTTGATCATTTTTGTTTTATCCCATAAAAAGTTGGCTAATATGAATGCTAAAATACAAGTTTAAGAAAAACATATTAAAACAGGTCACAGAAATATTCAGACCCACCTAGACAGAGGAATTTAGCAGAGAACCAATCTCAGCATCACATTATAAATTGAGAAGAGGAACGACCCAAGACTTTCAAACAACCAACCTTAATTTATCCAGTAACCTTACAGGAACTGCCAAATTACAGATATCCCAAAGTCTGTGTAAGAGCTAAATAGATGCCCATGGAAATGGTAGATTTAAGGAGATTTAAGGAAGCAATAGTCTCGTATGGTCTGCATTCACATTTTGTGAATCAGATGTTAAATTCGTGGTCAACCTGTAACAGAATTATCCCTCAAGACTGCAGAGACTGGGTTACAGCAATATTGAATCCTGGTCCTCAGTTACAATAAAGGACCTGTTAGAGACATGAGAGAAAGACCATTGAATAACCAAGTACAGATAGAGTTATGGAAATCTCCCAAGACCTACAATCTTGCAGAAGGTGACTGTGCTAATGTACAGACTCTATATAATGACCACACCCTGGATTTATGCCATGTAGCAGCTTTGAATGCTTGGGACAAAATTGAAAAAGTCAGAAAGAAAACTGAGTTATACAGGGCCAAAAAGAAACATTCACTATATATATAGTCCTTCTGGTCCTACACATTCAATCAATCTTATACTCTGTTTTATCTGAGATAAAATTCCATTCCCTAAAAGTAGAATATTAACCTCCTGAAGAGGTCAATTAAGGATGTCAAGATTCTGGTGCAATTATTGTTACATCTGTGCATACGTCTACAAAACCTTCAATGACAATGTCATTTATTCATATTTTAATATGAATATATTAAATATATATATATTTATATATATATTTATATATATAATATATATATATAGATATATATATTATATATATATCTACAGAGATTGGCTTCAACAGTATATAGAATGATAGCAAATTCAGAAGCTAGACAATAATAGTTGAATCTCTCTTTTTAAAATGTTAATGCACAATGCAAAAGAGTAATTAGGCCATTAAAGGCAAGATCAGTACCCATAGAAAAACTGATCTGAAATACAGTCAATATTGAGTCTTATAACCATGATGATGCTTGTATAGGAAAGGTGATTTCCAGAGGTTTGAATAAAATTTGAAATGTTAGATGTTCCAACTGTAACAAACAAGGTTACCTAAAGGAGGTTTAAAGAGAACATCTATACAAATAACATTTTTTTCTAAGAATATCCCAAACAGAATGCCTCTCACAGGACCCCATGTCAAATTTAGTTCAGTCATTTTCTGTCATCATGGAGGAAATTCCTTCCCAGAGCTAATGCCTATGGTAAAAAACCATACTGCTCTAGATGACAGAACAGTTATAGAAGATAAAACAAAAGTTTTAGGAGAAACTGTAGCGTAAATGTTTTGGCAAACTTCTATAAATGAACTAAGACCGAGTTAAAATATGAATAAATGACATTGTCATTGAAGGTTTTGTAGACGTATGCACAGATGTAACAATAATTGCACCAGAATCTTGACATCCTTAATTGACCTCTTCAGGAGGTTAATATTCTACTTTTAGGGAATGGAATTTTATCTCAGATAAAACAGAGTATAAGATTGATTGAATGTGTAGGACCAGAAGGACAGAGAGGAAAATTAAAGCCTTATGTGGCTAATATAGTAATGAATTTATGGGAATGTAATTTGTTACAACAATAAAATACTCAGATTAGCATTCTTCCAATCTCAGAAACAAACTGTAGTTTGAAATTTCTGACCAGTCCAGTACAAGGTCAGGACCTGCAAACCTGCAGTCCCAAAGAAACACACAGAGGCTTATGTGAATTGTAAACATTTCAGTCTATGGCTCAGGCATATTGCTAGCTAGCTCTTGCATCTTAACCCATTTCTATTAATAAATGGCTCATGGCTTACCTGAGTTCCTTTACATCTTGCTTCTTGGGTGGCTGTATTTGTTCTCTCCTGACTCTGCCCTCCTTCCCCTGTACCTATGCATGGATTTCCTGCCTGCTTCTAAGCTGCTCTGCCACAGGCCAAAACAATTCCTTTATTATCCAAAGGTATTCACAACATACACAAAGACATCCCATATCAACAAACCATAAAATATATGCTTCTTGGAAAAAATCATTAAAGAGTATTGTAAAGAACAGTCACTAGCCATTCAGGTTGTACAATAACAGGGTACAACAGTTGCTGATCTTTCCAAAGCCTCAACAGCTCTACTTGTAAAATGGGTAATGAACAAACCTGTATGGATTGAGCCTTTAAAATTAGAACATTTGGAACAGTAGCAGCTAAATGCTGCCCATTGAAGAAGCAACCAGCCCTTGGAATTCTCCTGTATTTGTTATTAAAAAGAAATCTGAAAAGTGGAGAATGGTAACAGATCTAAGAGTGGTTAAGGGGGTGATTCAGCCAATGGGCTCTCTGCAGCCTTGAATTCCTTTGTCTTCTCTAGTACCTAAAGGATGGTCTCTTATAGTTAGGGATTTAAGAGATTGTTTCTTCAGTATACCTTTATAAGAAAATAATAGAGATAAATTTGCCTTCTTGTGAAATAATAATTCTCATCCTGTTAAGAAATATCAATGGAAGGGTCTCCCATAGGAAGGTATTAAATATCCCTACTCTGTGCCAATATTTTGTATGACAGCCTTTGGAAATGATACACAAGCTATTTTCTCACTTTATAGATTACCACTATATGGATGGTATTTTCTTCAATGATTCAAATGTAGAACCTTTAGAAAGAGTGTTTGAAGATATAAAGAAAACTTTGCCTTGTTGGGGATTACAAATTTGTAGTATGAGGTTTCTGGCCTTGACTTTTGGGCCTAGCCTCAAGGTTTAGGACCACAGAACCACAGACCCTCAGAGACATACAGATGCTTACAATAGTCTTAGGCTGATCGACCTAAGGCCCAGGCATACAACTTGCTAACTCTTTACCCCTTAAACTAACCCATGTCTCTTATGCTGTTCAGCCATGGGGCTCAGCACCTTTTCTTAGAGCAGCATAGTTGTCCTCAGCATCTTCTGCCTTCTCTCTGGCATTCTGCTCTGTTCTTCCAGTTCCCAGAGTTCTCCTAGTCTGGTAGCCCCGCCCACATTTCCTGCCTGCCTTTGGCCAATCAGCACTTTTTATTAAACCAGTGGGTGGGACTGTAGGGGTATTGTGTTGTTTCATGGTAAATAATTGTCCCACCCACTGGTTTAATAAAAAGAGCTGATTGGCCAAAGGCAGGCAGGAAGTGTAGGCAGGGCCAGACTGGGAAAATCTCTGAGAGCAGAATGCCAGAGAGACCACCAGAGAGAAGCTGCAGGATACAGAGGACAACCATGCAGCTTTAAAGAAAAGTACTGAGCCGCATGGCTGAACAAGAGACGTGGGATAGCTTAAGGGTAGAGAGTTAGCAAGCTATTTGCCTGGGCCTAAGGCTGATCAGCCTAAAACTATTGGAAGCATCTGTGTGTCTCTGCGGGACTGCGGGACTGCGGGTCTATGGGTCTATGGGCCTAGACCTGAGGTTAGGCCGGAAAGTCCAGGCTAGAAACCTCATACTACATGGGACAATTATTTACAATGTAACAACATAATCTCCCACACAAATTGCTCCTAGAAAAATAGAAAGAGGGGATTCTATTAATTATTTATGTTATAAAATAGGTCTACAAAAATTTGACAAACAAGTTGCAAATTGAGAGAGATAAATTGTAGACAATGACTTTCAAAGATGCTGAGAGACATTGCCTATCTATGGCCTATTATTGGCGTAAAAAAAAAAAAAAGTACTGAGTAATTTGTTTCAAACCTTAAAAGTTGATAAGGACTTAAATAGTCCAAGAGAAATATCAGCTAAAGCTGAGAGAGAATTGGCTTTGGTGAAAAAGAAATCACAGGATACACACGTGGATTATTTGGACCTGGCGTTGAGTGTGTTCCCCTACAGGGATGTTCATACAGAGGGAAGATTTGTCTTATCATAGATCTTTTTACCACATAAACAGAGTAAAAAGTTAAAAACTTATATGGAAAAGTTTCTGAGGTAATTTTAAAAGGAAAACTGAACAGTTAGCAAGAGTAGACCCAGAAAAAGTTATAGCACCTTTTACTAATGCGAAATTGACTCATTATTGGCAGAAAATGAACATTGGCAAAGATCTTGCAGTAGGTTTTTTTTGAGAAAGATTAACAACAAATATCTGAAAAGGAAGAAAATTCAATTTATAAAGAAAACTAATTGGATTCTTCCTCATATTACATGGGGAACACCAATTTCTGAAGCACCTGCATTCTATACTGTTCTATATTGATCCAAACAAATCAGGAAAGGCATGTTATAAGTTAGGAAATTTGGGAAAAGTGGCTCAAAGCCCTTATGATTCTGTCCAAAAATCAGAATTATATATTATTCTTATGGTATTAATAGATTTTCTAAAGTAATTTTTATCATAATTTTTTTCCTATGCCCATCACTGCTCCCCATCCTTTCCATCCTCCTTAAGCTCCCCCTTCCCAATGGAGGGCAAGGAATCCCAAGGTGAGTCAGTTCAGCCTGGTGTATCAGTTGAAGTAAGTCCGGAGTCTCAGTACTAGGGAAATATTCAAGAACCCATAAGGTAGAACTCCCAGCAATAGTGGAGATGGTGCCTAAATAGGACTTCCCCTATCATCAAATGAATGACCACCCCAAGTGTCTTATAGAACCTTCATCCAGCTGCTGATGAAGGCAGAAGCAGAGGTCCATAGCTAAGCTCTCCATCTGAAGAGAGGGAGGAGAGAGTCTATGTGCAAAGGGGTCGGGGTCATGAGGAGGAGACCCACAGAGACAGCTGACCAGAGCTGACCCGAGCTCACTGACTCTGAAATGACAGCTGAGGAGCCTTCATAGTAAAGAACTAAACTCTCTGAATGTGGATGACAGTTTAAAGGCCTGGGCGGTTTGTGGAGCCTCTTGTAGTCAGACCAGAGTTTATTCTGGTGCATGAACTAGCTTCTCAGAGCCCGTTTCCTACAGAGGAACAGCTTACTCAGCCTTGGTATTAATGGTTTTTACAGAACCTCTTACTATAGTTACTGACTCTCAGTATACAGAGTTATTTTACACATTGAAACTGATTAATTCATTCTTGATGAGTCAGAATTAACTTCTTTATTTATATGATTATAAGAAATAATCAGGAATAGGAATCGTTCCTTATATATAACACACATAAGATCCCATATGTGTCTACCATATCGATAGCAAAGTGAAAAAGATTTTTCTATCACTTGGCAACAAGCCATAGAAATTATATATATATAAAGTCCTACATGTTCTTTATACAACCAAACTCCACATGGGGGAACTTACCCAAAGGGCACGCAAAACAGTGAGATTTGGCAGATGGAGGTGTTTCATTTTATAGAATTTGGGATGGTCAGGAAAAAGCTGGACAAAGATTAGATTCAGGGTTCTTGTTTTGAAAAGAAAAATGGGAAATATAAAAATGATAGAATAAAAAAGGTAGATTGTTGAATCTACTTGGAAAAGAAAAGAGGATATAGGTATAACAGGATCAAAGGTGTGCTGTTGACACTACTCTTAAACCAAAAAAAAAAAAAAAAAGCTTTGAATATTTTACATTGGCTTGGATTTTTGATTTTTGTGTATTAATACAAAATTGAAGTTACTTTTGTTAGAACATACTGTGTGAGGATATGTTTCAAATATAATAAAAACAGTCGGAGATATCAGAGGGATCTACCCACAGTCAGTCTAGGAGAATCACACAATGGTAACTCACACCTTTAATCCCAGCACAGGGAGTATCCCAGGAGTGGTGACCAAACCCTTAATCCAATCTGAGTTTGAGGTCATCTTAGTTTACAGGAGAAGTTGCAGGCTCCCAGGCAGGCAGTAATGGTGTCACGCCTTAAGTGAGCACAGAGAGTTTTTAAGGCAGACATAGAAAGACAGAGCAGGTAGAAGAAGTCATGGCTCACACTGTTAGCCCCAGCACTTGGGAAGCAAAGGCAAGAGAATCTCTGTGGGTTCAAAGCCAGCGTGGTCTTCAAAGCAAGTGCCAGGACTGCCAGGACTGTTACACAGAAAACTCTGAGGGGAAAAAAAAGACAGAAGGAGGTGGATCTGTCCTCTGATATCTCAGACTGTTTTTATTATATTTGAAAATAGCTCCCACATAGTATGTTCTAACAAAAGTAACTTCAAATTTGTATTAATTAAAAATATCCCCACAATACTGTACATATAGTTCTACTCTTGTTCAAAGTATTGTACCTATACAGCTCATTTTACAATGTAATGCAAATTTTTAATCCTTGAAAGCTATTATTACAAACTATTTAAGATAATAAGGAAGTGCAGATTAGTAGTTAGTTAACTATTATAATCAAATTGTAATCGTGTTAGGTATGCTTTAGGTAGACTGATGGTCTTCAAACATTTCAAGGACATGTCTGATCCTGGCAGTACTGATATACTTCAGAAAAGATGCCTGAAAGAGATCTGTATGGAGTTTACTTTCTTTGTGACAAAAGTTAGCCACTGAGCTAAAAATCCCCTGGCCTCAGCTGCTGACAGACAATATGCTGTTCAAATTGGTCAAGCAGGGCAAAAAGAAAGTTACTCCCCAACTCTGTCAAGACAAGGACATCCTTCAGAATATCCTGCTGCACAGAAAAGTCTGCCAGATATGCTAGGCCTGTAAGCCAAAGACAGAAGCCCCAACATTACAGAGGAACCTTCGGTGACGGTCCAGGTGGACAGCTGCTTCTGTCATTTCTCGCATTTTTTTGAAAGTCACTTGCTTGCACTTCCTGCTTACTCACATAGTGTTATTTTCTTCTCTGGTCTCTGAGGAACTTGAAGAGAAGTTATAGTTATAGTTTTACTTGTTAACAGATTTAGAAAAGAAATTCACAAAGAGGTATAAAGTGTACAGGATTGAGAGACATCAAAAATAGTTGGAGCTGGTAACACAAATTAGGATAGAAAGTTATTTAGGTACAATCCTTTGAACTCATAAAAATAAGATAGAATATGGAGTATTTTTCTGACTTTATCAAATATTTATGGGCTAGGCATTGTAATTATTACCTGTATATACTTGTGTAGAGTTATTGTATTTATTGTATATAGGCTACTTATAGCCTTTTTAAATATTTTAGACAAAGGGGGAAATGTGGTGTTTTGTTTGTGTTCTAACAAATAAAGCTTGCCTGAAGACCAAAGGGAGGAGCTAGCCACTCATTAACTGTAGAGGCCTGGAGATCAGCACAGGCAGGAAACAGGAAGTGACATGGCTGGGCATAGAGAGGGTGTGACCAGAAGCTTGGCCTATTTTGGTCTAAGGAGTCATAGAAGTAAGGGTGACTATAGCTGCTTCTTTAATTCTCTGCTCTTTCATCATTTACCCCTGTATCTGACTCTGGGTTTTTATTATTAAGACTTATTAGGATTCATGCCATGTGTGCCACCACACTTGGAAGCATCTGGATTTCTTTTTTAAAGAGCAACCTGGAATGTGGAAAGGTTGTCCTATATGTGTTGAGGAAGCATTGTACTCTGCCTGCAGTCAGATGCAGGTCTGCATACTATGCAAATGGCCCTGGGCTAGCTGCCCATGCCTCTGCAGCTGAGAAGTAAGAACCTAGCACTTGGCATAAGACCTGGTGCATAATAAGCACCAAGGATATTGCCAGTCACCACATCACAATGAAATAACCATTATTGCTTAAATCCTACATACGTGAAGTTGGCTAATGTTTGGAAATTTAAAAAATAAAGTTTCAACAGAATTTTCAAATTTGTTTAAAAATTTTTTATGTATTTACATTATTCAGAAGTATGTACGTAGTTGATGTTGGTCAACTTTATTAGAAGCATGGGTATTTGAAGCAGTAAATTCAGTTACTGAGAGCCGTGCCTCAGGAATTATGTCAGTTTGAATTATGAGATATTTATTGTAAAATAAGTATTTTTGTTTACTTCTTAAAAAATGGCAAGCTTTGACTTCACCATAGTTTAGGGGACATAAGTCTCTATTAAAACCTCACTTTCTTTTTCATAGAGTGTTTTAGGATGGGCATTTGAGACAGCTTGTGATTATTTCTCCCTGGCTGGCCGGGAACTGGCTTTACAGAGATGTGTTTGCCTCTGCCTCCAAAGTGCTGAAACTGAAGATGTGCACTACCCCCAGACACAAGGGGACTGACGTGCCTGACACAGATCTCAGTGTCTTCACCTCACAGTGAAGCCCTGCTGATTGGCTGGCTGTCCCTGTCCCCCAAACACCTCTGGCTATGCTAACTGAGTTCTCTATTGTCTTTCTTCTCAAAGGGGTGAAAGTTTCTGGGTCACTGAGGAACTTTTCCGTGTTCTTCTGCAGTTTCTTATAAAATAATGATGGTACTGCAAATACCCCTTACATTAGTTTATATTCCTGTACGTGATAAAGTCTGTGATAACAAAATAATAAAATAAAATTAAATTAAAATACAGAGAAGCCTCAGCAGCTTATTGAAGTTTACCTTTTTTCTTATAAGGGTCCTTATATATGTGAAAATATTAAATAAGAATGTATGCTTCTCTGCTGTATTTATGTTTTTAGCTTTATTTTCTGACTTAGCCACAAAACTCAATCGAGTAAAAGAAAGGTATTCCACCTTGCACAGGTCAGTGGTACCTCAAAGAGCTGGGGCTTTGCATTCTACAAAACAGACTCCTTTCGAATTTAAAAATGTAGTTATTATTGTTTCCTTGAGTGAGATCCTAGATCTTAGGAACCAGCGCCATTCTGTGAAGACTTCATTCTTTATTCCAGACAGTTAATATTTGGATTTTGAGGTTTTATTTATCCTCCTACCTGTAAAAAATAATAATTGGATAAAAAACTCAGTTAAAAAATTAATAAAGGAATTGAGAAGAATCAACCTTCCGTGTCTACAGATGTTCTGTTACAGCTTGGTGTCATTCTGAAAAGGGTATATCACTCACTTAGGGTATTGGACTTTAAGATAATCACACCTAGATTTATTTCAAAGAGCTCACACTTGTTTCTTTGAGTCATAATCTGTATAATTTACCAAACCCATTCATTATTATCTCACATGTGACAAAAGTATCCTTTACATGCATGTTCTCTAGTGATTTATAACAGCTAAGTGATTAATACAGAAAAGCTTTTAGACAAATGTGCCTTTGCAGATCCTGATTGATTATCCAGGAAATTTAATGTATTGGCTATTATGAAAACAATCACCTCAGTCATAATCTCTTCAGTTGTCATTAAAAAGATGTGCTGTTCTAATCTGTAGTAGAATCATATCCCTCTACTCGAGAAAGCCTAGGATTTTAGCTGTAATAGCAAGACATCCTCATATCTGATGACTGCAGCTATGCAAAATAGTTTTGAATAAGAAAAGTTAACTAGTGCACATTGAAGATAACGACATCTATTCATTAGACACAAAGGGGTTAAGAGATAAGCTACTGTAAAGAGATATTTGTAATATATCATAGCAAAGATTAGTGTCCAGAATGTTTGAAGAGCAGTAAAGAAAGAGATAACTCCATACGAAAATTTACAAGAAATTTAAACAATTAATTAGTACTTAAAATACTGGGAAAAATTGGAAATGCACTAAATACCCACCAAGAGAATAGGTAAAGCACTCTAATGCTTTTGCATGATGGAATTACAAGGATCAAAATTAAAACTCAAATTATAGCTGCACACAAGAACTTGGTTGTGTCTTAGCAATGCCATATTGGATAAATTATAAGTAAAAGAAAATCTATACTATTCTTAATACCAGTTGCAAAATGCTCAAAAGTAGCAGTAAGTTGATTAAAGATTTAACTTTCTATGGTATTTTTAAAAAATAAAGTCATCTCTGAAGGAAAGAAACGGAAACAGGGGTAAAGAAGTATTTAGACTTCCACAATCAGGCTATTTTTCCCTTATGTTGAGTGGTATTATATAAATATTTCTTTTATTATACTTTCCACAACTCTTAGTTTAAGATTTCAGGCATAATTATATGAAGAAAACTTAACACTGTCATTTAGCTTGTGTAATCTTAAGACCTAAAACGAGTTTATAAATTATGGGGTAAGGAACACAGATGAGCCACAGGCCACGTGGCAGACAGACTAATGGAAATGGGTTGAGTTAATGATGTGGGAATGCCTTTCTGTATGCTGTGAATAGCAATCTTTAAATAAAGGAGCTGTTTTGGCCCATGACAGGCACCATAGAAAAAGTAGGAGAAGGAATCAGAGTAGGTAGGAGGAGCAGGGCGGAGTCAGAGAGAAGGAGCTAGAAGCCCAAAGGATCAACATGTAAGGAACACAGGTGAGCCACGGGCCACGTGGCAGACAGATTAATGAAAATGGGTTGAGTTAAGATGTAAGAGCTAGCTAGCAATGTGCCTAAACCATAGGCCAAACAGCATAAAGTTAATATAAGTGTCTGAGTCATTTCTGGGAGCCTGAGCAGCCACAGGTGGCTAAGAGGTCCAGGGCTGCAGATCTGTGAATCTGGACCTCTGGCCACCCCGACCAAGAAACTACTACTTTGTAACAGATGGTGCCCAACGTGGGGCAAATATCCACTTAAGGCCTAAAAAAGTTTAAAAAGGGTTTTAGCACAGAAACTGAGCCAAAGAAGCTTCCAAATTGTGTATACAAAGCAAGTCATTGTACAAAGAAAGCATGGCATCCAGGCCACATTCAAGATGGCTCCGGCAGACTGGCAGCAGGCAGTGTAAACTGCAATCAGATCGGTTCCTGAAATCTCACTAAAGACTCAGTAGCATGTGATTGGTTTAAGGTTTCTGTTTATTTTGAACAAAAAGGAAACAAAGACGGATACTTAGTAGCAGCATTTTCTTGGGTCTGCTCTGTTTTCTGGCCACAAACAGACGCAGTCCCTTTAAGAGAACTTACTGATTCAGCTTTGCAAAATCTATGTGGATCTTTAAGAGAGTGTGAGTATTTTAAAAGCTCTTATGGTTAGAAGATGATTAAGGATTCACAATAAAACAGATTCAGATGAAAAGAAAAACCTGTAAATGTATTACAACGTATGTAAAAGGTACATAGGCTTCAGAGAAAAAAGAAGAGTATAGAGAAAGTCTTTAAAAAGAGAAATAGAGTAATAAAAATATAATAAGCCACATAAAGATGGAAAATAGACACAAAATCTGGATTTTGATTGTTATTGTGTTTTCTTTTAATTTTTAACTGTTAATGAGCTAACTGCAGAAAGACAATGGATTGCAAATGCAAAGGCTACTAAGTTAAGCAAGAATATATGTTTTAAAGGTATTTTGATTTTGAAATTTGTGTCTAAGGATTTATTTCTTTGGAAGAGTTCTGCTTTTATTTCCACAGAAGATGAGAACCTGTGGATTGTTTCCAGGCAAATATGGTTTCATCAACTAAGACCCCCTGAAAAAACCTCTGATGGGAAGAGATGGCCAGATCAGCTTCAGGGCTGCAGATTGTGATCCAGTCTCAACAATCCTTGAGATTTTCAACGCTTCGTAATCAGCAGAATGTAATAATGGAAAACTATGCCCAAATTCCCCAAATATTGTTCCTAAGTATTTGTTTTCATTATAAATGGTTAATGGTCATAGTTAATCTCTTTCTAAGAAGAAAAAGGGGATACGGTATGTCAATGATTTTTTAAAAAAATTAGATTATTGAATTTACTTAGATCAGAAAATCAGCTGTTAATCTCAAAATGTTTGCATTGATATAAATTTGGTTTATTGATACAAATTTAAGGTCAATTCTCTTATGCTATATTTTTCTACTCTTGTTTAAGATATGATGTTTATGTAACTGATTTAAAATTGTAATGTATAATTAAAAAATGCATGTTAGCTAGATTTTTATATTTCAATTAGATAGGTAAACTTCAAAGACTTCTAAGACATACAGAATATGGCATTTAAATGTTTTAAGAACTTAAACTTTACTGGACAGTGAGACAGGTCTGCTCCTGGCAGCACCAATTTACTTCAAGAGAAAACTGGGCATCAAAGAAACTCCATATGGAGATTAGTTTCTTTGTGGCAATTGTTAGCCACTGGACATGAAGTTGTTATACTGACTGCTTGACAGTACGCTGTTAAAACTGGACATGCAGGTTCCATAGGAAGGTGACCTCTGAACTTTGGCAGAACAAGCCAAGATGGTCACTCAGGTTCCTGCTTTACAGAAAAAACTGTCAGACATTCTTCAGGACTCGAGGAGAAGCAACTGATGAACAGTACCAGAATGGGCAGAGCAGATTTCCTGCTTCACTGAAATGAAAAGAGACTCTGGGCCTATAGGCTAAAGATGGATGTCCCAACTTTATAAAGGAACTTTGGGTGACTGTCCAGGCAGATAGGTGTCATCTCTGTCATTTCTAGATTTTGGAAGTTACTTGCACTTCTGGTTTACTTGGGTAAATATATCTTGTGGTCTTTGATGTAGTTGAAGATTAGATAGTTATAGGTATAGTTTTTCTTGGTTATTTAAAGGTATATATGAAACTTTAGATTCATAAGGATAAGGTTGATAAGAGTATTTAAGTTTGCTAAATACAAATGGACTATATGTTATAACTGTAATTCTTGCTTGATAGCTGTTTTGTTATATGTAATTTTGCCTTGTTAAAATGGAAGCCTTCTTTTATTATTAGACAGAAAGGGGGAAGTGATGTGGGAATGTCTTTCTGTATGCTGTGAATAGCAATCTTTTAATAAAGGAGCTGTTTTGGCCCATGGCAGGCACCATAGAAAAAGTAGAAGGAGGAATCAGAGTAGGTAGGAGGAGCAGGGTGGAGTCAGACAGAAGGAGCCAGAAGCCCAAAGGAGCAACATGTAAGGAACATAGACAGATTAATGAAAATGGGTTGAGTTAAGATGTAAGAGCTAGCTAGCAGTGTGCCTGAGCCATAGGCCAAACAGCATGAAGTTAATATACGCATCTGAGTCATTTCTGGGGGCCTGAGTAGCAGCAGCAGGCAGCTAAGGGGCCTGGAATGGCAAGCCTGTGGGTCTGGGCCTCTAGCCGCCTGGGACCAAGAACCCCCACTACTACAACAGAGGACACAGTGGATAGACAGCTCCTCTAGATCACAGAGGACACAATGGGTAGACAGCTCTTGTTACATAAGAATGGGGTTGCTTCCAGATTTAAAAAAAAAAAAACTTAGATTTTTCTTTGACAGTATTCTTTAGTGTTCTTTGATTAGCTGATTTTTTCCAAAACATACCAGCATTTATACATTTTGTATTAGATGTCATAAGCACATTTTAAATGATTTTTTAACAAGGTCTTGGAAACTGCCCTTGCTGAATACTGATGTCTGTGAAAGTATTCACATGATCTGAGCCTTGCTGGGGAAAGCTGTTCTTCTCCTGAGCGTCTTGGCCACCTGTAACTGTTTGTCATTTCCCTGGTTTGAGAACACCAGTAGTAATTGTAAACTTAGGAACGTGTGACAAGCTAGCAGCCAGCTGTGTGCAGCCTGACTTCTTCTAGGTGCTAAAGTAAATGTGACAAAGTGTTTCATGACTCATTAGCTTAAAGCCCATTTATGTTTTTAGATCCTATAACGCTCTATTCACTGAAAATGAAAAACTATATACCCAGAATTACATGTGATATCATTAGTTAACATCTTAAATATGTTAATTCATAAAACACAAGAATTGTAACACTGTAGTTTTTAACACTTTTTGGTAGTGTTTAATTTCCCCATTAAATATGATGAAATCTGTGATAAAGAAAATATGAAATAAAATACAAACAACTGAAATACAGAAAAACCTAAACAACTTACTGAAGTTTTCCTTTTTTTCATATAAAGGTCATAAAGAATTATACACTATGTAGGTTTTTTTTATCACTCTTTTTTGTAGAAAAAATAATACCAGTACCCCACCTCTGTTTACATGCCCCAAAGAGTTGTTTTTTTTTTAAATGACTAAAATATTTTTTATTCAAAGTTAAACGTGTCTAAGAAGAACTGAGTCACAAGCTGACCTTACAATATATTGGTACTGTCTTTGAGACATGCCATATGTTGATAATATCATGACAGTGATACAATCTGCCGGGTTCCTGTTGTCAAGTGTTAGCACAACAGACACAGACACCTAACTCTTGCCTTGAGCAACTACCAATTTGTTTAATGTTCCTTGAATAGGGGGGAAAATGCATTTCACAACTGCAAATGTAAAATCCAAATCCATTATGTTACAGTGTGTCTGAATCTGTAAACAGAGGACAGAAATGTAGTATGTGTCATAAACAGCCCCAAATTAAGTCATCTCAGAATACTGAGTCTGATAGGCGGAGCTGGCAGAGAATGCCGATAGGTTCCCTTGCCCTTCCCATTATACACACCATTATTTCCTATACAAATCTACAATCAATAGAATCCAGGCATAAAATAAAGCAGCCAAGTGAAATGGAATAAATATTTGTTCCTGCTTTTCCCTGAAGACATGGAATATCATAAAGGACCATGTTTCTGGCTTCATGGAGCCTCATTAACATTTGCTGCTTTTTGAAAAGGATACACTGCTGTGTCCAGTGCTCTTTTTGAAGAAGGTGTGCCTTGTGGTTCACCAAGAAGTTTAAGACCAGATATCACACTTGTCTCTGGTTGTATCCTTATATGGCTGCCATTTATGATTGGATACCACACCTTTTTGAAGTCAAACTATAAGGGTCCATCGGTAAGTATCCATTTCCAGACTGGATAAAATAGTTCTCATTTGTTGCCACTTGAAATGAAGACCAGCTTCACATTCCATACTACATTAGATTTTAGAAATTGACACTAGGTTTTGTAATCTTCATCTAATATTCAGAAATGTTCAGACACTGCCTTCAGAGGGCCATTCAGCATGTAAGATACACAGGCCACTCAGAGTACTTTTCTGTTCCTTCCTACCAACACTCCCTACCAATTCCAGCTTTATGGAATGGAGAGGAGTCACTATGCATGGTACATACCAATGTACATCTATGCATATCTTATGGAATCAGGTTAATGTTTATTCCCTGAGAAGTGGGTGTGGAGAGCTCAGAAAAGGCAGATTGTTTGATCATAGACTCTGTTAAAAAGAATAAATCTATTGTGTTGGACATTATTGTATCTGCTGGCTTCAGAATTCAACATTGGTCCTAGAGACTTATCTTAAGTAGGGGTGCCTTTATTTACCTAGTTTTCGTTTTTAAATTGTGTGTGTGATGTGTGTATGTGTGTGTCTGTGAGTGTTTGTGTGTGTGTGTATGTATGTATGTGTGTCTGTCTGTCTGCATATGCGTGTGTGTGTCCAAGTCACAGCAGATATGGAGATTTTATGTGGAGGTACAGTAAAACCACCACACTTGACCACTCTGTGAGTGGAAAGGTTTATTGGGGACCAATTTGCTCTGGATCTATCTTGGGGGCAGCAGAGAGAAGACAAGCAAGCAGATTTTCACACAGTCAGCAGGTGGGGGGCTCTGAGCTGGTTCAGGGTGTTTGGAACTGGGAACTAGATGCCCTTGTGGTATGGATTAAGGGGTGTTTCTGGCTAACAGAAACTGACCACCTTATAAGATCTGATTTTCTGGTGAACAAACACTTGCCTTGAGGCTTCTGTTTACCTAGCTGAAATCCTTCTGTTGAGGTCACTGGCACCAGTACTGCTGTTTTGCAGGGCTCTTTTGGACTTAATATCCAGCCAGGCTTTTGTTGATAATAAGGACCATGATAGTCTCTGGCGACTTCCTACTGATTGGGAGTTTGGAATGCTGGTCCAAATCAGGGACTCATAAGATGGTAGACCTTGTAACAAGTGTGATAGCTAAGAAGCAAAAGATATCCTGGCAGTTGGAAGCCAAAGAATACCAAAAAGTCACACTGCACAACAAACCTCACACAAGAGATTTATTGGGAGGAAAACCACAAGAAGGTGGCTGCCTCTGCTCAGGAGAGAAGCAGCAAAGAACTGAGCAGGAGACAGGCTTTATAGAGGAGTTTGGGGGAGGAGTAGGGCTTTCCTGGGCACCTGATACTAAAGGGATCTTGTGGCCTGATCTTGGGGCAAGTTCAGAGATTTGTGAGATTATGTGGTCCAATTTGGGCCCCTTTTTTCTGTATGGCAGAGCATGGCCACTCTCTTGCCTCCAAGAGCTCGGGAGTCTGGGAATAGGGACTAGCTGCTCGTACTTAAGAGGTTTCCATGTCTGAGAAAATTCCACTGGAAGCATCTGGTTTACTGATCATCAGGTCATTTCACTAATTCTCTCCTATAGGAACCTGAAGATAGGAGGAATATAATATAATATAAGAAGGATGGAGACCAGTGGGCCAAGGAGAGGTGGAAGCCAAGCCCCACAGAGAGCAAGAATCCTGTACCCGAGTCAGCTCCCGGTGGCCATAGTTGGTAAAACATTTGTATAAGTTTTGAATCCTCTCTTACATGTGGTGGACTGGTTCACATAATAGCAGCATTCGTCACGGAGGAAGAGACAAGTGCCTCTTTTGGGGAGTGTAGCAAGTCCAGTTTTGGAGTAGTTGAAGGGCTGAGGTTGATTCATGGATAGTATCTGCCAGCTGAGTAAAAATCTGCTCAGATAGATGTAGCTCAGGAACCCAAAGTAAAGTTAAGGGACTGAGGAGAATCTTTATCTTGAAATT
Organism: Phyllotis vaccarum; assembly: GCA_033318265.1. NCBI lineage: Eukaryota > Metazoa > Chordata > Mammalia > Rodentia > Cricetidae > Phyllotis > Phyllotis vaccarum. The sequence continues at coordinate 1,615,093 of JARWLC010000007.1, forward strand.
TACAGGCCTGTCACACTGCCTAAGAGGCCAGAAGAGGAGAAAAGGGCGCATTCTCAGAGATAGGCAGTAGGTGGGAGGGCTTAAGCTGTTGACAGACAGGAGGACCTATCAAACAAGAGCCCTGATGTAGATGAATCCAGGTCACAACATGAATTTTTTTTTTAAGTTGACAAAGAGATATAGGTTTGAGATACATCAGCAGGACCACCATCTGTAACTTGCTCTGAAATCTTCACTGTAGAAAGAGCAGCTAATTAGCGTGAGCAAACAGCCCAAGCAGATCCACAGCTTTGAGCCACAGCAAAAAAGAAGGTATGGAAAGTTACTCGTGTGATAGAAGCATGAAGATTCATCAGTAATAAGACCAAAATGTCCTAGTAGGGACAAGAACAAATGAGGAAGGAGCTGGAACAGCTGGAGGATGGGTCTGGGGCAGGAGCCTGAGCAATGAGCACTTCCTTTTGCCCAGAAGTTTATTTTAAGGGAACTGGACAGACACAGGCAGACAGAGGTTCTCTGCACCACCAGAAGCCCTTTTAAAGTCTATAGTTAGAAAAGAAAACACCCAAAGGAAATTTGTAATTTTGAGCCTGTTACTATTATAATTTTAATTATTTTCTAAAAGGCTTTGGTAGCCAGTACTTATAACTGTCACCTAGATTATTAACTTACTGGAATTCCAATGATTAATATGCTAAACTTTGAACTTTAAGCATCATTCTTCACGTTTTAAGTAACTTCCCTCAGACTCTCACAGTTTGTATAAGCCCTCCACTTTCCCTTTCCATTCAGGGAACCTCCTATTGCTGTGGCTGGACACCAAAAGCAACTTGGAGAAGGAGAGTTTGTATGGCTGGCACTTCTACATTGTGGTTCATCACCAAAGAAAGTCAAGACTCAAACGGGAAAACTCTGGAGGTAGGAGCCCATGCACAGGCTGCGGAGAGTGTCTTACTCAGCCTGGTTTCTTAGAGAAGCCTGGACCACCAGCCCAGGGATGGCCCCACCCATAATGGGATGAGCCCTCCTCTATTGATCACTAACTAAGAAAAAGCCCTGCTGCCCAGTCATTTTCTTTACTGAGGCTGCCTCCTCTCACAAGCCTTTAGCTTGTGTTACGTTGACATAAATTATACAGCAATCCAGCTTTCATAATCTTCATTTTCCACATGCCTTAAATCTCCTCTTCAGCCCCTCATAACCTGTATAAACCTTTTTTCCTTTCTATTCTGGAAACATCCAATTATTTTAATCTTTATTACAACTTGTATATTGAGAATAGTCAGTGAAAAGCCGTGTTCTTTTAAATCGTCATTGGAGGATGAAGGAACAGCAAAAGCTATCACTGCATGGTAGTTCTGAGTTCTTCTCACTGAATCCTGTTGGTGAGTTTATCTGTCTCTGTAGGAAGCCTGTGAGCTCTGGAAGAAAGAAGGCCTGGCTTTTATGCTTGAAACCAACTTAGCTACCAGGTAATCGAGTCTCATTTACTAAGGAGACGGGTAATTTAAACTTTCTTTAAATGCTCTCCAGTCTTACCATCAGCAAGCAACATGCCCATCCTTTGCACCCAAAGTAATTGGAAAGCCGGGATGTTTTTAATGGGAAAGCAGACTTTAGCTATGACCAGACTGACCAGGCAGCTGCAGCCTCTGGGGAGATGCTGAGTGGTTTTGTTGCTTCTGGCAGCATGTAGCATGGCTCCAAAGTTGTCTGATGATGCTAGGTCCTGTGAGTAGGTCTCAGAGTAGGTAGGAGTTAGGCTTGAAGGAACCAAGAGGAGAATGGAGAAAGGAGGGAGGCCATGCCAGCTGCTCTGAGGCAGTCGTAAGCACTTCCCAAAGCTGTTAAGGCCTCTAAGTTAAGGGGCAGGCTCTTTAACCTGGTCAGAGGAAACTGGCAGATCCTCCTTGTTAGGAACCAGTGAAGCTGAGAGAGGGGTTTCTATGAACCCAGTACGGACATGACAGAGGGTTGTGGATTCTTGTGAGGGTTTTAAGTGAATATGGAGCAATGGGTGAGGGTAGTGGCCTTGGGAAGAAGTGTGGCAGGAATAAGAGAAGGTAAGAATCAAAGGAAACATGGAGTTTCTAGGAAGGTGGTGTGAGAAAACTGAAGCTCAGAAGGGGGCAGGTTCAGATTAGAAGAGGGAACAGGAGAAAAGCAGGTCCTCAGAATAAAGTCCTTCATATGTAAGGATTATCAGGTTTCAGAGTTTCTATCCAAAATTTAAAGATTTGGCTAACTAGGAAAGGTCAGTTCAATTTTTCTAATTTTTATCTTTTAAGAAAGTTTATTATATAAGCAATATATGTTATGCTTTTTCATGCTACATAGTTACCCTTAGTTTCAAACAGTATATATTTAAGGTTTTTGAAATCAATTGTACAAATACCATGCACAGGTTCGCATGCGATTTTTATCATGCAAGCAACGTGATTAATATTTTCACTTTCTTGCTCACACTCTACTATGAGCTCAATGTTTGTGTATCCTCCAGATTCATGCATTGAAACTTAACCCCCGATGAGGTAGTCTTAAAAGGTCAGGCACTGGGAGACACTGGGTGCGGAGAGTGGAGCCTCATGATTAGGATTAGCGTCCTAATAAAAGAGGTCCCAGAGAGCTGCCTTGCCCTTTTGCCATGTGATGGCAGATGGCTAAAGCTATGAGAGAAGGTCCCTCACGAATGCTCTGTCTGCTGGCACCTTGGTCTTAGACTCCCCGGCCGCTTGTTCCTAGTTAGTAGGAGCTTTCCCATCTGTGGTATTCTGTGATACAAAGATACAAAATTCCACAACCTCATCACCATGTTTTCCTTCCCTCTTCCTACCTTCTTCCACATAATCCACCTTTCTCTCTTCCAAACACAAACATTAAAATCCAAATTCCTCAAATGAGTGAAAACATGCATTATTTGGCTTTCTGAGCATCACTTAACACAATGCTCTCCAGTCATATCCATTTTTCCTGCAAAGGACACCATTTTATTCATCATCACTGATGCATATGTATCACATTTTTTTTTAATCCATCCACCTAATGGACTTCTGGGTTATTACAGAACTTAGCTGTTATGAATAGTGCCACAATAAGTGTGGATTACAGGTCATTTCTAGAATTGCTGACTTACCTTTCTTCAGGCGAGACTTGAGTATGCTATGGCTGCGTCACATGACGGTTCTATTTGGGGTTTTTAAGGTGACATGATACTTATTCCTACAGTAGCTGCACTGGTTTATATTTCCACCAAAGCTCACCAGCATTTGTTGACTTTCGTTTCCTTGACGATGGCCATTCTGACTGGGGTATGCTGGGAAATCAACTCAGTTTTAGTTTGCCGTCCTCTGCTACAAGGGTGACGTGCACTTTTCCATACATTTAATGCCCATTTGTATTTCTTCCTCTGAGAACTGTATATTCGCCTTCTTGGTTTATTTGTTGACTGAATGATGTGGGGTATTTTGGTAAGACTGATTTTTTTGTATCATATGCCTCCAGTGTCTTCTATTCCTGTAGAACTTAGAATACAATGTATAGACATTTATTAATACTATATATTGCTGAATATTTTTGCTAATTTTATACCTCTTAGCAATGTGGCAATATTTTCATGCTTTTAAACTTATTGTAAATGGAATTTAAATGTGCTTATTCTTCTATAACTTTCTTTTTTCCTCCAGGTTTTATGAACTGTGTGTATATTTAAATACTTTGCTATTATTTTTAACTACTAAATAATAGTTCACTTATAATTTGCTATTTGAACTTAATTATCTGTTCTCTTGATGGTAGCCATTCAAATTATCCTAAATTTACTATTTTAAATAATAATTCTATGAATATTTCCCACATTATTAAGCAGTATGCGCCATTTGGGGTTTTATGGATGGGATAGTAGTCATAGAATAACGAATCCTCATAAGCTATTGCTAAGTACTCTTCCACACATGGGTGGCAGTTCCTGCTCATCAGCTCATGACAGGTTATTTCTTCACATCTTTAACAACCTTCACTTCTTATTATAGGAGGCTTAAGTTTGTGTCCCTGTGACAGCGTAAACTGATGTACCTCTGACTTAAAATCGCGTTTTTTTGGTCTACTTCTGGTGTAACTTTCTCTTCGTTCCACATACTGCTCATTTGACATTCCTTGATTACTCACCTTTTACGTCATGTTTAATGTTCAACAACAGACTTGAATACCAATGTGCATTTGATCATTTAGATATTTAACTTTTATTTTAATTTCTAAGTAATAGTTTATTCATAATGTTCTATTTGAACTTAATTATTTGGGTTTTTTATGATGTCCATGTTTAGCATGTGTTTTTTACACGTCTGTTATTGGACTGTATGGTGGAAACATGACTGAACGTATTTCTTTAGACAGATTCAAAGTGCATTGAATATCTACCTTGCTCCAGGTATTGAAGGGATTTCAAGGAATAAAGTCACTTCAAACTGATGGCACTGATTTTCTTCATTGGATCAAGACGGGAAGTCACAAAGACATTCTCTAATATCAGAAGCACATATCTGCATGGTGAGCTATAATGGTGTCTGACTGCATAGAACCCGAGGGTGGCCTCTAAGAGCAGAGAGACACCTCCAAATGGTCAGCAGCAAGGGCCAGCATTGCACCAACAAGAGAATGATCTGCAAGCAGATTCTTCTCCGGGCCTCCTGAGAAAAACTTAATGTGGATGACCACTTTACTTCAGGCTCTGATGAGAACCGAGTGCCATGACCGACTTGTGGCCTAGAGAACTCTGAACTAATGAATGAAAGTTGTTTTATGCTGGTCAACTTGTAGTGATTTGTAACTAACTGATTGAAGAGCAATACAATACTAAAGCACAATGAAGAACACACTTATACTGCTAAGCATTTATATAAAATAAGCTAAATATTATTTAATTTGAAGTATTTAAATAAGGCAAGATGATGACATTGTATTTCCATCTTTACCTGAACCATAATGACCATGACCAAAAACCAACAGAAAGTTGTAAGAAAGCAGAGAAAACAGAACCTTTATGTGCTATGGAAATCAGTGTGAAAATTCCTCAAAAATAAAAATTTAAGCATAATCCATTTACATCACTCCTTGGTATATACAGGATGAAATATAAATCAGCATGTAACAAGGGATTAGAGCACTGTTCCTGATAGCCAAGTTAGCCTGTGCTCCATGAATGAATACAAATAATGTAGCACATATACACAGCAGAGTTTTATTCAGCCATAAAGAAGAACAAAATGTGTCAATTGCAAGGAAATTGGTACATCATTATGTTAAATAAAGAAAGTTGAATTCAGATAAACATCATACATTTCTCTCATAAGCTGAATACAGATGTATTTAAAGAGACACATAAGTAGAAGAGGATTATTAGGTAAGAGGAAGGGGGCCAGCAGGAAAAGAAAAATGATAATAGTGTATATATGATAAAATATGCAAGCATGAAGATGTTGTAAAAAAACTCATCTTTTTGTATAGCTAATATATAATATTAAGACTAATTGTATAAGTAATATGTAAAAGAACATAAAAGTAAAATTCTAAGATTAAAGTTGAGCAGAAAATAACTGTTTACTATATAATAAGATTCCTATATTTAAAAACTGGGGATTTGTTTTCAAATATTAGCTTCTTTCCTTGAATAAATGCAATCCGGAGACTACAATTCTCTGGTCCCATGTGTCTAGATGTGGCCATTTGTCAAGTTCTATTGATATTTTGAGTGATGCCTTTCCTGATGTTAGGAAAACGGGTGACATCATCACATTTGACCCTACAAATGCCGTTCATAGGAAATGGCGGTGGGGTAAGAATGTGTCCCTGAATGACTAAGTGGATGGTAGTCATGTGCCTAACTGCATAGTTAAGGAGTGTTGCAAGCGTTAGAAATTCATGTCATTTAACCCTTTGTATTTTTAGCTCTCTTCTTTAAAGTATTAGCTCTAACCTTAACTAAATCAGTCCCTGAAACTGGAGTACCACAGCCAAGACACTAAAATACAGAGCATTTGGCTTAGCAGAATTTAGGACTTAGTGATGAGGCAGTGGATCTTGTGTTTGAGGCACAGAAGCAGTTGGCTTTTCCAGGCTGTGAAGCTCAAATTTCTGCATTCTCTATCTCCTTCCTTCTCTGCTTGCAAATTGGCATATTTTTGCCTTAGCTCATCTTTTTCTTCTAATACCTTGCTAAAAGCAGGAAGAGCAGCCAACACATTCTTGAAGTTGCTTTTAGTAATGTACGATAAGTAGTAACACAAGGTAAGGTTATGTCTTGAAGCATTTCCCTGAAGCCTCCTTAAAGGAAGAAAGTCAGTTTTTTTTTTTTTTTTGGAAAAAGATCTAATTAAACATATTTTCTTCAAATCTAAACCTGTTGTTTTAGATAACCTTGAAGTAAGAAAGACGAAGCCAAGATGTTGATATAAAGACAAGCCAAAAAGTGTCCTGTCATTACTAATAGTCAAGGAGTAAATACACTTGGGGAATTATACAGCAAGCAAACATATAAGCAATCTATTAAAATATTCCACTTCCTTATTCCCAGCTTATTGACCCAAATTATATTTAAAATCAGCTATTGCCACATAAGATTATGAACAAGGAACAAACTAACAGTAATAATAAGTCCATGAGTACAACAGGAATTTTTCTAGTACTAGACCAGGGTATAACCAAGGTCATTGAACTTTTGGTATTCTTTTCCAGTTTGACTTTTGACATGTCTGTGGATACATGACTATTCTGTATTTCCTATTCTTCATTTGTAAAAATTCTTTCCATTACTGTCAATTACGAGTCAAGCTATGGTTATTAGCTATGTTCAATGTCATATGGGACTGAATAGAGTGAACATTGTAGCGTCTATATTTCTGGGCTTAAGACTGAAGGAAGTCTTAAATTAGAGTTCAAAGAAGAGACTGAGTCCTTTCTTTATGTGTGATGAAATGTGCATGGAGATTTGCATGATCAGTTTTCTAGTTATATCAAGACATATATTAAGACCTATTTTCTTCTTCCTGGGTGGCACCAGCAAATGACTGGATTTCCCATGATCATAACAGACCATTGCCACATTGCCATGCAACTAACTTCCTTCTGTTCACTATAAATTCTGTGTACAATTTCCAACTCATTGGTTTAATAATAATTTAATGCATTTTAAATTCATGTTAATTGAAGATTGTCTAGTTTCTAGGTTTAGATTTATGCTATTTCTTAATTATTTTGTTTTTTCTTTTTAATTTATTTGTATTTACAAAAAAGTCTTTTTTATCCATGCATCCCTCTGTGCCCCCTCCCTTCCCTCCTCCCAGTCCATCCCAGTCAGACTTCAGCTTCCCCCTACCCGAGCCTTCGATCCCCTTAAAAGGGCAAGAAGTCTCAAGGTGAGTCAACTCAGCGCAGCACATCCACTCTAGGCAAGTCCAGTTTCCTCATCCCAATATCAAGACTAGGTTAGGTGTTCCTCTGCTGGGAATGGGCTCCAAGGTGCCAGCCCATGCACCTGCATCAGTCTGATCCCAGCCCTTGAGGCTCCACATGCTGCCCATGACAGTTCAAGACAAGGTTTCTCTGTGAAATAGTCCTGGCTCTCCTAGAACTCACTCTGTAGACCAGGCTGACCTCGAACTCGCAGGGATCCTCCTGCCTCTGCCTCCCAAGTGCTGGGACTAAAGGCACGCACAACCACCACCTGGCAGATTTATACTTTATTTCTAAGAGGATTTTATTCAGTATTTTATTCTCACATATTTTCTGCCCTTTGACTCCCTCATCTAGGGGACTTTCATTGTGTGTATGTTTTTAGTGATATCCACTTTTTGGTCTGATCTTTTTTCTGATCTCAGACTGTGTACTTTCCTTTGGTCCGTTAGTAAGGTCTCTGTCTGCTTATTGTTTCTCTGTTTTGAATAGACCAGTGGAGCCTTCATAGTGAGTTTTAGTTGTTCTCTGAAATTCAAAAATGTCTATTTGGCTCTCTTTGTTAAAAAAAGAAAAAGAAAAAAGACCTTCTCTATCCCTTTGAAAGTCTCTTTCTGTTAATTATTTGCCATACTTCAGTTCATTACATGTGGTTTTCTTTAGGTCTTTGAACATATTTTCAGGCAGCTTCCTTTTTCTTTTAGTTAAATGCTCTTATTTCACAGACACAATCCAAACACTTGAACATCCATGCATCACAAATACTACATTTGGATTTGTTAGGGCCGTTTTCAGAGATAGTCAAGAATTGTGCTGTTTCCTTATACGATCAACTTTTATCTGCAACTTCAGAGAATAAAAAACTAAGAAGTGTGAAATCAGCCTCAGGGAATGAAGAACCCATGACTCCTAACATTGCAGAAGTACAGGCAGTTTCTTTGAAATCTTTGGGTCTTAGTTCTTTTCTTTCTGCAATGAAGAAATAACAAAGCAACTCAAGAAAGAAGGGGGCTATTTTAGCTCACAGTTCAGGTTCAGTCCACAATGGCTGGAAATCAAAGCAGCATCACAACCACAATCAGGAACCAAGCAGGATGAATGCACTTTAACAGTGTAACATAGGCATGAGCCTATGAAGATAAGGTATGGAAGATTATATATAGCTAAAGAGTAAGGTGCTTGGGTGTCAAGGGATAGAATTGTGGTGGTTGACAGAATCCAAAACCAGAGACGGAATAAGAGATGGACTTCTGGGCTTGCCTATGGGGCTTATCTCGATTGTCTTAATTGATATGAGGAGACCCACTTCTGTGGGTGGAACCATTCCCAGAATGGGATCTTGGACTGTATAACTGGAAAAAGAGACTTGAGCAGCATGTGTGTGCAATTTGATTTGCTCTCTGCCCGTTGCCTTCAGGTGCAATATTGTCTCAAGCTCCTGCAGCCTTGATTCTCCTGCCATGACTGATCACTCTTGAACTGTGAGCCAGAATCAGCCCTTTCTCGATTAAGGTGCTCTAAAGAAGAGAATTAAGACACTTTGCTAAATACATCTTGAGCACCTGAGGCTACTCAGAATCAGTTATCATTAACTGCATTATCTTTCTTTCTTGTGTAAGAACTAATCTTGTGATTTTAGTGCATGAAAGTATAGTTTAAGTGGAAAGCTAGACAGCTGAGGTAATGTACCAGTTTGGAGTATATCTTCTCTCCACCACTGGCAGCTGATGGAGGTTTTAGTGTCCTTGTATAGTAACTAGTGTGGCTTATTCTGTGAGCTTTTCTCCCTTGTAGGCTATTAGTATCAATCTCTCTCTTATTAAAGCTTAAAGTTGACTTTCTAAAATTTGTCCTCCATCTGTATCACTTAGCAACGAATGTGCCACTAATATACAGAGACTATGTTCAAATGCTATGAACCAGTGAGACTAATGTCATCTACATTTGTGTGGATGAAGGTGAACACATTCAGTCAGTTTTAACATCTGACCAATTCCCCTTTTCATAGAACCCAGGTCCAGACATCACATGTCGCTATGAAAGTGAGTAGATAAAAGTCAAAAAGCCATCCACTTGAACCTGATCTCTCTCTCCCCTCCCTTTTCCCTTCCTCCTCCCCCCTCTCTCTCCACACCATGTATTTACTCATGATGATAGTGCCCCCAAGGTACCAGGTTTTCTCTTTAAAGCCCAGGTGGCCTCCATGTGGGTGTTATGGCACTAGGCAGGAACATCCTTCTTCCTCGGGACCCTTGATGACTCGGTTTTAAATCCATGGGTTCTCTACGATTGCATGAATCCTAATTGATCTTATAATAAAAACCCAGAGCCAGGTATTGAGGAAAAGCTGAAATATCAGAGAGACAGAGAAACAAACTGCTCCTCACCAAGCCAACTCCTCAGGCTGAAATGAGCAGATCCTGTCTCCACCAGTCCTCAGACTGGTGCGTTGGTGGGAAAGGGGAGGGCGGAAAAGGAAGGGAAGCATAAAGTCTGAGCTCCTGTCTCCTCCCGCCTTACATTCCTTTCTCTGTCCAGCCATATCACTTCCTGATTTAATCTTCCTAGCGCTGGATTAAAGGCTTGTGATCCCTAGTGTTGGAATTAAAGGTGTGTGTCCCCACTGCCTGGCTCTATTTGGACTTGAACTCACAGATCCAAATGGATGTCATCCTCTGCCTGCTTAGTGCTAGGACTGATGGGATGTACATATGTACATCATGTCTGACCGCTGTGGCTAACTCTGTGGCTGACTCTGTCCTCTGATCTTCAGGTAGTCTTTACTTGATACACACTATATCACCACAGTCTATATCTGCAGTTACAGTCTCTGTGGTCCCTCTCACGGCTCCGTTTGGTTACCTGGAATTGGAGTCAGCATCTACAGTTCTCAAATAGCCTGGCTGTCTTCCATCAGCCATGTGTTGTTAATTTTGATGAGTTAGATGGCCTCTGTCTCCACTCTTACAGAGAGATGATAAATTCTTGCAGCTACTGCGGTGATGAATGACCTAGTCTTGCCTGTCGGGCCTGCGGTTGATAGAGCACCTTACAGCAGTTTCTCATAAATACTGGTAGAGATCAATTGTTTTGATTTCTTTATTCTGTCTTCAAGAACTTGGGAAAGTGTGTATACAAAACAACTGTGTCACTACGGCTCCACTGCCATTACCATCTTTAGTGATGTCCTTTAAGTAGCTAATGGAAGTTTTGTGTGTGTGTGTGTGTGTGTGTGTGTGTGTGTGTGTGTGTGTGTGTGTGTGTGTATGTATGTTTTATCTTTTCCTTAAAGGGATTCCATGCTTCCTAGTAGTTTGATTACTACATATTTTGCAGTTTATATAAATATATATATATATTTATATATATATATAAAAGAATCTTTCGTTTTCATACCCAAGAACACCAGGATTTTACATGTTCCTCCTATACTCAGAATTTTTGACTTTGTTTAGTTTAAAATTTAAAAATTGTGCTGTATATTTCAAGAGTCTATTTATGACATATGTGTAGCATAAGAAATAAATCCAATGGCTCATCTTCAAAGGTGCTTTGATCCAGTTTAGACCCAAGTACAAATTAACAGAAAACACCAGACCCCTGTTGATACCTGCTAGTCTATCTGTTCCCCCAACCCAAGCTCTCGCCCTACCCAGACGAGAAGTTTAAAGCAAAACCATATTCATAATCAATCTTGTCTGCAACATCCAGTGCAGGATAAGCTTTAAAGTTAACAGGGTATGAGCTTAGAGATAAATCCAGGTACAATTTCTGTTGAGAAAAACAGAAATGACTGTGACAGAAAGGTAAGCCCTCGATGATGTGGAGGATTGCCTTCCTTATTATTCAGGATGCAGAGTGGAAGTGGGGGCTTGTTCAGTGCAGCTGCTCCGGGATGGCACCTGATACTGCTAAGTTGTGACTTAAGCGGGTTTGTTTGCATCTCAAGTCTTCAGTGATCTTATCATGAAGTGAGATCTTTGTTTCGCCAATGTAGACAATGATATACTTCTTCAGTCTTTTCTCTTTTGTGGCTTTATGTTTGCTCTCTTCAGTTGTGTGTATTATGTGCAGGTATATGTACTTGAGTTCAGGTGCCCATAGAAGACAGAGGCATCAGATCCCCCTGGCATTGGAGGTATAGGTGAATTACTGTCATTTACAAGAGCAGCATGCACACTTGACCTCTGAGCTCTCTCTCTCCCTTCTTACATCTTTCCTGTTTTAACTAAATAGTCTTCCTTGTCAGGATGTGGAGAACCAATACTTTTTATTCATATTTGTTAATGTAATATTTTCATAAACATTTACTTTTATATTTAGGTGATTTTTCACAGTAGACTTACTAGAACAAGTCATTTATGTACTTAAAATCTTCCTGTAAGTTAGTATTACTAATTTTAATAAATTGTAGTTGACTTAAACACACTTACTCCAAGACTTAGTATGCTGCCCTCAAGACTCATCCTTTTACCATGTTTCAGTTTTTCTCTGTGTGTGTTCTGTTATGAAAATAATTGGAAAATACCTGTTAAAGCATATGTTTTCAAATATTTTGGATATTTACTAAAGAACTGAATGACTTCATCTATTTCTGTTGTCCATACTACACTGATCTTAAATGTTTTGTACACTTTGCTTCTAAGTAAAAGGCATAGTTTTATTATTTGCCTTTATGTGTACTTATTCACATTAGAATGTGCTACTGATAATATTTGGCTCACTTAATAATCCCACTAAATTCTTGGGGTATTTCCAACAGATACTTTTACATTTACTGTCATCTTCCTGGGCTTCCTACGTTGCATTTCTTACTATTGTAGGAACACAGTGTCTCTAGAGTTACTCTAACTTCTTCAATAGTTAGGGTAATATCATGCTAATAGTCATAGGGTAATTATCATCACTCCTGAAAAAAGAACTTGCCACTTAAATTGTAAGGAGTACAGTTATCTGACAGCTTCAGCTCCAAGTGCCTTTAGAATTTTGTCAAACTTTGAACTGAGATCATTGTGTTCCTAGGAGGCCACAGCCAATGACTCAGCACACAGCTGACGCTAGAGCCTGGTCATTTTTGTTGAAGTCCCCTAGTGAGCAATATTGAGTAAGTAGATCTGTCATGTCTGCATGTCAAGTCTACCTGGTAGACCTTCTGTCCAGTCTTGCCTCTTTCTGTTCTTTATGTGTTGTCCCCAATATCTTTGTATCTGAGAGAACTACCTACTGGTCAGAACTGTAAATGGCATGCAAAATGTTCATGTGGGTTGTCAATAAGACACATTTTAATAGGCATAAGTATACTAAAAGACAAAGGTAATTTCTCACTGATTATTATGAAATCATGCTTCCCTCAGAGATGGTCTAGGAGTTTATGAACCAGTTCATACCCTGACATTTTCTATGTATTTTAATTCCACTTATACATTTATATGAGTGTGTATTTGTTTGTTTAGTGTGTGTTAGAGAGAGAACACACATGCCATACACATGCTTGGAGGACAGCTTTCCAGAGTCAGTTCTCTCCTGCTCAGAGTGTCCAAGGGATAGAGCTCGGGTAAGGAGTGGGCAGCAAGCACCTTTGCCCCCTGAGCCATCGCATGGGTTTGGCCTAATTCATATCTTAGCTGATTTATATTACTCTCTTTATTCTCTGAGTAAAGGAAATAATTGTTTCTTACATTGAATAATGTACTTTAACATTCTGATAAACAAGAGGTAAAACAGTATCGTGTTATTTAATAATAATAAAATATGGATCCTGCCATTTACTGCTAGGTGAGCTTGAGGCAGTTATTAATCCCCTCCTGTTATGTGCACAGGATACAGAATATCCATCATTCACATTTGTTTGCAGGCAGAGGTACCAGGACAACGGCCAGCAAACAGTAAGCCTTAAATCCCCAACTGTTACTATCTGTGTCTCTACTGGAGATTCTTGAGGTCTATGATACACCTGATTTCTTGTGTCTTTATTCTGATGCTTTATTAAGCAGTATGATGGAGTCAGCTTGGAGTGGCAGATTAAGGGTCCCTGCAGAGGAGAGACCTTCATGAAGGAAGAGCTGATTTTTGCTCAAGAATGCTAGAGCAGCAAAGTGCTTCTCTGTGGCTCACAGCTCCAAAAGGTTCTAACACAGCTTCATGTACTTGACATTTGAGCAACTGATCAAGTCTATTACATTTATGAATAATTTACATAGATACTCATTTTAAAGATCATGTCTACTACTATCTTGTACAAAATAGTAATGTACTTCTAAAAGCTGATTCTGAGTTTGTTAACTGGTTTATGACAATAAAAATTAGCTCTGGTCAGGTAGAACAGTACATCTTAGGAGTGAGCTTAGTAGTCTTCCAGAGTCTTAGTTTTAAAGAATAGTGTAGGACTTGAAACAATTTTTAATAAAAATAAAATGAGATCATACAGTATAGGAGTCAAGTCCACATGCTGTAAGAATATGAGGCTTTGACAAAGTGTACGCACATGTCATGTCTTTACAGTAATACTGTGGGTTTAATTTTCTGAGGAAAAATCTTTGTTTTATTCCAACTTCTTATTTGTTGTTATAAGTCAAAATTTTAAATGTACTTTTAATAGAACAATCATTTTTATTTAAATGGAACATCTTACTAGAAACTTAAGGGGAAGGGTGGTGATGTTAGTTTGCCTGGAAATCAGAAGACATAGCCAAATCACATTAGCCACTAAGGTCAGGGAGTGGTGGTCCACGCCTTTAGTCCTTTGGATCTCTGTGAGGTCAAGGCCAAGCAGAGCCTAGTGGCACACACCTTTAGTCCTAGCGTTAGGAAAGTTGGAGGAGGGAGTGAAATAGATGGACAGAGCAGGAGTTGAGCCCTTTGTCTGTGTGCTTTTCCCCTGAGAGGCATTGAGTCTGAGGATTTGGGGGAGCCAGGTAAAAAGTGGCTGTGGCTTGTTCCTCTGTCTCTCTGATCTTTCAGCTTTTCCCCAGTATCTGGTTTGTATTTCAGGGTTTGTATCATAAGACCAAATGGATTCGTGGAATACAGAAGGATAGCTGCTTAGAGGTCTTTGGGGTACCAGCAGACTCCTCTCTGACCCCAAATGTAACACATTTCATTTCTCAATCTATTTCTAAATAGTGTGATATAAAGATGGTGTAGTTATCTTACCACATCTTTCAACTGGATGGTAACTACATCTTTTATATGATTTTCTGAGACTTTCAAAACTCTATCAAAATAAGAGGAAAATAGTGATTTTTCCATTGTACAAGTTCCTCTAAATCTATAAATCTGCAGCTATCGCTGTCCTATACGTTCATCATGTCCTCCAGAGGGCGCTAGATTTAATGGTGAGTGGTATGAAGAAGAATGTGAAGGACAGCGTTCCAAGTGCATTGGTAAACTAGAATCTATCACTGTGGATCCAAACAAATGTAGGTATCCTCGGGATGTCAACATAGACAGAGACGTTACCTGGGATTCACTTAGAGTCTAATGGTTATTTTTTTTTTTTAAGAGAGACCTACCAGATAAGACTTGCAGAAGTAGTATATGTTAATTTTTCAGAGTGCTCAGTACACTCCCCCATGTACAAAGAAACAAAGTCAGACTTGCATATAGTCTGAGTAGTGTACAATGAACTCAGATCCTATGTAGTACTAACCTGTATTAGGAATGCTAGACTGAATGGCCTAAAATTAAGCATATGGGGGCAGATTCCATTATCTGCCACTGGAGATTAGTGCTCATATGCTATTGCACAAGGCCCAGGATCCAGCCTGGACCTAAAAGATTTGAGTTTATCCAGGCTGATGTATGGCCAACTATTATCTCCGTTATAGTAGAGGAGTCCTATATACTATTCTAAAATATCAGTTTCTAACCCAGGATAGACTTCATAATTCAGTCCTTTATTAACTGTGACTGCTAATGTCCTTTTTGAGGCAGGGTCTGACTGTGTGTTCCTGCCTGGAATTCACTATCTTGACCAGGATAGCCTTGGACTTCTGTCTATGGAGTACTTGGACTAAAGGTATGCACTACCATACCTGGCAAATGTGTGTGTCTTCTGTTTCTATCTTAATGCCAAAGCCCACCTTTCTAAAATTTCAAAATTTCTTGCACTGTTTGCAAATCTTAATTCTTGAGCCATATACTAATTACAGGATCTGGCTACAGTTGTCCTTGGATCCTTATTTCTTACACTCTCTACCTTCCTCCAACTATACCATATTTTCACAGTAAGTATTATTTTATATTTTTAAAGATCATTTATAGGTTCTAGATTCACTTTTGGTGTAGATTCCTATAAATTTTGACAAATATATAATGATTAATTAACTGTAAGAGTAATCAAGATTTTTAAAAATCTTTTCTTACCCTAAAAAGTTATTTGTTTGAGACTGAGAAGATGTCTCACTTGATAAAGCACTTACCTTGTTGTGAGCTCCCAGCATTTGTGTGAACACCTGTGTGTGATGGCATGCAGTTGCAATCCCAATGCTGCTGACGTCGAAACAGGATGATCCTTGAGGTTTCCAGGACAGTGAGAGAACTTATCTCAGAGGAGATAGACACTTAGGATGATACTGCTTGTGTCCTCCAGCTTACACACACACACACACACACACACACACACACACACACACACACACACACACACACACACACACACACTTCATGCTCTGTCCTTGTAGTCAATTCTTATATCCAGCTCCAGGTGACTCTTCTTGTTTTTCATCTTAAAAGGTTTCCTTTGATGGTATGTCGTATTAATAGGGCCACATGGAGTATTTTTGAGTCCCTGGTTGTAAGATTCATTCACATGATTGTGTATATCATTATGCTCAACCTCTGTACTTACTGAAGTGTGAAAGTGATTCTCTCCAACCCCATTTGTCTTTGTGACCTTGAAAAGTTATTTTTTTTTAGAATGCGTTGTTACCCTGTTGATTACCTGTTTGTTTTTTTAATTCAACTCCTTTCTCAATATAGTGTGTCTGTGATATGCAGACATGAGCATTGCATTAGTTACTACAGTACATTGCAGTGATGTGTGACCTTAACAGATTCCTCTACTGCAGGGATTGGCAAACTATGCCCTATGGAAGCCATCCACAAATCCACCCATCCACGTAATCAAACCCACTTTTCCCATTCCTAGTCTTATGTGACAGAGACAGTATGTGGCCTGGAAAACATAAAATATTTGGAAAGTATATTTTAGAGAAAAGGACTGAAGCCCTGAAGTGTAGTTCAGGGGGAAAACAGAATCCAAGTCAGGAGAACTGAGTATATACAAACATTATTAGAATACTAAAAAGTGGGAAGAGCACACAGAAAAGGTGTATTAGTCACAGCCCTGGAGATCACACTATTAATCTTGTGAGAACTAGTAGGTCAACTTTCTCCTTTATGGCAGTCAGAATACACAAGAAACCTATCTTCTTGCTCCCTTCTAATCACATGAGGCTTCTAGCAAGCGGCAGAATCTAACCAGAATCTGCTGGTACCAGCATCTGAGGAATTTCTTTTTTTATGCTCTAGAGCCCAGGTTAGAAATGGGATGTGGAAGCTGCTGCATGGAGAAAGCCAATAATCTCAGCCTTTGTGAGGTAGAGGCAGACCAACGATGAGCTGAGCTTAACACGGTAGGCTCTGGACCAGCCCGGGCTCATTGTAAAAACGTGTATCAGGAAAAAGCAAAGAACAGTAAAGAAATGTGAGTGTGTAGGAACAGTCAATGGGCAGCATCTGGCACCCTGTGTATAACTTAGAAGGTGCTCAGTGGAGATTGTTAAATCAAGTTAACATTCTGAGCCACTTTGTGCTCTGAGACTTTACAGAGTCCTTTCCACTAGCCAGTTTCTCTCCTAAACCAAATACAAATTCCTGCCCAGTCTCAGGCTACATGGCTTTTACTAATGCTAAACTATAGGATTTTTAAGAATAGGATGAGTTTATTACTTTACAGTCACAATAATTTACATAGAAAACATCTTCCTTTTTACTTAACAAATATCTCAATTATATATTTCAACCTAATCAGAGTCCAAAATTCCATGATTAGAATTTAAGAGCAGTTTCATATCTGTACTAAAATACAAATACTTAGCTTGATCCTTGAGGAGATAATGTACCTTAGCATTAACTTTATACCCAATACCATTTGTTGAAAGGTAATTAATATTTCTTGCCCCCTAACCCTTGCCCTTCACCCCACATACCACACCATGTTCCAAATCCGAGCCCAGGACATGCATGAGCAACACTGTGCTGTTAATGGAGTCAGTAACCCCCATAGTGGCTTTGTCCTACATCAGACTGGATGGGAGGATCAGCTGACTGATTTTTCTCTCATGTTTCACATGCTATATGCTCCTATCATCTTTTGTAGATGGAAGAGTGTTATTAACATAGTCTCTTAGTCGATTTTTAGTTTTTATCTAAGCAGGGGGAATTTTTAGAACAATTTTAAGTGACATCCTTACTTTTAAATTAAGTGACATGCCGCAATTAACACTCAAAATTGA
The DNA here is from genome assembly GCA_033318265.1 of Phyllotis vaccarum. NCBI lineage: Eukaryota > Metazoa > Chordata > Mammalia > Rodentia > Cricetidae > Phyllotis > Phyllotis vaccarum. Next base: position 1,633,056 of record JARWLC010000007.1, read on the forward strand.
GTGTGACCTCCATGGCAGCTGGTGATATTCTAATATTTCTGACTTGTGTACAAGAGGTGAAAGAGCATATTGCATTTCAGTGTGCATATATAATTGCAGCAAGTATTAATAGGATGAATACTTGTGGATAATACTGGAACATTTATATTTATAATTAGGAACAGTTATGTGAATTTGATATAAATGTCTGTCATCAGCGGTGCTTGATTATCAATTTCTCTGGTACATTTTGCAAGAACTGTGTGTGGTAGCCAACTATATTTGGTTTTATGACAAGTAGTGGAAATGTGTTTAAAACTGTTCTAAACTCATTCTTGTATAACAATAATCATTCAGAAATTATAAAGATGAAAGCATTATTTAATTTAATTTTCTTATAGAAGCAGGCCAGACATTGTAGAATCTCAAAATATAACCTGATATATGAAACTCAGATCTAAACTTTTGGTTCTGATTGTTTTGAGTCAAGGCTTCGCGTGGTCAGCCTTAAACTCACCATCATCCTTTGTCAGCCTGTGCTGTGTAGGAACTGTCTGTCTGCCCCTGAAAGGGCTCCCAGGACAAGGTGCCGGTTTTGTGATTAGCTCTCTGCTTGTTTTCTGGATTTCCTCACTTTCTTCACTTAGCTTCTGTTGTCCTCAGACCACATGCTGTAGGCATGAGATACGTAAGGGAAAAGTAAAGCAAAACGCAATGGAATTCATGTGGGAGATTTTAAGAGCTTTTTAAGAAACATGTTTCTTATCAAATTTTATGTTTTGAAATTAAAATATAATTACACAATTTTTCCTTTTCCTTCTTCCAATTTCTACCATGTACCAGTGTAGCCCCTTACCTTGTGGTCTTTCACATTCTTGGCCCAAGTTCTTCTTTTCATTAGTTGTTACTACACACACACACATATACTCTACACACATACACTCTACACACATACACACACACACACTCTCTACACACACACTCTACACACACACATGCACTCTACACACATACACACACACACTCTACACACATACACACACACTCTACACACATACACACACACACTCTCTACACACACACTCTACACACATACACACACACTCTACACACATACACACACACTCTACACACATACACACACACACTCAGTGTGCTCACAGGCTACACAAAGCCTCTTCCCCTACATCCCCACTCCATGAAATACACTAGTATTACTGTTTCAAGAACCTAATGGAGCTGGCTTGTCAAACCTTTAATGACAAGCCTAGTTTCCCTATGACTAGATTTTTAAATGAATTGGTTTAGCTTACATGTTGTTCTTACAAAATGTTACGATGCAATTTAATGGATTTTAGGAAGTTCTATTGTCAAGTAAAATAACTCCTCTTTTCTCTGTGGATGGACACTGTGAAAGCAGAAGCCAGGCCCGCTCTTTCCCGGCGGTGTTCCCTACACTCTTGTCTCCAGGAGATACTCGTTGCATTTTATAACAGGAAAGTGATACTTACAAATCAGTTTGAGAAAGCTATCAGCAGAAGAATTGGCAAGCTACATGAAGTGAGTACAAATAAACAATGCTGTCTATCGTTTAACAAAGAAAAAAGCATAAATAACTAGTAATTATGGATGTGACTGATCTCTTTATGAATCAAATAATATGGAGGAAAACTCAAAGTGTTTGCTTATCCTCAGGACAGCAATCAACTAGAGGAGATGAACCTTTTCATTCTCTACTTATAAATGCAATTACTTTGATTCATTCAGAAAGTGGCTTGGAAAGATATATACATTAGAAGTAAAAGAATCAGAACATTCATCCAACAATTCCAGAAGATAGCCCACTATGGTAAGGTGCATGTTGCTCACACCTTAAAGGAACTGGAACTTTAAATAGCCATCAGTGGGAAATGTATCAACAACTAAGCTATGGTCTTTGTATATATATAATGGAATCCCACACACCCATTTAAGCACTCTAAATATGTGTTTGTTAATTTGTAAAAGTATAAATAGTATATTGTTGCACGGAGAAGCAAATTTTGGTGTGTTTAGAGTGATTGTGTATATCCCAGGTTGGATTTTGCTGTGCACAATCCTGTTATGCATGCACTCTGGGCTCCTCATTTTCCCTGATACAATGTACCAGGTCAGTGTAGCCAAATAATACAGCTGCATCTTTAGAACTCTCATAGAAACAGAAAGTCATATTTTGCTGACTTTCATTACACAGGGAAAATGATGTGTGTGGATGTTTGGCTGTGTCTATATGCAGAAAGAATGTGTATCTCTCCAAAGAATGTTCAACATGGATTGTAGTCCATGACATTGTGTAGGTGAGTCTGGCTCATTTTTGCTTATCGCCTGAGGCTTTTCTGTGGCATCTAATTAATATAGACACTGAAAATACTCATAAAAATTATCTCATCAAGTCTGTTTACACTTCATAAAAACAGTTCCAGAGTATAGCATGTCTGAGTGCACTGAGATATCTCGTCTTAAACATGTGTCTGTGGGGTAGAGGAATATTTAAATGTGGTTTGATTTTCAGAATCACTGCATTCCTCTGGCACTGTACACATAAATTTCTTCTTTTTTTGTGTGTGTTTTGTATGAAACCAAGTCGGCTTCAAACTCATAACCACTTCCCTGCCTCAGCCTTCCAAGAGTCAAGATTGTAGGTTTGTACCACCACACACAACTACACAATTGTTTCTCTAACAGTCTTGGGTTTTTATAGCCTTCCCTGATTATAGTATGTACACAATTGCCAAATTTACGTATACAATATTTTGCATATATGTAATTCTACTATCTGTATTTTGTAAATCTATCAAAAATATTCAAATAAATGTGGGTATACATTTCTTTCTCAACCTTCCTATTTTCAAGACTATCAGCTCTCTGCTCTTGCCTCCTTACTACAATTGTCCATCATCAGATCTTTATTCAATGTTTCTCCCTTAACACACTAATGCCTGTGTAGCCCACTCGAGCGAGAATTCATCTGGACACGCACCGAAATGGACAATAAGTATCCAATTTCTTTCAGAGAATTTACTTCATTTCCCACCCATTTGCAATCAGTTATCCACGGCCACTTTCCGCTTCTATTTACACTTTTCCATTTCTGACTAACGAGTCCTATATATGCACCACATGAGTAGGGTGTAGCACAATATGCAGCTTTGTGCATGGAACTTTCCAGTTCTGCTTGGGAAAAGCTCCTTAGCGCCCTCTGGTCATGTATTTGAGTAGGGAGAAATATTAAGGCAGAGAAGCCGTCTTGATTACATAGGCAAGATACGGTGGTCCCCTGAGTGACTAACTTGTAGCAGAAATAAAATGGAGTCAAAAGATGCATTCTGAAGTTTGGAGAAAATGAGTGAACAATGTTCAGTAATGGATGGAGAGCTGGAGAAGCGATGAGCAGAAACCCATGACAGACAGTGCAGCCTCCTGGCTTGTGCATAAAGGGAAATGGCAGCACTTTCCTCTTGATTGGAGGACTGTCGTCATCTGCTGAGGAACAGAAAGGAATGGGCAGAGGTAGAGAATTGTACTTGTCAACGAGGGAAGGAGGAACATGGACAAAAGCCTGGAGATGTGGAGGAAGTTGCCACTCTCTGAAAATTGTGAATATTCTCGTACAGAGTGTGGAGTAGAAAGGGAAAGAGAGGTACATGTGGACAGGCAAGGGAATCCCTGAATGTGACGGAAACTTGATGCTTTTGTAACTCAGCTGTTCTCAGGCATTATTCATAGAACTGGTGAAATTTTACTGCTCTTTGATACACCAATAAAAGAATCTCCCTGCTTTTATTTCATGAAATATGAAAGGAAAAATACAATTCATTATCTTACTTAAAATATCAGAGGTCTCTTAAAATACTTTATTTTGCATATAAATTTGGTGCAAAATAAATTCTAGACTCAATGCAGAAATTCTTAAAGTTATCAGAAATCTGCTTTTTAATTAATGATGAGTTACTGAAAATTAGTAAACTCTAAGCTTCCACTCGAATGGAGGATCTAGGGAGCTACTTACTTAACTTCAACACCTTAGACAAACAGCCACAAATCACCAGTCAAGTGGAACGCTTGAGCAATGAAGACCAGTGGTAGCAGCATTGCTGAGCCTTACCATCTAATAACACACTTGAAAGGGCTTGGCAAAGGGCCGCTCTTCCAGTGTCCTGGAGAGAATAATGATTTATGTTTAGTAAATAGGACAAGTGTGGTCCCTGCTTCTTTTAATTTGTAATTTCTGAAGATGTGCTGGGGAAAAAAAAACTTAGAATTTATGTGTGAGTTTTCAAATTAGACAATCTATACTTATGATGCTCATTTCAAAAGTTAGCCTTTGGTGTGTCTTGTTGAAGGAATTAACAATATTTATTTGTGCTTCTTTTAAAATATCCACCAACGCTCTGGCAGTTAAATATAAGACTGAATGTAATAATATTGATGTCCTGATTCTCCCACTCTCCTGCAGCATTAACTGCCATTTCCTCTTTATATTTTATTGTTTATAGTTTTCTGTTAAGGAAATACAGAAAAGGGAATGGTAGGTTTTTTCCACTTATAGGAATTGAACATTTACAGGAATTTTAAGAACCATACCAGCATTAACCTAACTCTAAATTATATTAAAGGAAATTAAAGAACATATAAATCATGCCAAAAATACTTAGGATTGGGAGGGTGAGATGCCTCAGGGAATTGGTAATTTGACCTAAAGCCTGTCACCTGTTAAAATTTATCCCGGGTCAGAAGTGACCGAAAGCATCAGCATCTGACAGGTGTTCAGGATCGTGTGTAAACTGAAGTGGTGGCCTCAGGACCATCCCTGTGTGACACGTGTGAGCACTGCTGGACCCCCACCCCAGCATTAATTGTTAACTATGCTGGCAATCTTAATTGAGGTGCCAAGGACTAACAGGCCTGAACTCTTTCTCCTTCTTCTAATGTGCCTTTTAAAACAGCTTCAAGTGTGCCATGCAGTAGGAAGCTGTGTGTGTCCTTCCTTTAACGAGCTAACTTTTAAACCTGCACCTCTCTGCCTTTTCACAGTCGAACCCCTCATTATATCATCTGGGTTTTTCCCTGGAGTCTGTTTTGTCTCTCGAGTGATTTATCAAATAATGAAAAGCTTTAAGTAGTGACTACATATGCATGGGGATATGCAGTCCAATCCCCTAAAGTAGACTTTCCTTGGAATTTAATTTATAAGTATATGTAAATATGTGTTTTTAAATATGTAAGAACATCATTTATGATGCAAAAAAATGCTGATTTTTAAAAAATTTTCGTTGACATTCCTTACTTTAAAAAAAGTCTGTTGCTTTATATACTAGAGAGTCAGGAATAAACTTGAAGCCACCTTCACTTGGTGGTTGTGGGTAACAAAGAAAAAAGAAAGACTCATCCTCACTGGTGTCCGGTAGTGAAGAAAAGATTTTTTTTTTTAATAATTAAAGGATCATGGTAGCATTCAGATCTGCAAATATGAATTAATCCCATCCGTGCCAATAATGACATAGTCCTGGAAGGCGGTCCATAGGCAGTAGCAGCTTCGTGGACTGTGTGTGCCCTTACCGCTCTTCCTCAGGTTATCATATGCTGCTTCCAAGAGGACTTAGTAGATTCATCGAGTAGTAGGTAGGGAGTCTTTTCAAATTAGTGATCACTCTCCATTTCTCAGACTCCTTCTGGAAGTCTAGAAGAACTGGAAAGGAGCTTCAGTGTGTCTATATAAGTAAAAACAATGATAGCCTGATGTTTAAACTGAGTAAGAGCAGTAGATATGAAGAACACATTTGCCAATATTGGCTGAGGGTTATGGGCCTGACTTGTAATGCTGGGCAAGTCTGGTTTTTTTTCTCAGGATTCATTCACAAGTTCATTTGTAAACCAAACACTTTAGACTGCATAACTCAGCTCTATAGGTTATGAATGAAATGCCCCATTTTACTTTGGTGCTTTTATACAACTGTTCTAGACATTATGTGCCTGTCTGTACTCTACCTCGTGCAGACTGCTGCATGGCACCCTTTATTCTCCTCTTTCTGTTGGTCAGCCAACTTTGAATGCAGCTCGCTAGTCCTGAAGTGCCTACAGAGCCTTACCATTCCTTCCCACCCATGTCTAGTCTCCACTCTAGACCATATCATCTGTGTGACACTTTGCAGTATCTGTTCACTGGCCTCTCAGTAGAGGAATCTGGGCGTGTTCAATATGTTATAGAGATCTGAAGATGTTTAAGGACTGGATAATTCATTACAGCTTCCTTCTTTCATTTTGTTGTATTTTAATAAATACTGTGTGTCTGATTAGATTTTTAAAATACTAGACAAGGGAATGAAGAGGTGGCTCAGTGATCAAGAGCACTGACTACTCTTCCAGAGGACCTGGGTTCAATTCCCAGCATCCACATGGCAGCTGACAGCTGTCTGTAGCTCCAGTTCCAGGGAACCCAATACCAATGCACATAAAAAAAAATTAAATAAATAAAATTTAAAAATCCTAAACAAATTTCTACGGATATTTTAAAGTATGTTTTGCTTCTAATGAACTTAATTTTTATAAGTCCTGAGCATAATATGCATTTCTGTTTTTATTAGGATGTATTAATTATATGTAATAATTAATATTTTTGTACATGCTTACACTAGTTCCCACTGTTTGTCTTCCATGTAGCCCATAACCTTCGTCATGATTGCTTAAAAAAGCATGAATGAGGGGCTATCTGCAGGACCACGGACACCTTACCCCTGGTTGTACCACTGAAGTTTCTTTCTCTCCCAGCAACCATTAACTGCCTCATGGTTCCCTCCCTTCTATATGGCAGGATATAGAGGAGCCAAATTTTGCCCAGTTCTTCTACACATAACCACAGCTGCTGTGAGTTCAAGAGAATAATGGACACACAATGTCCAGAAAGCGGTTTTCCGTTTCTCTTCCACTGACTTTCAAGTTCTTTCCAGCGCCTTCCTGTTCTGTCCTCCGAGCCTCGGGTGGGAGGGGGATATAGATGATGTCCCATTTACGGCTGAGCACTCAACAGTCACCCTTTCTCATCTCTTTGATCCACTATGAGATTCTGCAGTCACTGATGCTCTCTGTGAAAAGAAGTTCTCTGACCAAAGCTGACAACAGTACTTGACACAAACATGAATAAAGTAAATTTTATGGGACACATAATGTTCACTTCACAAAATAATAGTAGCAGATTATCTGTTTGAGCCTATAACCTCACCAGCCATAGATGTTGAGCAGGTTTATAGTACCAGATATGATTTCCCCACTGCAGAGCAAGCCTCAAATACAATGAGAAAGCCATTGGTTTCCCCTTCACCAGATCTGCCACTACTGCACATCTTCCCTGGCTGGTCAGTGTTGTTGCACACAGAAACCTGAGTGAAACTTGAAAATTCTCTCTAAGCTGACTGCAGAGCATTTTCTGTGTTGTGATGGCTAGAAAGTAGGGAGGGAGCTTCTAGCTTAGCTCCAGCCTGGCTGCTCTGTCTTGTGACCATGATGTGCAGTTTCTTCAACAATAGAATCTCACCATCTAGTCTTAGTAGGCAACCAACAATGGTGGAAATCATTGGTATTATTTGGGGGAATAATTGGGGCTTCCCTGACCAACCACTTGGAGGGGAGTAGCCTACTCCTGGCTCTGAGATGTTTACTAATAACCTATGACTTCTAGACACAGCAGCTTCATTTACTATCCAGAGCACCTCTGTTCAAGATCAACTATTCACTTTAATCACTGTTAGTTTTTATGAATACATTGAAGACATAACTAATGGACTTTTAAAAATAATGAATTTTATAAAATTTCCATAAAGTTTATATTCAAATCCAGGGAAAAGGCAGATGGGGCAGGATGGATAAAGAACCATGGATAAATGGTTCATGCCTATAAGGGCATTGTGCAAAAAGTATTTCAACTGAATAAGGCTTAAATATATTAAAAGGGATACAAGAGTGATTCAGGGACTCTTCATTGATCCACTATCTAGGTTTAACAATTGCCACCCAGCCCAATTATGTCTTTTCCTTTTTCTAGTCCTTTATGCCTGAGCCACACTATTTCTAAGGCCAATGTTATATAAACATCACACACCCTTTCTAATTGTGAAGATAGTATTGGAACAACTCACTAAAATACCCAATTTCTACAGTTTTTTTCTCATAATGGACTGGGAGTGTAGCTTTGCCTAGCGTGTGTGAGACCCTGCATTCAACCTCTAGAACCAGCCAAGTTGTTTTCTCACCAAGCCACTTTGTAATCTCTTTTATCTACCCACTCTCATTACGCCCCCCATACACACAACCTGAGAGCCCCCACTTTAATTTTATGTAATGTTTTTATTTAGCCTTTTAGAACTTCATACATACAAGCAACAGATTTGGATCGTATCTACCCCCTCTCTTCCAACACCTGGACATGTCCCCAATATAACCCCCTTCCATCCTCATGCCTTTTTTTTTTTAATTTTTTTTGTTCTTAATAACTGAGCCTATTTGGTATTGCCTAATAGGCATGAGTATGGGCCATCCGCTAGAGCACAAGCAACCTTCCTGTGGCCACACCCTTAAGGAGAGATGGCTCTTCTAGAGCAGCTGTCAGGGGTCCAGAGCTCCGTATTTGAGGGCAGGACCTTGTGATCTGTCTCCCATCCTCCCATGCTGGAATTCTAACTGGCTTCTGTGAGTTCCTAAGGCCATGTCATTCCAGAAGACAGTGTCTCACAGCACTCCATTTAGGGCTGGGCATTTACAGTCACTTACTCTCACACTCTGATCAAGTTTGAATCTTTATATTAACTTACCTACGGTGAAAAGAAGTGTCTCTGACCAAGACTGAAAGAAGTACAAAGTTATGAGCACAAACATAAATATTGAGGAAGCATTTTGATAACACGATCATTCAGCAAAACAATAGTGACCCACCTTCCCGGGCCATGGGCCTTTGGCCAGTTTTGCCACACCAGGCACAAATTCTTTCTGTGGAACTACTCTCAGATCTAATAAGAAGGCAGTCGATAGTCTTCAAAGAGTCACACCACTACTGAAGAGCTAGGCACACTTTGCTTGCACGTGTGGCCTCAGGGGCTCCGTGCTGAGGAAGACACTGCTTTCTCTTCTTCTGTAGCAGCTCACAGAGCACCTGCTGACCACTGTGGAAGGAAGCCAGAGGGAGGAAGCTTCTCTGCCCACTGACTTGCTTCTGTTCCTAGAGTTCATATGTTTCTGGAGTGCCATTTATTTGGTGAGCTCAAATGCCATATATTCTTTTTTGTAGGAATCCTACTTTTCAAAAATTTTTCTGCGAGTCATCCATGGTATTAAGTGAATTATTAGTTCATTCCTTTAAACACTGTCCACTTGTATTGGGTTTTGTAGGTGCATCACAAATGTATCTATTCAACATGTGCTAGGCAGCATTTACATCATTTCCTGTTGGGAATATTATAAGTGAAACAACTCCCAACACTGAAAACATTTCTATGGATGTATGTGTTTACTTTTCTTGAGTATGAGTACCTAGGTGTGGACTTTCCAGGTCATAGGAATGAATGTGTTTATTTTATTTGATTTTTAACAATAAGTGGCTAAACTCTTTTTCCAAAATTGCATACTATTTCAGTAAAAAGTTTGATACATTCTATGTGAATATTTGTACTAGGAAAATTTTGCCTCAATACTTTTAAATCAGTGGTACCAATAAACCTTTGTTCTAAAGTGCTTGGATATTTTTATTACTCAAAGCAATAAGACTCACTGAGGCAACTATCAAGACATCTTGCTACTGCTTGCTGGCGAGATCCTGGCTAGAGTTCTCTTGGACAGACGGTTACACAGCCTTGCCAACTATGTGCTCCCAAAATCACAATGTGGCTTTGGGCCACAGCACAGTACAGCTGACTCAATCTTTACAGCATGCTTGGATTTAGAAAAGTCAAAACTAAGTCAGCCTGTGCCTTACAAGGTTGCAGATCCCAGAAGATTCACCCCCCCCCCATTAAATCAAACTCTTTATATAGGGATTTGAAATATAAATTGAGTGGGTAGGGATGTGAGGAGGATCTGGGAGAAGTTGAGGGAAGGGAAAACCTAATCAAAATATATTGTAAGAGGTAATTTAAAAAAGGAAATAAATAAAAATATTATGACTGTTAAATATTCTAGAACAAAAGTATTAAAAAGTAGTGTCCTGGGCATATTATCCCTTAACCTGGTAAAATACTATAATTGAGTAAAAAGTTACAGAGTTTTGACAACATATTTTTACTCAGAATTTTGAAAGATCTTGATTTTAATTCTGTGCTGTGTTTTAAAAAACTTTTAGTTGTTTTTATGTGACACAAATGTGTATATATAATTAACAGTTCCCTTTTAACTGCTATGTCTGAGAGCCATGGTGAGGCCCTTTCTAGATAGTCAGTGTGTCCCTTAAACACACAGATGAGACTCAGTGTCTGGGACAACAGACCAAGTATTAGAAGACCATGGGCACACACTTAAATATAAGTTTCACATATTAGAAAATTACATTTTTTTTCTTTCTGCATCTGAGTCATGTGTAATATAAAGATTTCCAATTCCATTCCTTTTGGTACCTTGTTTCTTCTTCTCTATGACACATTTTTTTATTGGATAGGTTGCTTAGTAAAATATGTATCTTTGTCAATAATATATACATATTTTATTGTATTAATATAACCTCTTTTTCATTCATTTTACATTTGGACCAACATTTTCACTCCCTGGTCTCTCCCTTTTCTCTTCCTCCCCTCCTCATCTACTCCCCCTCCATCTCCATTCAGAGAGGAGCGGGCCTCCCGTGGGCTGGAACAAAGCAGGAACCTTAAATTAAGGTAGAACAGGGCTTCTCCCCTGCATCAAGGCTGGGCAGGTAATCCAGCCTGGGCAGCAGGTTCCTAAAAGTCAGCTAAGCTCCAGGAACAGGTCCTGATCTTACTGCTAGGAGCCCCACAAACAAACCAGGCTGTCACATACATGCAGAATAGGGCTTGCTTGGTCCCAAGCGAGCACCCTAACTGTTATTATGAGCTCCCACAAGCTCAGGTCTGAAGTCTCTGTGGGTTCCCCCATTATGACCTTGACCCCCACTCTCCCACTCTACCCCCTACCCCCACCCCCGGCTCAGTACAATCCCTCCTCCCTTTCTTCAGCAAGATTTCCACAGTTCAGTCCAGTGTTTGGCTGTGGATCTCTGCATCACTTCTAACAGTCAGTATTTCTGATAACAGTTAGGATAGTCACCATTCTGATTATAATAGAAGGCCAGTTCAGGAACCCTCTCCACTACTGCTTGGAGTCTTAGCTGAGGTCATCCTGATGATTCTTGAGGACTTCCCTGGCATCAGGTTTCTCCCTAAACCCAAAATGCACCCCTGTAGGCAGAGTTTATTTAGAAGGCACCAATACTAGGTAGATATTTATTAAAATATAAACCAACACTCACAGTACAGGTAACAGATTACAGTAGCGCCTGAACAGGGACTGGAGTCTGGAACGGTGGACAAGTGATGGACGGACGATGGAATCCGATCCTCTCTCCAACATCCAGGAACCAGGCAGAGAGCGTCTTGTGTTTCAGAAGCCCCTTTTCAATGGGCTTTCCCCGCCCCCTTCAGGGGCCCGGTACCCTGGATAAGTGTCTTTTGACCTTATCAGCTGACACCTGAATCCCACACACCCCCATCAAGATGTTTCCTTACCCCTTCCTGTCCTGCCCCAAACTGCCTTCTACACCCAGCCCACCCAACCCACTCCCTCAAGTTCCCATCACTCCACCCCCCCCCCCCAGTGTACCCAGGAGATCTCTTCTATTTCCTCTTCCCAAAGAAACTCATGCTTTCCTCTTTGGGCTCATTATCCAGCCTCTCTGGGGCTGTGGATTGTAGGGTGGATGTTTATACTTTACTTCTATTATCCACTTATGAATGAGTACATAGCATGTTTCTCTTTCTGGATCTGAGTTATCTCACTCAGAATGATTTTTTTTCTAGTTCCATCCATTTGCCTGTAAATTTCATGAGCTCATTGTTTTTTACAGCTAGGCAGTACTTCATTGTGTAAATGTACCACATTTTCCTTATCCATTCTTCCATTGAGGGACATCTAGGTTATTTCCAGGTTCTGATCATTACAAATAATGTTGCTATGAACATAGCTGAGCAAATGTCATTGTGGTATGTTTGAGCATCCTTTGAGTATATGTCCCAAGATTGGTATAGGTGGATCTTGACATAGATTGATTCCCAATTTTCTGATAAACCACTGTATTGATTTCCAAAATGCCTGTACGAGTTTACATTCCCACCAGCAGTGGAGGAGTGTTCCCCTTGCTCCACATCTTCTCCGGCATAGGCTGTCATCAGTATTTCTGATCTTAGCCATTCTGACAGATGGCATCTCAGAGTCATTTTGATTTGCATTTCCCTGATGACTAAGGATGCTGAATAATTTCTTAAGTGTCTTTTGACCATTTGAGATTCTTTTGTTGAGAATTCCCTGTTTATATCTGTACCCCATTTTTTTAAAATTGAATTATTTGGTATTTTGATGTCTAGTTTGAGTTCTTTATATATTTTAGAGAACAGCCCTCTGTCAGATGTGAAGTTGGTGAAGATCTTTTCCCAGTCTGTAGGCTTCGGTTTTGTCTTATTGACTGTGTCCTTTGACTTACAGAAGCTTTTTTAATTTCAAGAGATCCCACTTATTGATTGTTGTTCTAAGTGTCTGAGGCACTTATTCTTGTTGATCAAACTGCTACTGCATCCATGATACACCCACATCCCACCATCAACAGCTAAGCCTAGTAGACAATAAAGAACATATCTAACAATCTACACTTTCAAGGATTTCCTCTGAGACCTCTTTTGAGGTCATTAAGAGTTTGGGATCCAATGTGATGCCCTGGGCCTAGAAATCTATTCATTTATTGCTACCCAGTCACTCTGGCACCATTCTTGTCAAGAATCTTCTCAAAGCCCCTGAGCCTGTGTGATATAGAAGTCAGAGCATGAGTGCTAGTATTCTTGGGTGCTTTTGGTTACTTTCGATTTTCTGGCCCAGACTAGTCCCACAGTTTGGACATGCCTGCCACTGCTTATATGGACCAGCAATCCCAAAGTCCCAATGAAGCACACAGGTATGGAGCTACCCATTGCCCTTTGCATACCCACTGCCCAAAGCACTATCCCTCCAGCCTGTGATAATTCTCCTCAGGACCAGAAAAGAGCCCTGTTCTCTCTGTCTGCTTTTATGTGTATGCTTATTCGTCTTGTCCTTCATCATCCACACCATTGCTACATTATTAGAAACATTTGCTGCAGTCACATCTGAATTTGAGCCTCCCGATGCTCTCCTTTGGTCTGAAGTGTCTGTCTTCCCCTTTCCTATAGTTCGCTCTGTATAAAGACCCATATGGCAGTCAAGGTAATGTCCACTGGGCACCATTTGTCCCGTTTTAGATCGAAAGATTTAACTCTGTCGATTGTTTTTGTGATCTCATCTAGCTGTGAATTTTTTAACAGGAGGCAGGGACTGGGTGCTCTGCTCACTCCACAGATCTTGCGTTAATGTCCAGAACTCAATGAAAACTAAAAAGTGTTAGCACATAGATTAAAACAAAAATGCCTTGTGCATTAGTTCACATGTAAAACTACCAGACACCTTCTAATGTTTCCCCACCCCTCTGGAAAGAGTGGGGAAAAAAAATACTGCTTTGAAAAGCCAAATGCCCTATTAGTTAGTCAGAGTGTGACTAGAGAGAAGCTTTGTGACTTTTCAGCAGAGGTGTGTATTATTTTTTTCCTCTGTGTCATGGGTAAAAAATTTCAGTTTTGGTTCTAACATCTCCAGGGAGAATTAAAATACAATGGACACTATATGAAGATTTTGATAAAACAATGGTCATATGGTCAGGGACACACCCTGTGACATCAAGCATCCTGTACACTCTCTCATTTCTACTGATTGTTCTATTGGAGAGGATTTCCCACTCTTCTTTAGAATGGACTAAAGTCTGGAAAACTAACTTTTTGAATCTATAAACCTGTATTAGGTTTATAGATTCAAATAATAGATTAAATAAGTGTCCATTGGCTACATTTCCACATTTGAAGTCAGTAGAGAACAGATAGTAATGATGACTACGTTAAGATCATCTAGAGAAAAATTGATTCCTACTCACATGACAAAACAGAATTGAGATGAACTGAAGATTTTAATAGCAAATGACAAAGGCATAATTATTAAAAACATAAGCTGAAATTTAGTTATAAACATAGTTGGAAAGGCCTTTTAAGTGTGTCAAAAATATTAGGAGACATACAGGCCAGTCTGTGTGACATCATGCAATTTTTTAGAGATTTTTTTTAAGTTTAAAAAGTGGAAATGTAATTCAGTGATTACCATACATTTGATTGCCATACACAAAGCTTAGTGTATTGGTTCCTAACATTGCAAAACAAAACAAGGAAATGAAGTCAATGGGCAAATACTAATGAGAAAGTATTCTATCTATAAGTAGACCCTTATACATTGCTAGAGGATTGCAATTAATTAATTCAGCCTTCAAGACCTAAACAACCATATGATCTGGCTATGCTACTATAGCCATATATACCTTACACACTACAGGGATGCCTGCAAATCCACATGTATTGCAGCACTATACATACAAGTTATGAAAATTAGGCTGTCTATCAACAGATGGCTAGATGAAGAAAATGTGAGTAAATATGACTTTTTTTATTCAGCCATAAATAAAAATGAAATTATGTCATTTGCAGGGAAATGAGTAGAGAAAACCATGTTTAATAAAAGCCAGATTCAGAAAAAAAAAAGTTATGTATTTTCTCTCATAAGAAGAACCCAGATTTCTTTTTTAGAGCATGGAAGCAGAAGGGAAATTGTTTGGGAAGAGGGTAGTGTGAGAAGGTGGGTGGTCTCTTACCTTACTACTGGAAATTCGTTGATAAGTGACATCTTATAATCTGCTCACCATTATTACTAAGCTACTGGCTTCCTGGTACCCAGACCTATCTTACATTTGGGCTGACATGAAATAATACATTTCTGTATTGTTGAAGACAGGCTTGAATTGGGAGTTACTGACAACTAAAACTCTTCTTAAAAAATATATGTATAATATACATATATATCATATTATGTATGTCTACACACATAATGTATAAAAACTTTAATTTGAATATACTATTAAAAATCTTTCATAATTATCTTCAATATCTGAAACATGTTAGTCCTAACTTTTAAAATAACACATAATTCTTAAGAAATGACTCAGCAGTTAAATGCTCTGGCTGCTCCTGTTGGAGACCCAGGTTTGATTCCCAGCACTCACATGGGAACTCACAAACATCTGTTAATTCCATCCAGTTCTAGTGTTCTATTCTGGCCTGTTGGTACTTAGGCATGTATCTGCTACACAGGTATACATGTGGGCAAAATACTCATACATAACTATGATAGCACACAGAGCTAAATGTTTTTATTTGCTTTCTTCATGTAACATTTTAAGAGAAAAACCAATAAGACCAATTTTAGACAAATAAAACAGAATTTATTTGTATGTCAGGCAGGCCTCAGAACCAGAAGAGGATCAGAGAGCTGTGGATGTGAAAAGAGGTATTTACAAACAGAAACAGGAACTGAAGGACAGCACCCTTGCCTGCTTCCAGTTATATTTTTACAGTATTTGGGCATGGTCTGACCAATTAGCACCATTGACTACAAAATATACCCTTGAATTTAGCTTTTAGTTTCTTAACATTATAAATTAAGGTTCAGTTCATTTACTCAGAGAAACCTGAATTAGCTTCAGGCAAATTTTTGCTTAATTTAACGTTCCAAATTAGAAGCACCTGTCTGGTCCAACTCCTTCACAGGCAGTGAATAGTTTTCATTTCTGATCATCCTCAGAAATAGTACTACATACTAACATTAAATTTTAATGTATCTGTTAACAAAATATTATCTTCACTTTTATTATTAATGAGAATTAACAAAGTCAATTGTTATTTTTCTGAGTTTAATTAAAATAAAAAAGAAAAGAAAATGTATCCTGTGTTTAGCTTTTAACTTTAAGTTTAGACTTAGTTACTAAATATAAAGAGGTAATAAATAGATGGGTCAAAAAGTATTTCACTGACATCTTTTCATGTGAAAATCCCATGAGTTGGTCATGGCTGAGAATTTGTTGGGGGAAAGATGCTTCAGATGTCCGTAGGCTGAGTTTGATGTAAGCAAAGACAGACACACTATACCTCTCCTTTAAATTTAAGAAGAGATGAGTGGTTTCTGAGGGAAGGAAGATACACATCATTCGAGTACTTCCCAGTGGTGTGGGGATATTTTCAAATATAATAAAAAACAGTGGAGATATCCGAGGGAATCTACCCACAGTCAGTCTAGGAGGATCACACAGTGGTAACTTACACCTTTAATCCCAGCACAGGGAATATCCAGGAGTGGTGACCTACACCCTTAATCCAACCTGAGTTCAGGTCATTTTAGTTTACAGAGGGTGCTCCAGGCTCCCGGGCAGGTAGTGGTGGGGCCACACCTTAACTGAGCGAAGAAAATATTTAAGGCAGGCGTAGAAAGATAGAGGAGGCAGAAGAATCCAGGAGGAGCGAGGCTGAGGAAGCTGGGAGACAGCTGGGTGAGCTCTGACTGTGGTATTTACTCTCTCTGATATCTCCACCTTTCCCAGAGATCTGGCCCTGAGTTTCCTTTATTCGTGCAATACAGTGGTGCATGTTCATAAGCACAAATGCTAACACAGCATGAGAAAGCTTGAGGTTAAAAACTGCAATCAGTTTTGAAACAAGGTTTTTAACTTTATTTTTTCTCTATAGGAGTTACTGTTTGCAGGACTGTACCACCTGCAGGGCTTCTCCCACCATGTGTATACCTCCTGACTTAGACACTCACTTCAGTCATGAATCCTTTTGAGTTTCAAACTTCTTCTCATTTTGAAAATGGAGATAATATGCATTTCTCCTGTAAGCACACCTACCTTTATCTTGCCCAAGACCCTTTGAGTAGTTTATTTCTGGCAAGTTGAGAGGCTCAAGCACACTAACAAGAAAATATACCAGGCAGGGTAGTATTAGTACACATGGTCAAACTCCAGCCTCTGTCACACGCTCTTCCCTGAACTGATCCTGTTTTGCTTTGTTTGAACCAGAACCAGGATTTTTGGTCAAATGTCTTCTCAAGCTGGGAAGGGCTGACTGTTTGGTGCACACATCTCCGTACAGGAGGTAACTTTCCTGGCTCCTCAGTGGCACAGCTGTTCCTCCCATCAACCTCTTCCTATGTGCAATTAGCTTTGACAATAGGGACACCCCTAGCCGACAAGTGGGTGGAAATGTAGAAGTTCCCTGTGCAATTGTCTTGAATTCTGACTCTGGAGCTCTAAGGCATTGTTCATGCCTGGTCACCTCCTGCTACATTCTAGGCTTGGAAACAGTTTCACTGCGTGTTGATACAGAGTTGCAAGCAGGAGACTGCCTGCTGCCCTTCTCTGCCATCATGTTTAGGCCGGGTCCAAGCCCCAGGGAGCCCCGGGTTTCCTCATCTCACTTTATCTGTGGTACAGATAGTCACAGAACTCACTCCGCTAATTGAAGTACTGCAGAAGTATGCCTTTTAAGAGGATATTCTTGGGGCATGAATCCAGGCAGTTGCCTCAGTAACCTTCCAAATGTTTCCACTAACAATACAGATTTTTGTCCCCAAACCTCTTTAGCATACTCAGAAAAAGAGTGGTCTCCATTTGAGTCTAGCCTTCTTAATTCAGTGACAGGACTGTTATGGTCTAATGACATTATGGAGTCACATTTTCCTATGCTTATATGTTGTTCTGGCTGGTTGAAGATAATACCCAAACCCAGAACGAAGCCAAGAGATCTTTAGCTACTTAACCAGAGTTGAGGTCTAAGAGAGCAAATCTGGGAAATGCTGTGGTGGATCTGTGGCTAAAACCACATGATCAAATTGAGTTGTGATTAAGGACTTTCACAAGACATTAGGAAATAACAACATAATACTTGTAGTAAAAGCTTTAACAGAATAATATTGATCTACTAGGAAAACAAAGGGGTAAATTAGGAACTTAAAATTTTGGTTTAAAGTTACTTTTTTAAATTAATCAAATCAGGTAATTGTTTTTCACAGTAGAGCTTTCAACAAATCTCTTTAGGATACAAATCTGAGTCTGCTTAGTGTATGTCATTTCTAACAAGTGCTAATACATTCACCTTGAGTATTTAAATTTAATGCAAGGAAAATGTACTTAGGTCAGTTTTTAAGAAAAATACAGACACGATGTGTAGTCAATTAAAAACTCACCCTATTACAAATGAAATTATAGTGCTAAAGCTATCTTTATAATCGTAATGTAAAACAGGAACATAGAAGCCAGAAATATGTGTCTGCTCCATTGAAAGCTGCATGTCTCAGTATCAAGAACACATGGTATAATGTAAAAGCTGGTGTGGACTATTAAAACTTTGCCTGTCATTGTTACACATACATTTTACATTTGTCATGTAAACTGGGCAGCCTCATAGGTAAAAGCACTACAATCAGGAATGTCCTGTACTTTCCACAGAATAGAATACTCAGTGTAGTATTTTGTTACGTAAGGCAACAGATTATATTTCAACTTCTTACTTAGAGTTTGAAGTGGTAAGAAAGGTAAATTTGCTACAAACCATCCATTATAGCATACGTTCCCCAAACACCACAAAATCCCTAGACATGAAAAAGCTAAATTCAATACTATTTTTGCTGCTTGACACCCACTCAAGGATGAACAGAACTGGTATTTTCCCTTTAGGTTTTTGCAGTTTGTGTCCTAGAACTCAATAACCATAAAAATGAGATTATAACATTACGTCACATTTCAGGCACACCACAGCTCATCTGTCACTGCTTAAAGCTTCATTTCCTACTTATCCAGTTGGTAGTAATCCTAAAAAAGATCTTTGATTATTTTAATGGATTTTATCACATCACGAGTGACAGAGAAAGTATAATGTGCTGGAAGTTAGATTTATATTTCATATGCATTGACATACAAATAGGAATTATTAAACTTGCATTTGTATTCCTTGTGACTTATCCACTCAGAAATAGTAGCATAATAGAGTTTAGTCATCTCAACATTAACCTTAAGTTTCAGCTTTATGGGTAAATTCCTAAGCTAATAAAGTAGAGGAGGGGGTTGCTTCAGATGTACTCCAGTACAGTGGTACACGAGGATCTTTAGGTAATTTAAAATCACTTTGTTATTCAATTTGAAAAATCAGTGCTCAGGAAAATGTGCCAGAAGCGTTATTAGAGAAGAGCTGACTCCCTGTGTCCCCTGCTGCTTTGGTGGTACCCGTAAGCCCAGGACTATATAGCACTGCCAACTGCAATGCATTTGAAATTGAACCGATAAAATAAATAGATTTTAGGTCATGATAGAGAGAAATGGGACAGAGGGCACTAGTCTGCTTTTGTATATATTAAAGCAAATTCATTGGGAATTTTACTGAGAACAAGAGAAATATGTCTTAAGTTCCTAAAACATCTGTGCTGTCATTAAATCCTTATATAAAGTGAAAATTAAAATACCCACAATTAATCATCATAACATAAAATTGTGATGCCTTTCAAAAATGTGAAAACACTTTAATATAATTTATAGTTTCTACACATTTTATGTAAGAAATAATTTCATTTAGCTTTAAGTACAATACATTTTAGATCAACAAAATCCCAATTTACAAAATTGAAGTAAAGAAATGCAGAAATATATTCATTGTCAAATTATAAAATAAAAGTAGCTAATCTTATTGAGACACCATATTTGTTTTTCTTTGGGTACTGGAGTTACTCGTTTTGGTTTGTTCAGTAACGTTTATAATATTTAGAATAGTGGAACACTGAGATTTGAATATTACTAGAAAGCAATGAAATTCCACATTCAGAGGCACAGCCACGGTGCATCCATAAGTGAATTTTGACATTATAAAAATATAAAATGATTGTAATATAACCATCTAACATTAGCATACAGAGTTTTAAGACCACTACTGAATTTGCTAATTTGCTTTAAAATAGAAGCAGTCACTTTTCTGTGACGCGTAACATGTCTTTGTACCTTAATAATTTGAAATTTCATTAGTGTAAAAATATACCAAAGTAAATAAAAAAGGAGACGTTTATTTACAAAACAATATTGTATACATATTATATAAATGCAATTGTTTCAGAGTCTTTTATACAATATTGATAGAATCAGTCATTTCCGTTATTTTGCCACAAAACTGCCATGTGACAAAAGCAGGCTGTGTTTTGAATTTTGAGAGAAATGAATGCCAGGCTGCCTTTTGATAAAGCAGTTCCCCCACTGCGCTAGAGAATTGATAGTTGGCCTCTAAAAAAATTAAATTTTTCTTAAAGAAAATGCATCCCCACTCGTGCTGTGTGGGAATACACCTGGAGAGGGGAGAAGCTTATTTTACAGAGCGTGCTCTGTTTGAGGAACCTAGTAGTAACCATTAGCCCATGTCAATAGCACCACTGGCATGGCTCACTGTCCAATCAGAATAGGAATGGAAACATATGGAGAACGTACCATTCCAATTGTGTGGAATTTTATCATACCGAGTATAAAATACAAATAAAAATGTACATAAAAATTTTAAATGATAACCATCCTGCACTTTACAAAGGGTATATATAGATTTTTCTGTAAATATTAAGTGAAACTGTTAAAATATAAGACTTTACCTTTACAGCATACCCCTTTAATTCCGCAGACCGCAAGAAGCACTGTCATTTCCTTGCCTAGATTGTAGTTGTGATGTATAAATGTATATATATATGTATATATATGAACATAAATGTGATTTGATCTCCTCCTAGTTCAAAAACTCTGGAAATCATTACGTGTCTTATTGTATGGTTTATTTTGATGGTTAAATGCCAACCATTGCATATACTCTCTCTTTTAGTTAATCCACTGTAGCTTGTGCTTAAATTACTATAGCATACTCAAGGCCTACATACAGCCTGTGGTGTATAATTTCACAGTTTCAAAATTGAGGGGAAGACCTTCCGTAATTTAGGAAGTTCTGAACCTAATGCAAAACTCATGAGCACCCACACCGGTCTACTACCATGGCTGGAATTTTCCCGTATATTATTTGTTCTTTGCCATTAAAATATAGCATATTAATGGGAGACATTTTTGTAGGAGTGCAGCAAGGGCCTGCTGAGCCTCTGGGGTTTGCTTGGTGCACAAGATGAGTATGGGGATATTTTTGTAAAAACACAAATTCGCACTCTCCAGAGCAGTAATTGGCTTTATATCTTTTGGGTGCGATAATCCAATCCCATCCAAACGCTTCGAAGTCCACCGTGAGAGGGTAACGGCAGCATCGGGACTCCGTGGAGTGCTCATCACAGTCAAGACCAAAATCTCTTCGGGACCTTTTGGGTGTGTCTGTTACTTTGACCTCTAGAAAGGGATTCTGTAGGGGAAAAAAAAAAGAACAATTGTATTAACAGAGCCTGACGTTCTTCCCACCTTAAAAATTATTATTAGAAGAAACATCATCATACTACTTATTTTAAGAAGTGCAGAATTATAGAACTTTTATTCACACTAGGCTTCATCTTTCCTCTCCGAGCCCCAAAGAGTGTAACAGCAGCAGACAATTCACTCCACATCTTTTAAATTCTTATCTCTTTTCATATTATTATCAGACACAATCGCATAACAGATGCTTTGAAAATATGCGTAAGATTAACAAGGAGAGCGAAGATGAAGGCCACCTTTTCATCTCTGCCGTCCGCTCATCAGCTGCAGGTGTGAAACGACTCTTGAAAGGGTGAGCAGCCCATCGGGTCTCTCTTCCCTAAGACTTTTTCTCAAAGAAACGTGCAGTTAAGATTAGAGCAAAACAGCTACCTCTGAGCACTATGTGGATTAGGAAGGAGTTCGGATGACAACCGTGTGTTGAGAGGAGATCCCTAAAGGTGCAAAGGGGACAGTGATGACCTGGGTACAAATGTAACTCCGTGGAAGACTTTGTCCCTCGTGTGCAAGGTCCTGGGTTCAATCCCAGGATCACAACAGCAGGAGACAGAGGAGAGAAGAATTGCTTTCCGATTACAACCTCTGTCTTCCAGTGCATGGAGACCGTTCCCCGTTAGAGGGAAAACTCTAAGGAATATCATATTAACCACCTTTTAAATAATTAAAACCTAAGCCATCAGCAACCTTCATAATTAAAACACTATGAAAGAGAACATTCTTAAATGGTTGGTAGTGATTTTATCTTATATCATGAAAATAGGTCTGTGTATCGTTAATTTGAGGAATTAAGTACTTAAGAAGTAGATATAAAGAAAATAGATCATTTAGGAAACTGTAGCACTTCAAACACTCAGAAAACCTGATTTCTGGACTATATATTCCCAAGTTTAATGAAAGGATTAAAAAGATACCTATGTTTCTTGTTTTAAATATAATATTCTGATGTAAATGCTGACAATGGATAAAAATAAAAATATGTTCCTATCAAGTTTTTGAAAGCAGATGGAAATAAAAACCCCAGTAAGACATGATAGTAACTTGGATTTAAGTGAGTATTAAAATGTTTTTTAATTAATTTTCATAGTGTATTAAGTCTTGTCACATCATTGACTTGCTATTTAGTTAATTGGCAATTCTTACATCAATTATTGTGCAAGGATGCTAAAATAGTTCAGAAATAAACCAGGAGGCAAAGGTTAACAAGATTGGAAATTAAAGTTTATTTAATTCCATATTCCACAAAACAATCTTTACACATAGCATAGCTTCAACATTCTATACGTACTGAACATATTTTAGGGAATGTTGGGTAGAATATATTTAATCAAGTATATCTATGCAGATAAAGTTATTTTAATTAGAATTTTAATATGTTACCTTATATGAAGCCAATATTTTTAATGCATTGAAAAGCAAAAAAAATGGGAAGGGGAAAAGTTTTAATTGGTTGGGTAGATATTAGAATCTGCAGAGCTATATAGTCATAATTTTATGTATATATTATGTATCTTACAATGAAAAAGGCATTATATCCCATTTCCAACAAGGAACTCCAACTGCTTATGAAATTATGAACCATGATGCAATAGTTTTCAGGCTTCATGTACAGTAAGAACATTGAGAGTACTTCACAGGACATGTGATTGGCACCTACTTCTTTGGGCACAGACCTACTTGATGTAAGATAATTTTGTATGGCTTATGAGCATAGAAAATGGCCATTATTTTTTACTATTATCCTTCTTATTGGGAATAAAAAATATTAACATTGTCGTTAGATCATTATTTTCAGTTTATCACTTACCAGCCCATCTTCCCCTGGTCCTGGAAAGGTTACAGCAAGATCATGCCCATTCTCATCCAAAGCTTTGATTTCAATACCTAAGTTGGATTCAGGCTGTTTGAGCCAATTTTGCAACACTGTCTTCACATCTATACTCTGCCAAATACCAGTGCCTGGGCTCATGTCCAGTTTCAGAGATCGGATTCCAGTATACCTTGTACCGTCTTTCATGGGTTTGATGAGTCTCAGGATCTGCACAAACACTGTTGTGGGAGTCTTGACGGGTCTCAGATGGATCCACAGCTGGGCTTTCACGACTTTGTTGTACTGGATTTTAGAGCTAAGTTTAAAAAAGCAACATTTGGGCTTTCCATCCACTTGTGTTAGAAAATCAGCTACAAATGAATAAGAAAAGAATGACTGGCATTAGGTCCCATCGAAACATGAATAAAATCACTTCTTAACATTAGGTATTAGGATAATGTGTACATACACGGTCTTTCAAAATAAAATGCCATATGGAACTTCATTCATGATTCAGAAGAAATGTCAGAGAAAATAATTGCTCTAGCTTTTCAGAGTTTTCTTAGGTATCTATTTTCACCTGTTTATCAGGAATTACTCCCTTCCAGAGAACTAAGGGCTGAGAATAAACAGTGGATGAACTTTGCAAGGGATGATGATTAGAGAGAACAAGAGACAGCATGGAAGAACGTCCACTTAGAATTCTTTGGGAATCTGAGTAGTTACGCTCACTGAGCAGCTGTACCAGTCAGTCTGGAGGAAGGAACCCTTCCCCCAGGCCTCAATTACCTGGGGACAAGACACGGGGAGCAGTTTAACTGAGCCTCAGAAATGACAGACAATATAGTGCATCTGTGACACTGGGGCTCTGGAATAGCCTTTCAAAGGAGCAACACGGAGCCAGTAATTAGCACAAAAACTCAGATGTCACGATCAAGCTATCTCAGAAGTCAGAAAGCAGTGGCCCTGGAGCCAGTGTCCAAGTTCAGCACTAACAGTTACTTTTCTTTTGGATTTTCCAAACAACATGTAAGCAAGGGAGACCTCCTGAACTGTTTGATCCAAAAGTCATAAATGAAAATTATTTGCTGTATCATAACCTGATTACTTAGTGAAGGGCTGGTTTGAAACCGTGTCATGTCTGGTTTTAAGTGTTTAAAGCATGGTATTAAAGTGAGATCTCAGACACATGGCATAGAACTCCAGCTCTGTCAGCCACCTGTCTTTATTTTGAGAGGACTGGAGAGAACTGCCTGAAACGGACTCTCTCCCAGAAGCAATACTGTTCTTATAGATAATAATCCTCCCCCTCAGAAAGAATAAACTTTCTAGAAGGTTATCAATCACTGTTCCTGTGAAAGTACACAGCCAGGGTGCCATCAGCACAGTGCTGTGAGGACAGCACAAGCAGGCATTTATAGCCTAACCTCCAGATTATAAGGCATTTCCTGATACTGGGTCATGAGTATTATTTTGCTGTATCTTGCTAATGCACGGAATATTTGTCTTATTTAACTCTTTCGTGCACCAGCTTTCACAATTTAATACCCTAATCTGTGAAGAGTACAAAAACTCCTGGCTGAGGTTTTGAATAAAAGAAATATGCAGCAGTGTTCACATAAACACCCAGCAAATTTCTTCTGCAGTGTTAGTAGGGAAAAAAAAAAAAAAACCAATGCATATTTTAGACAAACAGATGCGACTGTAAATTTCATGTAAGGTATAACATTGCTTATCATATCTCAACACACAAGCATTCTACATTTTCCATATAAAATTTCATACTATTAAAGCTGGGCAGGGACATTAACTTGAGCTATTTGGCACTGTAAGGGAACAAGCAAAGCAGATTTCATTGTCAATGTGTTTCTCAGGCAATCTTGAAGGGGGGAATAAAAACCTCTTCACTCCTTACACACAAGCCAACAGCTTGTTAAAAGCCTGAAATAGATCTGTTTCTCATGAACACTAGGGCAGCAGTCAGCAGAGCTGTGGATATTCTCTAACAGAGCTACTTACACTCTGTAGGCATGGTAATGACTGTTTCCGTTGTAACGTGGTAATCGTCATCTTCCGGAGAACCATCGCTGCTCTCGTCCCTCTGTACGTCATACTGATCGATCAGTTCCCGGAGCGGAGGAGCTCGGGGCAGAAGTTGTCGTACAGCATCTTTGCTGATGTTAGGAGCTGTTTCCAGGCGCAGTTTACTGAGGATTTGGATTTTTATGGCTTCTATTCTGGAGTACCTGGTATTTTGTCTCCACACACATGCATTGCACAGCCCCTCTTTTTCCACGGTTTCTTCTCCCTCACTGCCCTCATTTAGATCCACTGGACCAGCAGCAATCAGCACAAACAGGTAAATATAAACATACATTTGCAGTTTTTGCATCATTTTTAAATCGGCACAATCTTTTTCCCCCCTTGCTGTTATCTCTTCCTTTTGCTTTTGAGTAATGCCAAGCAAAACCTTAGTGCATGTCCGGTGTGAGGCAACCTGCCGCCAGTGAGTCCTGTATACTGTATTCCAAGTGGCTTTTTATATTCCGACTTAGATGAGACAAGTGTCGTCAGGATCTATGATTGGCTCCTGCTCCACAATGAATCTCGCTGTCAGAGGTTAAAACCCTGTCTGTCACAAGTCACCAAGCAGTATTTTGTTACAGTTGAAGGCAAGCTGATTCATTTGACTACTTCATAAATGAAATAAATCCCCATATCATGAAAGATATACGTGACATTTGATAAATTAAAGTTTGTGTAATAACAAACTATAGTGAAGGCTTATTTGCTTCTGTAAAACTCTTGCTGTAAGTTAAGTTAGTAAATTTTAATTTATGTTTCATGTTTAAAATATAAAATGTCTATCCTTTAAGAGTTGGAGTTCTATTTGTTGATAAAGCAAACATTTGGGATAAAAAAATTGTGCCAAGTGCTGAGTAATTAGAGAAATAAAAATTAGGAAGAGCTGACTGAATTAAATGAGAAGTTAAAAGTTGTGGCCCTGGTAGGAAGTTGCACCAGAAATTTGAGAAGTTTGTTTTCCTGGCTTATTCGTTAGCACATATTACAATCAGTCTTACTATGTGTCAGTGTGTATGAATTTATTCTTGATAGCTTAACGTCTTGTACTGACATGAGAACTGTACTTGATTTCAGCTAATTAGTATGGTTACTGTCTGTCAAAAAGATACAGATTAAATCATAAATGCTTCTTTGCTGTTCCTTACCCCGGGTAATGTTAGCGAGGAGGTCAATCTCTGCACTTAGAATAAGTAAATAATGAGTTTTTGTAAGTGGCACCGGAGCATTGTTACGCTTTGACTCAGACATCTAGTGTGGGTGGGAAGTGTGCAGTCTGTGCTCTCTCTGATTACGTCAGGTCCTGTGAGCACACAAAGAGAAGCAGCATGTGGAAGGTGCCCTTTGTTGTCCAGTACTGTCATAGGTTAGCACCCCTTTGCCAGTGTCTGTTCTGACCAGAGGGCAGACACCCGGCAGGGATCTGGGGCAGAGGCTGGGCTACAGAATAGCACTTTCTGTTCTCTGGATTTAAGTGGCCTTTACAGGGATCAAACTCTCACCCTTGGCTTTAGGAGCCACAAGATCTAATGGGGTGAACTAGTAAAGATCAGAACAAACTGGGCAGCAGGAACAGAGGAGATTTCCAAACCACAGATTCCCTCCTCCTTTGGGGAAGCTGAGGACTCTTTAGAGTTTTAACCCATTACCCCTCCCACCCCAAGAGAATATAGTGGCTTGTATCAGATATTTATTTTTAGGTCCCCACCATTCTTGCACAGTGCCTGCACATTTCCTGCCTCAGTGCACTAAAATGCAACTCAATAGTTTGAAAAGTTAATGCATTTTCATCAAATTCTTAAGAGGCATCTACATATCTTGAGGGGGAAAAAAAGTGGCCTTCCATAATGCACTGTATTTGACAGTCATTAAAGATTAAGGAAAAGCAGGCACCCTGATGTGCCGGGTTCTCTTTGTTCAAGACAATATTAGAGCATGCTTGGATAGTTTAATTCATCTGAAAATCATTTTCAGTGTAGAATTCTTTGTGGTGCTATAATTATCACAACACTGGCAACTGTATATTCTGAATAATAATTTTTTTTTCTTTGCTTTCAAACTGCACTGGACTTCTGAGCTCAGACTGCAGAGTCAGATAAAAGAGTTCGAATCTCCTTTTTTGTCTAACTCTGAGTTTCCTCTTAGGGGCTTGAGAGATGGAACTGAGCAGTACCTTGCTAATGTAATCCCTTTCATTCGGTGATTAACAGCTGGGACAGAAACACTCCCTCTTGGGTTCTCACCCTTTACTGCAAATTATCCTCAACAGCTCCATGTGGAGGTGAGGGGTTACCATCTGACATGGTATCTCTCTAGGAAATAAGCCTAGTACATGTCTCAGTTTATTTTTATTATCTGAAATAAAGCAAACAAAAGTTGTCATTTGCTATATAGTTGATACTCCTTATTTGAGGACTCCATTTTTGCAAGAAATACGTACTGAACTTTATTTATAAAACTCGATGTTCTTGGTGCTTTAATAATTATTCACTGCCATTCACTGAGCAGCAAAATATACTAATAAATATAACAGAGGGACTCTGCCAGCTGCGCAGATTCCCAGCTGAGGCTGCGCAGGGCAGGTCCTGTACTGTTCACTCAGTTCTCACACTAGGAACAAGTATCCATTTTAAAGACCTGTTAATAGCCGCGTTGTGCTCTAACTATTCTTGTTCTCTGTTGCCTTTTGATAACAGCACTGAAACAGTGCTGAAGCATCGGGCAGCATCCTTAGCACAGAAGGCTGTGGGAGGAGAATGAAGGTCGCCAGGGGTCAAAGGTGAGTGGTCGATGCTTAATAGTTACAGCCCTCCAGTTTGGAAGAGTTGTCTAGGCTGAACAACATTCTGAGTACACCGAACTCAGCCCAACTTTAGGATTTCTAAATGGCTAAAACAGCAGTGATTTTTTCGTTATAATTCACAACCTTTTTTTTTTTTTTTTTTTTGATTTTTAGATTGATGTGATACGTCTCATGGAAAGAAAACACAAGTTAGACAAATCCAGGCTTAAGTTTGCTGCTTCTGAATGTGACTTCAACGATGATGAACAGACACTGCCTTCCCACAGAAGCACACACACTAGGCAATACATTCATCAGATCCTGAACAGTCAGGACCCTGAGGCTCACCTCACCCAACAAGTTCTCTAGGAATCTCCACAAACATTGCTAAATAAAGCATCAATGGTAAATGTATATATCTTAGTCAAACTTTCTGATGCTTCACTGACTCCTTACTACATGGGTTAAGAAATATTTGGTCAGTTTCAAGAATGTTCCTTCTCTAGTGGTGATGAGCAGGGGTACAGGTGGGTATTGAGGTGTGTCTCCTTAATGGCCCCAGAGGCTGCTCTCACAATGGAGACAGGGCAGTATAGCAGGAATTAGTGGAGAGAGAAGAATTTTTTCGACTTGCCCAGAAGAATTTGGTCTTCCAGTTTGTTCGCCTGTCTTAGCACCTTCGAAAGCAGTTTGTCATGGGGGTCAGAAGGTAGGAGGCAGCGCATGCTGCACAAGACTTATTTTAGTCTTTACTGGTGAGCTTTTGTGGGTCTCTTATTTTCTGTGCTCATCAGTAAGGTAACAAGCATGCTTCTCTGACCTCTATTCCTAACCCTGCAGACTGCCTCACACTGGAAAGCATTTAATATTTACCAAAAAAAAAGCATATAATTTTACTCTGTCCAGATTCTGGGAACTATTAACCCGCAAGAACTTTTAATGATGTGTCCCCAAAATAGAGGAAAAGGCACATAGAAATTTGAATGAGAATGCTTTGTGAAAAATTCAATTATTTTAGGAAAATATACAGTAAGTTATATTTTATCTGATGACTTACCATTTCCTTCAGATAAAGTTTAGTAGGGCTCTGTGTTAATTATTCTGACAACCAGAACAAAACCTACAGAGTGCTCAAACTTGCCACATCATTGAGGATATCGGATTGCCAATGCTTTTCATAGGTTATAAGACAAAAATTAATCAAAAGCTGTTGAACTCAGTTCAAAGTACAGGAACAGAGGATGGGACACGGTGGCTTTGGGTTTGGAGCTGGTGCTTTATGTAGTCCCTAGTGGATTAGGAGAGCCTTCATTTATAAATGCATCTATGGGTACATGAATTTATCATTTTATAAAATATGTAAATGCTTACTATGTCCTTGCTTGTAATGTTTGATTATGAAGACAAAACACTGATCCAAATACAAACACTTTTCATGAACTCTGTGGTCTAGTTTCTTTATATAAAATCTGAGTAGGTATGAATGCCATTTCTACTGAGATTTATCCTTAAAACATCTTGCTCTCACAGGTGTTTGCCTTCCTAAAAGTATTAAGTTTCTCCCACATCTTTCATATGTACAGATCATACTGATCAATATTTAATGTAATTCAAAACTGAAAGACCTTAGTGTAAAGGCATAAGCAAGCATACACTGAATTTGTTGACAGATTTTTTTTCTAACATTCATTTATAATTATGTATGTGTGTGAGAGTTTATGTGCATCACATGCATGCAAGGTAAATATTTTTATGTGTGTATGTGTGTGTGTATGTGTGTGTGTGTGTGTGTGTGTGTGTGTGAGAGAGAGAGAGAGAGAGAGAGAGAGAGAGAGAGAGAGAGAGAGAGAGAGAGAAAGAGAGAGAGTTGGTTTATGTGCATCACATGCATGCAAGGGCATCTGAAACAAACGAGTCAGATCCCCCAGAAATGCAGTTATGAGCTGTCTGATGTGGATGCTGGGAACTAAACCTAGGTCTTTTGCAAGAGCAGAAAATGCTCTTAACCACTGCTCTATCTATGTAGCCCTAGATTTTTTTTTTCTTACTGTTGTGTATTAGTTGTACAAAGTAATGGATTTCATGACAATTTTTTATATTCAGGAACTTAGATTATGAAGCCTCTATAGCAGATTTCTATTATTTTCTCCTCCTGCCTCACGCTTCTGAAGTCTGAATTACCTGGAGACCTGGATCCCCAGAAAACTCCATTGTACACAGGAGAAATAACAACAGAGAAAAAGAATTTTTAAAATCATTGTGACTATGATTTTTAACCTCACAGGCTCTTTGGAAATGCTTTCAGAACCTCCCTAGAATTCTCTGGATTACACCAGAGCACAGAGCCCTAAAGTAGTCACTTTATGCTACTGCACAATTGAATGGTTTTGGCTTTCTTATTATCAACTATAGTTCTTTTTAGATTCTATATCTATTTAATAGTACATGATTTTTTTTTCAACAACATAAACATAAATGCTGTGGTGTTAATTGCCAATTACATATACATAGGCAATCCAGTGAACTCTGGCAGAAAGACTATATGGTTTTAAGGGATTTACTGCAGTGGAAAATCCTTGATGTGAGAGTGTTTATACTGTGGCAAGAGGAACCTTCGAGCTATCCAGGAGGACCAGGAATTCAAATGACAGTCAGAAAGGGTGAGTTTGAAGTGTGCATGTGTGTGAAATTGTTGTACTAAACCCCATTATTTTCTACACCCAACACTAATCAGAAAGGAACCATACTGTGCAGTGCTTTGTAACAGAGATAACAGCTCATTCCTTTCGTCTCTGGCCTTGTGCCAACAGCCTCTTCCATTTCCGCTCTCACACGTGTCTTTCTTCCCTTGCTTGTCCTTGTGTCCCTAGTAGACTTGGAGCTCACCAAGGGGAGGCCTTCACTCTCATTTGTTCTAGTGTTCGGCGTAAAGTTAAGTGGGCAACACAGTGTTTATTGACTAATGAGCTAGTGGGTGAATTAGTGGCTTCCAGACTTTCCAAGTGATGTCCATTTGTGTTTATAGGTTTTTTTAAACTGTAGTTCATTTGCCTTCTGTGTTCATGCATCTCCACTCCGGTCCCCACCCCCAGCTGTGACTGCCTTAAGATGGCCCTCCCCTAACCTACATGTTTCTGTCAAACTCTGAACTGAGGTAGTTTTTCCCTTTCACAATAAAGTTCTCTCTCTCTCTCTCTCTCTCTCTCTCTCTCTCTCTCTCTCTCTCTCTCTCTCTCTCTCTCTCTCTCTCTCTCTCTCTCTCTCTCTCTCTCTCCTCCTTATACCAGCAGGAAGGAGTACTTCCGTTCCATATCCAGGCCTTAACCAGGAGATAGGCTTACCAAGTAGAGAGGAGCCAGCTGCCAACCTTCTTTCCAAAATTTGATCTCCCCTCCCCTGCCCTTTTTCCGCTTGTCCTCCAGTAAATTCTATAAGAAATTTCTTCAAATTAAAACCTTTAAGTATATCCTAAGTTATCTGCATAACCATCCAACATCTACTTCCTACCATGTCTATAAATCTGTCGCTCACACTTGAGATTTTGAGTGTCCTCAAGTTGGCATGCAATACCACTTGATGCCGGAGAGTGACTTACACAGAATTCGCAATTTCCTCCTCCTTCCATCTTAAAACCATCTGTATTATTCAAGCCTAAAAGGACACTTTAAGTAACATTCCTCATTATTATTATCATTATTAATTATTCCTTTAATAATAATTATTATTATCAGACTGGGGTCTCATTTTTTTAGGTCAAATTGGAGTAGAGTTCACTATGTAACCCAGACTATATTCAAACACCTGCTTTCACTTCCCTGGGGCTTGGGTCACAGACATGTGACACCACAGCCAGCTTCCAAAGAATGTTTTAATTCTGTCGAAAGCCACTAAGGTCCTTTACCCTGAGGCCATGGCTTGAGTATGGCTGAAGTCTATGGATTATTTATTTACCCTTTTTTTACTAGACTTAAAATGTGTGTATGTGTTGATGGTATAGGAGGAGATAGCATGCAAAAATACTGAAATTGCCTCACACGGACGCCACCAGACCTACACTTGCATTGACCCATTGCTGCTGTTAGTTTCTATGACTGGACTGTCCCCGTTTCCCTGGGTTAAGATACATTTCTGCCTTGAACGGAAAGAAGTTAAAGTACAAAAGTCTCCAGATGAAAAACTGATTGTGCCTAGCTGGTTTTCATTGTATTCAGTGACCATCCTTTGTGACATCCTAATTGGCTTTAGAACAAGCACCTGGCCTATAGAGCGGATATGACCGTGGAATAGGCAAAGACATGCTTTTAGTGCCCAGACCATTGTTAAGGGTAAGCTCTTAATATTGCTTCTGAGTCTCAAAGTTTTGTTTTTAGAAACTCTGGGTACTATTGACCTAATAACAGAATACATTTCTGCAAATCAATGTTTTAAAATAATGCTTTTATTTTGGAAATTAAAACATAATTACATCATTTTTTCTCGCTCTGTTTAATCCCTCCATGTACCCTCCCATGTACTCTTGCTTGCCTGCCCCCCCCCAATTCAGACCAAGCACTTTGTTATGTTAATATTTTTAAATATTCTAGAATTAGTGAGATCAGTGCTTGTCTCCAAGGTTAGCGACAGGATGATGTGTGTTCTTAGACCCAGTTCATGGCTCAGACTTGACAGTTGAAGGCCCAGAAGCTTGCTGTGGCAATCAGGAAAAGAGCTACAGTATCTACTGACCAAAAGTGCTTTGGGAGCCTTGTGTAATAACTTGGTTTTTCGATATTTAAAATTATATTTATTGCATTCTTTAAATTTAAAATTAGTGAGTCTGTCCTTTCAGTAATTTTGACATGAACGAGTTTTGTGATTTTCTAATTTGTTTTAAAATAGATAGAACCCTTAATTACAATTTAAATCTTTCCTCTCATATAATTAGATTCCACATGGACATTCTGCCCTCTTCTGGGAACCCTGGGAACTTCAGCATGTGTTCTGTCTAAAGGCACCACAAACTTTAACACAGTATTTATTAAATGGCACCTGTAACTAAGTCACCACAGTAGCTAACTCTAAACTTACAGTAAATTTGGAAATTTTTACATGATACGTAAATTTAAATTTAAATATTATAAAAAATTTGTCTTTCAAATTTTTCAGTATGCATAAATATATTTTTTTCATTTAAATTCAGAAATCAGTATGAGAAACAGGTGACACTCTAATATTTCATAAAGTATAGCATGGCAAAGACTTTGTAGAATTTAACTTCACTGAGCCCTGAATATATTTATATAGGATACTGACCTAACCTCAGAAGAGGCGGAATACCTAAAATAAAAGAACATTGCAGGAATTCAGAGATTACAGGCTGGAGTTTGGATACATTGGAGATAGGATAAGCTCAGTTTCTTAACTGTGGTTGATATGATTGAGAAGTGAAAGGGACAGAAACTGGATTATAAAGCCTGCCAACTTGAAGCCTATGAATAAATCAAGACGTTTGTCTAGGCAGCCTCTAAGGTTCCCAAACAGCAGTCAACCTTTAGTTTTATATATGCAAAATATAAGTATCGTCAAGGCTCGAAATGAGAACAGAGAGGACCAGGGACGCACACACTCAATGTAGAGACAAATACAGTGTCAGCACGCTGGAATTAGATGATAACGAAGTGCCTGGTATAGAAACAATAAATATCACAGTTTCAACGTATAATTACAGTACCACTAATCTGTACCAGCACCCCATTGTTAATATTCATTTGTATTGTAAATATTTACAACATTAAAGATTTTGTAAGTTGAGTATTTGTAGAGTGAGCGATTGATATGATGTACAAAAGAGGGTAACATAAAACTAGATGACCAGAAAAGTAGGGGGAAAGGCATGTAGATACACTGTAACAGAAAGAAAACGTGGCATTAGTCACAGACAAAATTGAACTTGAGACACAGTATAAAGGAGGAAGAAATGTAATAATAAGTGGAAGCAATCTAAAAAGAGTATATGCTCCCCCCTCCCAATACTGTCAAGCACTTCATGTCAAAATAAAGATAAGAAAAACTGTCAAACCAGGGGAATTCTCTTCAGACATTAACAAGCATAAAGCATATTTGACCAATGCGGTCTGTGAAGTTGATGAGCAGGATAAGCACTACGTTCTTTACCCTTGTTATGACAAAGAAACACTGTTCTTAAAGCTCCATGAAGCATCTGGCCAAGTTGGCTCAGTACTGACCTATGAAAGTCCCTTGGTGGATCCAAAGGTTAGAAGGTTGAGACCATAGTCTCCAAACACAGCATGATGAGAAAGAGTGAACGGCCAAATTAGAAACCAATATTACTTCTACTACTTAAAAATATAAGACCTTTGTTAGGAAGAAAAACATTCTGCTCATACAGAATGTGAGAGAATAGTTTAATTGTTACTAACTGAAACCCACAGAACAAATGCCATTGTGTTCAGCAGAGAACTTAGCTTCAAATGTGTATCCAGAGAAGGTAGTGTGAAAGCCATCTAGTATTTTAGCTAAAAATGTCAGAAAATGAATAGTGGACACATCACTGGTGTGCGATGACTTTCTGTACGCTGTGAATGACCACTGGATGATAAAGGAACTGTTTTGGCCTATGGCAAAACAGCTTAGAAACAGGCGGGAAATCCGAGCTCAGATAAAGCTGAAGGAAGGGGAGGTCGGACAGAGATGCTACCGAGCTGCTGCCCAAAGAAGCAAAATGTAAAGAAACACAGGTAAGCCATGAGCCACGTGGCAATACCCAGCTTAATGAAATGGGTTAAGTTCAAAGAGCTAGCAAGTAATGAGCCTGAGCCATAGGCCAAACAGTTTGTAATTAATACAAGCCTTTGTGTGATTATTTGGGGCTAAGCAGCTGTGGAGCTGCAGGTCTGGACCTGGGGTGGGGGCGCTTCTGGCTACAGATAACAAACTAAACTTAAAACAGCAGCGAGATACAGCTTTTAAATAAGTCTAGACACAGAAAAGAAATGGGCTTCAGAAGAGAAATCTGTGGTGTTTCTCATTATCCCTTAATTATCCGCTACAAGGAAGAAAAATAAATCAATTAGGAAAGAGAAATTATGTAAAGACACTTTGAAAAAATATGCTAATTAATTTGAAAGTCTCTCTGAAATTAATATATGTGGATTTTCTAGAAAAGGCAACACCAAAGGAGACAGTGGAATTTCTCTGCTAACTGCCTTCTCATGCTGGTTGTTCCAAATCCCCCTAGAACAGACAGTGCAGCCCAGTGTTTGGGCGTGAACTGGCGGCCCAGAGCGTACCCCCAGCTCTTAGAAGACAGAAGCAGGTTCATCCTCTGGATAGGAGGTTGGAGGTGAACTTGGGCTACGTGTGACTCTTTTCTTGAAGTGAGAACAGGACCAGAGAGGCACACACTCCGTGTAGAGACAAATACAGTGTGAGCTTTCTCCCTCAGCACGGACACTCTGCTTCTGAGCAACAAGAAATGAAAAAAGGTCAGTTGTCCAGCACGAGTTCTGTGCAGCAGAAGGCACATTAAACCAGTCCTTACTTGTTTTAAAAACGTTCTATTAATATACCTTTGCCTTTTGGATCGCTGGTGTTATTTTCTTGCCACTGGTCTTTTGTACATCATATGTCTGGAAACATTTTTTTTTTCTCCGAATGAGAAGGCCACTAATACCCCTGGATGCCTTCCTCGGGGACGCTATTTATTTATGTATTTATCTATTTGTTTGTTTGTTTGTTTATTGTTACTGTTACTGTTTAGGGGTCTTAAGTAGGTTCATTTTCTCTGCCAGTTAAAGAATTAAAAGCCACCCTCATCCCCCCCCCCAAAAAAAATCTCTAGAACTGCAGTTAGCAACTAAGAAATCGTGACCACAGCAAATGAGCAGGCCTTTATTAGGGGAGAGGAAACACACACACACAGAAAGGATGGGGGGGGCAGAGACAGAGCCCCCTTAATGCTAAGACAGTGCTGGGGGCTTGGGACGCCTTGGCCCAGAGTCTCCTTAAGGGCTGGGTCTCTGAAGGGTCTTCATCGCCAAATTTGGAATTAGCCAGTTTGAAGAAACACAGGATGGCTGATTGGCCCACAGCTGTGTGTAAACATGTCCTGGGCCACAGAAAACCCAGGAGGCCTTTGTCTTAGGTTGCTAGGTTTTTGTCTTGGGTCAGGAGGGTGAAGAAGAAGCCAGCTGTCACCTTTGTTAACCAGTCACCGGCCCCTCTCCAGATCCATCAGGGGAGTCTAACTTCTAATCGCTCTTCCTACCACACATTTCAGACTTATTCCTAATCAAATCTCACGGTTTGTTTCTGACATGAAATTGGAAAAAAAAAAAAAAAACTTAAATAAGAACAGTAAGAAACGTCGATGCAGTAAGACGCTAATGAAGATCACAGAAGCAAAGATTTAACTGTTGTAGTGTCGGGGATCAAAGAGATTGGGAAAATGTCGATTGCTACTAAGAAATGAGATTTCCCAAGAGCAAAGGTTAGTCTCTGCAAAGAGTTTGCTACATACAGACGATGATGACCCTGTAGACCCAGCAATGGGATCGGCTGCTGCGGTGCCCTCCGGAGCTTGCCTGTGTTCAGCTCTGGCAGTATCTGTCTCAGACTCTCACTGTAGCAAAACACAGCATGAGACACTGGGCCATGTGCAAGCTCCTTAATTCTCTCCAACCTCCTGCGAACTTTAAATTTCACAAACTCAGTTCACTTCTTTAGTTTATTGAAACTGCCCCGAAGCACTAGGAGAGCTAGTGAGTTCTAAATCAAATGAAAACCAGATTAAACACAAACACGAGCATAGAACATTTATAGCAAAGCTGGCTATATAAGAACCACGCTAAAATTTGGTGTTGAGAGCAAAAGAAAATGTTGATTTAAATTTTAAAATTTTAACAATTAGATCTCTTCAGCATTTAAAAGCTACATAATTAGCAAGATTAGTCATTCCAGTTATAAAAATATGATTCAGATTCGAACATGTACTAATACAGCATATTAAGAGGTGAAAGGGGAGGCAGAACATTAATGAAGTCTTAATGAATTTCTGTAATACACTTGGCATAATTTAAATAGAAGTTCTCTAATTGTTATTTTAAAAAATCCTTTTCATAATCACGAGTAAGTAAGTGCTTTCTCGAAGTGATATGTCACCATTGTGTTTATGATATACCATAAGCATCTCTCAAAAATCCGAAGGATGCTAAAAGTGTCCTCAATCAAAACTAGTGTTTATTCTTAAGAAGTATTAGTAATATCTATAAATAGTGAAATAAAAGGCGGAAATACAGGAAAAGAAAAGGCGAATTCGCTGTTTGTACAGATGGTATAACTTTAAGCCTGTAACGGAAAGAATCAGCTGGGAAAGGGGAAGCAGAGTCAGAATGGCTACGACAAAGTCAATACGCTCTGAAGTAACCGACTTTGTTTTTGCAAAATACGATTAACTAGGAGATATCAAAACCAAATGAACCACCTAACCATCTAGGAAGAGCTCATCTAGGAGGTTCCAAACCTGCCTGGGATTGAGCCCACAATGACCACACAGTGCCTTTGCTCCACCTGAGCCCCGTGTCATCCCTGCACCTTTGTAATCTAAGGGACCATGGCTCGATGGGACGAAGAAGTACTTCATATAGGGAGTTTTCCTTTGTCTTATTTTTGTTTTTTTGACACTGGCTGGCCTTTAATTTATGATGCTCCTTTTGGCTCCTCCTACTGCGTGCTAGAATTAAAGGTATGAGTCGTGTTTGAAGAAAATAGAAAATTCAAACTCTGGATGGAAAGACATACAATTTTCTTGACAGAAAGATTCAATATTGTAGAAAGCCATTCGCTTTATTCTATAAATGCACAGTAATCTTCAATGAAAATATTGATAGTTTTAAAGTTTTTTAATTTTTTAACTAAATAGATTTTTAAGGTAATTTGTATTTCAAAATAAGGAAATATTAATAAAGTATTAATGAATATAAAAATATTTAAGGTATAATTTAATATAGTATAATACTAGCAGAAAAATGAGGCAGTAGGTAGGAGAGAAAGAAAAAGGAACCCAAGCATGTAATACACAAATGATAAACATGCCATTTAAAGTTAATTCATTGGCAGTAAATGGTACAAGGACAGAGAAATAGTCCTTGGAGCTTTGTTCTGTAGACTATGAACTTTACATAATTTTATATTTCCCCCACATCTAAGCCGGGTGTACTGCCCCACGTGATTCCTGCACATGAGAGGCAAAAGCAGGAGAATCAGGAGGTTGAGGTCGTCTTGAGTTATGTAGCAAGTTATGGGCCAGCTTGGCCTACATGCGACCGTGTCTCACAAAACCAAAAGCAAAAGTTTTAACCTTGAAAATGAAACCACAATGGAAGAAATTGTCGATAGTTATGGTATAATGATAAAAGTCTTGGCGTGTCAGACAATATAAGCATGCATATCTTTATAATTTTGTATTTTCTTTGACATGATTTCAGTGGCTACATAGCAAATTATAGCTCAACGAATGTCCATGAGCATTGAACATCTGTTGTTTTCCATTGCTGATTTTACATTCCAAATCTACAGGTGTCAGAAAGCATAAGGTCACCATTCTATTGCTTACTTTTTATCTATTCAACCTGTTCATACAAAGGGATGCTAAAGTTTCCAGTTACAATAATAAATGTCAATGCTTTCCTTTTCAATTCTGACAGAGTTTGCTTCATTTCTTTCTATGCTCTATGCTATGACATTCCTAGCTAGAGGTGTGCATATCTATAAAGGCAGTGCTTTCATGGCTCTGTGTTTCACTAACATATCTGATCAGACAACTTCCTGAGAAGAATTATTTAGTTAGCTTTATGGTTTTACGGAGACCATAGGTAGCTCACATCTTAACAGGCAGGTAGCAGAGAGGTGGGATTCATAGCAGAAACTAGATCAAGAGTCCAAGCATCATCCCCCAGGACTCACTTTCTCCACCTGAACCCACATCTTGTCCTTACTACCTTAAAACAGCGCGAAGATTTGATGAGTCCATCAAAGGATTCATTAGGGCAAAGCCCTCTGGACTGTCTCTGGAAATGTCATCACAAGACACTCCAGAATGGTCTATCTCTGGAAATGGCATCACAAGGGCACTCCAAAAAATACACATCTCAGACTAATCAACCATCACAATGTGAATCAATTTGGCATTATGAAATCACCCTCTTGTCTCTTCATTTGGAAATCTGCCTCATTTGGTACTTAAACTTTGATGTTGTGAATATAGGCTGCATGTGTATCTGCAGCATGCTGGGGGTGACTGGACAAGAGCCCTGAATCCTCCAAGAACTGGGTGCTGGGAATCCAACGAGGATCCTCCAGAAGAGCTTCCAATGTCTTCATCTTGACTGTATCCCCTTCCCAACCTCAGCTGATACTAATTCACCCACTTCAACTTCCTGCAGATTTATGTTCATATATCTTTTTCCATCCATTACATACAACCTATCTGCGTCTTTATTTTCAATTAGGTTCCTAGAAAACCACATGAAGTTGGAACCTGTGTTTTTACTAAACTTGTACATTCTGCCTTTTAATTGGAATGTTTAGACTATTAAACATAATGTAATTATTAATGTAATTTGTTTTAAGTTTGATGCATTAATATTTGCTATGCATTAATATTAATATTATTCCATATGTTCTTTGCTTGCTTTTCTTCCTTTTATATCTTTTTGGGGTTAAATTTTATTTTATATCTATTATTGATGTATTCATTATGCATGATGGCTTTTATTATTTATGTGGCTGTTGTTCTAGAGTTTATAATATGTAACTGTCACTAACTACAATCCACTTTTAAGTGGTATTGCTTCATCTAAATTTATAACTCTGAAGCAATGCACTTCCACGCTCCATTCCCATGCTGTGTGCATGCTCTCACGTATCTTAACTCTACCCTTTAAGGCCATCTAACCTATTATTATTATTTCAGCTTAAACAGTTCTTTTGTTAGAAGTAATTCATAGTTTTGAATGTTTATAACTTTCCATTTTCTTAATTGTCTTATATAATCAGTATCTCTCAGCCTCAGTACTGATGGGACAGATGACCCAGTGATTAAAATTGCATCCTGCTCTGGACAGTGGCATATGCCTTTAATCCCAGCACTTGGGAGGCAGAGACATATGGATCTCTGTGAGTTCTAAGCCAGCCTGGTATACAGAGTGAGTTCCAGAACAACCATGGCTGTAACTCAAAGAAATCCTGTCTTGAAAAATAAAAACATGAAAGAAAATAAAGGTGCATCCTAATCCTGTAGAAGAGGCAAGGTGGCTTCCCAGCACCACACTGGGGACCTGTAACTCCAGATCTAGAGGACCCAAGGCTCCCTCCTGGCTCGTGGACACTTAATTCCCATGTCCAACCCCACACACAGACACACATACAACTGCTGGCCAAGCAAAACTCACTGAAAATGTCCTCGGGCAGTTCCTTTACTTTAGGCCAACATCTCCATCACCTCCTCCTTCCTCTGGATCCTAGGATAGTCAAAGGCCTCATAAATACTAAGCAAGTACTTTTCCATATTTCTCATATTTTTTATTATGATATACTCTAGTGTTGACTCATTTGTGTCTGGCGATTTATTGAGCTTTTTTAGATTTAGAAGTATATAATTTAAGTGAAAAAAAAAAGCACCAAGTTTCCCACACATTTTCTTTCTCCATCCTTCCCTAGGATTGTGGCACTAAACAGCTGAACGGTATCACACAAGCTTTGTCCTTGTTACGTTGAGGCCGTATTGGTTTCGATAGTGTCCAGTGCTGTGCCCTTTGGCACACGAATGTTTTCTGTAATGCTCCTCACTAATCTTATCTTGGTTCAAATATGAAATGGCCTTCATAGACTCGTGTGTTTGAACACTTGGCCGCCACAGGAGGCACTGTTTGTGGAACAAGTGGCATAGTGCACCCCCCCACCGCAGCCTTAGGGTACAGCCCCTGGGGCGTGGTTTTGGATCCAACCTGAGAACCGAGACACATGTGCGTAGCTCTCTTCCTCTCTGTATCACGGTCTAAGATGTGCATCTGGGACAATTTTGACACCACAGCACTTTTTTCTTCGTTTTTCCATCTCTTAGGTATCACTATATTATACTGTGCTGGCGAATTTCTTAAAATAGCCATTGTTATATATTGTATTCTAATGTCTTACAACTGTAAGTACCAGCCAATCAAACACAACCCCCGAAAAAACCCCCTGAGCATCCAAACGCAGCAGGGAGCAGGAGAAAAAGATGAGATTTCTTCTTGCCTTTAACCAGAACTCTTGAAAATAATGTCAGCTAACTATAAAAACATGGAAAAATATGTATTTGTAATAAATCTATGAAAACCTGTTCAACCTCATAATCTAATAAGAGCAAGAGAGATCATGAGAAAAACAGTTTCTCTCCCATTGGTTAGGTAGAAAAACGGTGTTCTCCTCTCATAGGTGCTGAGGTCGGAACACGGCTTTCCCTATGGTGCTGTGGTTTTTCCACGTGGTGTGTTGTCTTGCCGTGTGCTCCAAGAAGTAGGCTTCCTGCTCTCGAATTGAATAGAAATGTGTGCTAAGCATTAGACTTTTCTCCACATTAGTTAGCTTTCTCGTGTCTCATTATATTGATAGGAAAATGAGTAAAACTGTGGGAATGTAAATTTTACATTTCCAATTTTTACTTATTTTTAATTTATG
The DNA here is from genome assembly GCA_033318265.1 of Phyllotis vaccarum. NCBI lineage: Eukaryota > Metazoa > Chordata > Mammalia > Rodentia > Cricetidae > Phyllotis > Phyllotis vaccarum. Next base: position 1,675,092 of record JARWLC010000007.1, read on the forward strand.
AGCTGGAGTTTTGCTAGGAGTGTCAGATCCCCTGGAATTTGAATTATAGGCAGTTATGAGCTGCCATGTAGATGCTGAGAATTGAACCCAGGTCCTGTAGAAGAACAGTCAGTGCTCTTAACCACTGAGCCACCTCTCCAGATACAAATTTACATCTTATCTCTGTGTGTATGAGTGTTCACAGGTGTGTGGAGATGTGGAGGTCAGAGGTCAACCCTTGATATCAGCTGTCTTCCTTCAGCAGACTCCATCATTTGTTGATTGTTTAGTTACTATGGTTCTGCCACAGAAACTGGAGCTTAAAGTGTCAGCTAGATAGCAGGCCAGAGCAGCCTTGGGCTGTCTCCACCCTCTACATCCAGGCTCAGACAGCTTGCCTTATGTGGGTGCTGGGATCCGAACACAGGCCCACATGAAGAGCACACTCACTACTTACTGAGCCATCTTTCCAGCTCTGGATATTTTGAATTTCAGACATTCCATGGCCTTTAACACAGAAAGGTCTACTTCTCAAGAAGGAGGAGGGAATTTAACTCCTTGATCAAATTTTAAAATCCCTCAAGGATCTACAACGCAAACCTTGTAACAGAAAAGGTTGAAAGTGGTCCCCTAATTGGGATTAAGTAATTTATGATATCTCTAGGCAAATTTATATGTACTAATATAAAATGATAAATGCAGTGAATGAAACTTGGAAATGGGAAGGCAAATTTTGGCATAAAATGACATAAAATGAGAAACTATACCTCATGGGATTCAGGAGGGGAGGGGAGGCAAAGAAAGAAAGTGTGTGTGTGGAGGTCTCTTTAACACAGAAGCAAGTTCCCACTGTGCCTCCTCCTGATTGCACTACATGTGGCAAAGTCCTTCGCATAAGAACTTTTGAGGCACATTTAGGATATACCCACAGGCTAGCCATGTGTGGTGTGATTGTCCTGCAGTGCTAGGCAGCAAGTCACATCAGCAACAAGCCAGTCACACACTCACAGAGCCTTCTGTCCACAGGGTTCTGTCCGTAAGCTAGGCCATTCTTAGGTTGCTGGTATCACATGTGTTCTTGACTTTTAAATTTTAATCCATGGTGGATTTCTCAGGATGTCACCTTGATGGAGGGTGAGCAGCATCTGTATTTAGTTGAATTTGGGACGACAACACTTCAGAGGAAATGAGCTTCGTGTGTGTATGTGAACAAATCTATTCATGGTTTGCTTTGTTACAGCCTCTAAGACCTGCCAGCACATGGTTGCCAGGTAAAACAGATATCCTGAGAACATGACTTTGGTTGTACACCAGGTCCTAGTGTATGCATGTTAGGCACTTCCTATAAGCTGCTAGATGGAGAAGCTGACATATGAGAATAGAGAATTCATTCTTTCTCAGTTATGTAAAAATTCACCCTTCCTTGTTTTTAGAAAAGTATTAGCTGGTTTTACATCTATAAGGACAAAGTTCTCTGAATAAATGCATTAGTATGACTTGTTTGTTACTCAGCAAAATTATAATAGTGCTTTAAAACTAGTTTCACTGGCTCCAAGTTAAGCCTCACTAACCAAAAAAAAAAAAATTAATAAAGATATGATGACCTCACATTCCAGTGTGGGAGACTGGTAAGCAGATACGCTTGAGTTGAGTGTGGTAAGACTTCTTCTGACGGTTGAGCGAAGAGCTGTCAGTGAAAAGGCACAGGGGACTTTGCCGGACATAGTCAAGAAGGTTTAAGGGAACAGGTGACATTTGAGCTAGATCTTGAAGGATGGACAGAAGTTTGCCAAGTGGATGAGGTGATCTCTATATACAGTGCCTAGTACAGGGCCAGGCACTTGGTGAGACCCAATAAATGTTAACATCTAGTTCTAGTCAAGGAAGTGTTCCTGGAAGAGGACACCAGTCGGTTCAGCTCAAGGAACACTTATTGAGTATCTTGTGTATGTCAGGCACGGTTCCAGGTTCTTCAATCCTACGTGCCAGGCACAGCCTGTGAAGACAGATAATTATACAAGGGGCTGGTGTGAGCCATGTTCAGCTCTCCTATTTATAGAGTTAGCTCTCCAGATGGAGCATGGATGTTTGTTTTAACACTGCTGACACAGTCCCTCTTGACTGCAAACCCCCCACCCCCATTACAGCCCTGACAGCCCTGAGAAGCAGGTAGCTCATGACTATCCCAGACTTGATTTCACAAAGACATTAGCAACAGTCTAGCCTGCCTATTCCCATCCCTACACTCTGGGCTACCTTGGTCCATGCTTGGGATCAGGTTCAGGTGGCAGCTTCTCCCTCACAACAAGATATAAGTTGCCTGATGCAGTATCTGCCTTCAGCTCATTGACCTAGTAAGTTCAATTTCCCTTTGAACCTGCCTGCTCACAAAATCGTGATGCCGAGTTGTATGTTACAATACATTAGAATATAGAAGAGTATAGACACCACCCTACTATAAAAATGTCTTATTATGATCACAGAGCCTGGCCTAGAGATCCGTGAGATCTGTCTTTCAATCTTAATCACTTTTCTCTTCCGTCTTTAGTAAATCAACTGTTCTGTGCTTCCGTTTCTACACGAATAACCCATGACTGCCTTTGTAGCAGATCTACTGGCCCATCTGGATCATAATCAATAAAGAAATGAACCAGTTTCAATGCAGACAGTTTTGTTTAATGCTTGTAAGTCAATGCGATGAAAATGATTCTAACAATTATGCTAAGAAATGGAAGCACAGAATATTTGATTACCAAAGACTAAAGATAAACATTATTAAGATTGAAAGACAGATCTCATAGATTTCTAGGTCCATTCTCTCCCTCTGCTGATACAGTGTGTATCAATGCTACCATTTGTTACTTTTGTATCATATGCCAGACACAACTAAAGATGTTCAAATATACTGTCTTGCCTCATAAGTGTTTATAATATATTTTTATTTATTCTTTAATTTACAAGTTTAAAATATATAAGGTAGACAATATGAAGTTTCAAAATATTATAGAACTTCTAATGGCCAAATCATGATAGTTAACATATGCATTACCTCAGCAACTATGTGTGTGGTGAGAAAATGTACAATCGTGTATGCACAGACAATGTGTTGTTGATCCTGACTTCAGACTCAGGGTAGATACTCTGATGCCCATTTTTTGTTTATATATGTATCTCACACCAATCATGGGTGCACTTTAGATGGAAAATTTGAAGAGTTCTGCCCTCAGAGAGCCTAAAGCAATTGTCCAGGAGAACCCGAATGACTTTAAAACTTCCAGGAGACTTTGATATGCTGTCTGGTTTAAGACTACTGACCTCTACATTTAAAAGGGGTAGGAAAAAAATTTGTTTTTTCTGATAAATTATCTGAAATGTCACTCATGAAATATTTTTAAGATGTCTATAGCAGGCTGGAGAGTGCACGGAGGTTAAGAGCAGTGGTCCTTTTGCAGAGGACCTGGGTTCAGTTCCTGGCACCTGTATAGAGACTCACAACCATCTATAATTCCAGCTCCTGGGGATCCTATACCCTCTTCTGACCTCTGGGCTCTACGTGCACATTCAGTATACAGACAGACATACATGCAGCAAAAAACTCATACACATAAAATAATAAAATCAATAAGTGTAAACTGTTTGAATGGTTATAACTTTGAGCCAGGTGTGGTAGTGAGTACCTGCCATATAGCTCTCTGGAGACAGAGACAGCAAGATTGTCACAAGTTCAAGGTTGACCTGTTATATAAGCTACGCAGTAAGATCCTCCATCAAAACAGAAAATGATGGTAGTTTTCTAAATACTGAAGCTGTAAGAAACACTGAACATTGAGCTCTGGCTCTGACACTTTCTTGTTAAGTATCCTTGGCATTGCATAAAGTATTATAAAAGAAACAATAGGTGTTCCTGAAGAGATGTTCTACTTTTTTACAGAGCAGTGAATGTGGCTTGACTTCTTGCTGGGATCACAACAAGGTGTCATGTGATGCCTTAAAAAGACTTCAGGAGGAAAAAAAAAAAAAGAACTCTCATTTTCCTAATCACCCTAATGTAAAGCCATCTACTGTCTCCAACTCCTGCTACCAATTATTCTCTAAGCACGTCAGGCTTTCTCCTGATAGCTGCTCCTGGCTGATGCTGTTGCTGAGCTGCATTATGGATGCATTTTCTTAGTCATTCTTTGAATGGCTGCCTCCAATCCCCAAATAACTCTTACCACAGATACAGGATGCTAAGAGCTGCCAGTGAAATCTCTTGGCTTCTAGACAAAGTCCCCTTCCCTCTCTGCTGTCCAGTACCAATCTTTTTCCTACTTTATAGTCAGGATGGATTGCTGATCGTCACGTGCACCGGGAGCGCATGGTGAAAAAGACAGCCTGGAATTTTCTCGTGTGTGTTTAAAAAAAAAAAAAAATGAGAGCACTGCATCATGGGATTGAAAATAAGAGCTTGTGGATAAAGCAGTAAAGAGTAAAACAAAAATCAAAGCAAATTCTACATTTTTATTCTTAGCTAGGTATTCCCAGATGTAGGAAAAAAAGGCACACGTTAGTTGATGAATCACAGAATCTATTATAACTGTGGGACAGCTTCACAGTCTCTTGTAACAACATAACTGAAAATTTATTTCACCATTGTATCTTTCTGTAATATTGAGATGGTACCTCCAGATCATTCTTAGATGAGGCTCCTTAGTCAGATGCAGTATTCTAAGAGATTCCACAGTAATTAGGGCAGGCTCTCAGGGCATGGATAGTAGTACCAGAAGAAACGTTAGGGAAAGAAGGCAAATTGTCTCAGTGATTTCTCTCTGTGGTGATACATTCTAGTGGAATCCATCTGTCATTGGGTACCTGGAAAGCCCTAGACACCAGCACAGGAACTCAGTGATGGTCTGCTGTTTGGGGGCACCCACCAGTGGCAGTGACCAGACCTTGGGGAAGGGTAGTCTGTCCTCTAAGACCATGTGTAATAAGCATGCTTTTCCTAGAGCCGAACTAACTGTGCAGCCCTGGGGAAGTTAAGGAGAAGGTGCTGGAACCCACAGAAGAGGCAATGTCGAACGGCCCACTTAGTTAGTGAAAGTCTCATTCACAGCTGATCCATCAATAATGTTCATCTGAGACAGAATCCACCCCTTGCCCACTCAGAAAGCCACCCTGAAACTCATCTTCAGACTTCCTTTATTCAGTTTCCAAAAGTGCCTCCAAGTTCCTCAGTCATTTGCCAATTAATGCTTCCCAACAGTTAATACGATCTCTACATGTAACAATCTGCTGGGAGAGAAGTCGGGTGAATCTACCCACCCTCTGCCTTGCTACCTTCCTCAGCAGCAGCCTCGGATGTGCTCGACAGTATTGACCTCTGTAACCACCTTTCAAGTCTGAGCACGACAAAAGGACGAACTTCTACCATGTCCTCTTTACTAAGGCTTCTTCCACTTTCTACAAGATGAAAACACTATCTCCTATAAAATGTAAGAAAAATTAAAACCTGTTAATTTCTATGTTCCCTGAACACAGAGGGGAGTGGATAAAGAAAAAGAAGCTGGGCCCATATTTGCATACTTAGGGAAAGTGCTGTGGAAGTCCTAACAGCCACAGTGCAAAGTAAGCACAGTCGGCATTATTATCCCAAGCTGTTAAATGTACAACACTGTGAAACATTCCCCTTTTGGTGCTGCAACTGAACGACAAAGCACACACCCATGCCCACAATGTGCAATGTGCATGGGGAACTCGGGTATACGGAGAAGGAGAAATGCTGATTCATGCATGGAAGGAAGCTGGAGAACTCCAGGGTGATGGGAGAGCCCTGGGCACAGAGTACAGGGCGGGCATCAGTGTCAGACACGTTAGGAGAGGGGCCAGCCTTGTCATTTCCTTTTTAGCCCTTTGTGATGTACCAGCAGTGAGGTTTAGAAGTAGAGGAAAAACACTCATAAGTGTACTTGCATCTGTTGCACGAATAAAGGAAACTCGGAGCCAGATCTCAGGGAAAGGCTGAGATATCAGAGAGTAAACATCACAGTTAGATCTCACTCCGCTGTCTTCCCGCTTCCTCAGCCTCGCTCCTCGTGGATTCTTCTGCCTGCTCTGTCTTTCTATGCCTGCCTTAAATACCTTCTTCACCCAGATGTTTCACATCCAGGTTAAGATTAAAGGCCTGACACCACCACTGCCTGCCTGGGAGCCTGGAACTCCCTCTGTAAACTAAACTGGCCTCAAACCCAGATCTTCTGGGATTGAAGGTGTAGGTCATCACCCCCAGGATATTCCCTGTGCTGGAATTAAAGTGTAAATCACCACTCTCTAAACCTCCTGGGTTGACTGTGGGTAGGTCCCTCTGATATTTCAGCCTGAATTTTAATTAAGTATGAAACATATCCCCACCCGCACCCAAAGAAACATTTCAGAACTGTGAACACAGCAGTGCAGAGAAAACAGAGCAACACTGCCTGGGCAATCAAGGCGCCCTGCTAGTGGCGGTCAGCCAGATGAGAGCGCGCTTTTAACCTCATTGTTTTGATGCTTGGTGTTAGTAAAATTTTGAGTCTGTAATTTATTTTTATCTAAATGTTGAATATAACTAATTCGTATTTCTTTTTTACTTTTTCTAACTCTGTGGATTTCACATCATGCATTCTGACCCCACTCACATGTGGCCTCTGCCCTTGTAAACTCCCCCCCACCCCCCACAAAACCAACACCCAAACAGTGCAAAGCAAAACAAACGAAAAGGGGAGAAGAATCTTGTCACGGAAGCTGTAGTGTACTGTTGACGCGCACAGTTCATCCTTTAGTCCAGTTGTACCTGCACCCCATTGCCACGAGTCACTGGACTGACTCAAAGCCTCTGGTCTCTCATAGACTGTAAACAATAGCAGTTGTGGAATTCAGGAGTCAGCTGACAAGGCTTGGAGGCGTGTCTCTGGAGTTCCGAGAGCCTGAGTGGGGCGTGGCCAGACCCCATTAAGAAGCTGAGCTGGGCCCTGTTTTGTTCCTGTGTTCTTGGAAAGCAGATCGCCCATCATGAGACAGTTCCTATCTCCAAAAACTGCCTTAAAGTTCAGTTTATATCGTGGTTGTTCATATACCCCTCAATAAATATTAATCTTTTCTATAATACATTACAAATAAATATTACTACAATAATGGGCTCTGTCCTGTGCATGGAGATCCTATTGTGGGATATTCTTTGTACACTGTGAAGATGTGTCTTTGCCAAAGTACCTTCTGATTGGCTTAATAAAGAGCTGGGTGGCCAATATCTAGGCAGGAGAGGACAGGCGGTACTTTCGGGAGAGAGAAGAACTGGAGAAGAATCTAGGTGCATGGGGACACCAGTGAGACGTGGAGAGAGTCAGACATAAAGAACGAAGGAACGGTAAAAAGCCACGTGGCAGAACATAAACTGATATAAATGGGTTACTTTAACTGTTAAGAGCTAGTGCAACAAGCCTAAGCTAAGGGTAAGCTTTCATAATTAGTAATAAGTCTCCATTCCACTATTTGGGAGTTGGTGATCCCATTGAGGAAGTACTACTACATTTGGTGCCCAGTGTGGGCACATAAACCCACAAAGGGCCTGAGAAAGCTGAGGAAAAAAATCCAAACATGGAATGAGAGATGGCTTTCAGGAGACCCAGGTCTCTCAAGTAGGCCTGGCGCTTGAGGTGTACAGAGGAGTAGTTCCTATGCTATAGCTAAGCACCTGAGCAGCCTGTGGGGCAGAAGTCTAGATAGAAACAGCTTTCCAGATCTGGGACAGTTAGTAGCTGCTTCTGTTATTGCCTGGGGCCTGAAGGGGCAGAGCTAGCTGCCAGCACCATGTGCTAAGTTAGCAGTAAGGGAGAGGCCTAGAAGGTTAAGCTTTGGCTCATTTAGTCAGGAAAAAAAAATAGTCCAGCCCCCCCCCCCAAACCCTCAAAAATGTGCTTAGATGCTGAAGAATAAAAAATGGGTACAGTCATAAAAAATAATTTTAAAAAATAAAGTCTTTAAAGAGCAAGTAAAGCAATCTAAAAAGAATAAGCCATGCAAGGATGGAAACAAAAAGTTATGGATTTCTTCAAAATTAATATGGACTTGGCTGTGGGAGACCTCCTGAAAATCTTGGCTGCCGACATGAAAAAAGAATCCAAGGAAGAAACAACAAGACAGGTGACATGTATGCTGGTCCCTCTCCTACAGGAACAGCTCAGAGACGAGATGGAACACGATAAATCTTATTGGCTACAGTCTTCATGACAGTTTGGATGTATAGTCCAAATAGATTTATAAAGATGACAGATACCCTTTAGCTGCTCAAACATAGAACAAAGAATCGTCTTTAGCTAACTTGTGCATACTACATATTCCATACTTATGTGAATGAAAATATGTATATTACCTTTAGAAGTTTCCTCAAAATTCTACATTCAGAACAACTTCAAAGCAGCTAGTTGAGATGGTCTGGCCTCACAGACTACTCCATCCAGGACTTCAGCTAAGCCCTGCGTTTCCCTATCACACAGACACTAAACAAAATATAATGCAGCTTAGCTGTCCCAGGACTTAACCATTATTTCAAGTTTCTCAGGGTCCCCTGAAGATCTGTTGCCCCCAGACACCAGAAAGTAATTTTAAAAACACGATGTCCACATTCCTAGTAGGAGGGGTGGGTGGTGGTTAGCCATTTGATGGATTATGGGTGTTTATCATTGTTTAGGGGAGGGGAGGATTAGTTGCAAGTTGTTATTAATCATGGCCAGAGAGGAAACTAAGCTAAGGAAATTAGATTTAGGGATCACATTCTGAAAAGGAGGGAATATGGGAATAATAAACGGGTAGATCATTGAGTCACTCAATCATCAAAACACAACTACTAGTCTTAAATATTTTATACTAGTATGGATTTTTGTATATTGATACAATTTTAAGGTTAATCTTGCCATACTATATATATATATATATATATATATATTTCTACTCTTGGTTAAGGTATTTTACCTATGCAGCTCATTTAACAATGTAATGTAAATTCCTAGTCCTTGAAAGTTATTATTACAAACTATTCAGGATAATTAAGAAATGCATTGTTATTCATCTAACAATCAAATTTGTTCCTACATTAAGTACGTTTTCAAGGTCAAATGGAGATTATTAGACAGATCTTTATATACTTCAGAATATGGCATTTAAGATGTTTTAATAACAGATGGCTTTTCGTGATAGTGAGAAGTGTCTGCTCTTGGCAGCACCACTTTGCTTCAAAGAAGGATGACGAGCATTGAAGAACCTCCATATGGAGTTTGATTCAAATGTGGCAAAATTAGTCACTAAGCAGGAAACTGCCCTTACCTCAGCTGTTGAGAGTTTGCTGTCCAAACTGGACAAGCAGGACACAAAGAAGGTGACTTCTGAACTTTTTCATGATGGGACAGTTCTTCCCATCAAAGAAGAGTTCCTGATTCACGGAAAAGCCTGTCAGATATTCTAGGCCTGTAGGCAGAAGATGCGTGCCCTAGTGTTGCAGAGGAACCTTGGGCGACTGTCCAGGTAGCCAGGCCATGTGCTAAATGGAGCCATGCGGCAGAGGGCCTAACCATCTCTGCTTAGGTTAAGAGTGGCACACAAGTGCACAGATGCGGGTGCTTAGTGTAGTCATATTCAGGCCCCAAAAACCTCTGGACAGGTTACAGTGTGCTTATAAAAATAACAGTAAAGTCTTTAAAGATAGTGTAAAGGAAAAAGTCACCTAAAGATGGAAAATACACACGTGTCTGAATCCTGGGTGGTGTTTTGTTGACTTTGAATTTTTAAAATGCTAATGAATAAAAAAATCAATAGCTGCCAAGAGGCATTGGATTATGGAAACTGGTAAATTAAACCAATATTTTTAAAATGTCTTATCTTCAGAATGGAAGTGAGAAAATATGCTGCATTGGGGGAGAGGTTTTGCTTTTGTTTCCACAGGAAGCAAAAAGCTATGGATACCTTCAAAATTAATAAAGATCAGATGTGATTGGAGGAGACCTCCTAAAAATCTTGGCTACACACATGAAGAAAAAGTCCAAGAAAAATTACAAGGCAAGTGATGTATATGCTGATCCCTTGACATGGGATCATCTCTGAGACTGGATGAGACATGATAAATCTTGCTGGCCAGAGTCCTCATGACTTATTATTACATGCCATCCTTCATATGGCATGGATAGAGATTCATATTACAGCTTGGTTATACATTCCAAACAAATTTATAAAGTTAACTGATGCCTTTTACCTGCTCAAACATAGAACAAAAAAAACATCTTTAACTGACTTGTGCTCATTTTAAAGTGCAATGCAAAGTTCAAGTCTTTAAAGGCTATTATTACAAACTGTTTAGGATAATTAAGAAATGTAGGTTAGTAGTAAGTCATCTATAATAATCAAATTTATAGTCATGTTAGATATGTTTTCAAGGTCAAACAGATATATTTTAGATAGATAGCTCTTCAAACATTTCAGAGGCCTACAAAATATGGCATTTAAGATGTTTTAATAACATAAGGGCTTTTATGACAGCGAGACATGTCTGCTCCTGGCAGCACTGATTTACTTCAAAAAAAGGATAATGGGTATCAAAGAACCTCCATGTGGAGTTTGATTCAAGTGTGGCAAAGCTAGCCTTTGGGCAAAGAAACTGCTGTTGCCTCAAAAAGAAGGTGATCTCCAAACTTTGCCAATATTAGGTAGGACAGTCTTTCAAGATACCTGCTTTACAGAAAAGTCAGTTAGATATTCTAGGTCTGTAGGGCAAATATGGATGCCCAAGTATTGTAGTGGAACCGTGGGTGACTGTCCAGGCAGCTACTTGCTTTTGACATTTCTATAGTTTTTAAAGTTGCTTGCTCTGAACTTTCTGTTTACTCAAGAGGGATACAATCAGGGAGTCTTTATTGGGGTTGAAGACCAGATAGTTATAGTTACAGGGTTTATTTTTTGTTACCAAATTTAAAAAAGAAACTCACATAAAAGATATAAAGTTAATAAGGTTGAGAAACAAAAAAGCTTAAGTTGTTTGTCTAAGAAGCTTTCGAGGATCTAAAAACCTTTTTTATGATGGTAATACACGTTATGACCAAAAGTGGTTTAGGTATAAAACTTTAAATTCATCAAGATGGGTAGTAGTGTATTTTCTTCAAATATGCCAAATATAAACAGACTGGACATTGTGAATTTAATTCTTTATATTTGTTCTTATTTTATATAGTTTTACTATGTTAAGAGTTAAAACCATTCCTTTTTATTTAGCCAAAAGGGGGAAATGCTGTGGGATGTTTTTACACTGTGTGAATATGTGTTGCAGTGACTGGCAGGAGGATTTCCAGGGAGACAAAGGAAGAGAGGAATCTAGACACCCAGGAGACGACACTAGAGAGACGCTGAAAAGGCCGGACATACAGTACAGGGCAGAGGTAGCTGAGCCACTCAGCAGAACTTAGATTAACAAAAGCAGGTTAGTTCACATTGTAAGAACTATTGGAACAAGTCTAAACTGAGGCAAAGCTTTCATAAACAATAACAAACTCTGAGTCATTATTTGTGGGCTGGTGATCCAAAGGTAGGCCAACAAGAAAGCTTACTACAGAGGCCACTCAAGTTGGCATGGCCCCCAAGGCAGCATAGCACAAAGGAGTGTTTTTAAACCCTTGTAAAATCCAGAGAATTTCCTTGATCACCATTTATGTTACAGATATTTTGTAGATACAGAAAATTATTCTTGGATAAACACCCCCAAATATTGAACAGGGGTCTGTATAGTGTGGCAAACACAGTTGTGTGCTCTAAAGCAAATCATAGTACCTGTCTAAACGTTCTCTGTACCTAATTTTAACTTTCAAATTTAAATGTTTTCTGAGGGTGCATCTGGGGGCATTAACTATGATAAAAATACAAAATCAATGACATTCTAGAAGAATTAATCCAATATTGGGTTTTAAGAGGGTTTAGTCATAGCGTCTAGAGTTGAAAATAAGATAGGTTCCAGTAGGGGTCACTATTGTTGCACTGATTCTCAAACCTGGGGCCCTCCGTGTGTCCGACCTATGTTCTTTATTCATCCTCAGGGACTCTAAGGAGACTCTCTGTGTTCCCGTATTCAATCTGGTTTGTTTTTTGGAGGGTCTTGGGTAAACCCACCAGGCTGTCATGTTCTGCTGTTCCCTGAACCTCTTTATTTTCTCACTCAGCCTGGCTCAGAGAATATTTACTTCCACTGATGTTAGTGCTTAGAATTTATTCCATTTGACAAGCAATGTTTTTGTTTGCTTGCTTGCTTTGTTTTGCTGATTGTTTTCATTTGGAGAAATTATGATGAGGATGTTTCTTTCACATATAAGAAATACTTTTTAAAGGCAAAAGGTTTAATTCTATTTTGACTTTTTTTTTTTTCTTCCTAGATTCCAAAATGTAGTCACCTCCCTTGGGACATAGAAAACATTATATTATACTTGAGAAATATATTATTCTGCAGTCTTATTGATGGCTTATTACCCCTGCTCCCCGTAGTAAATCGTCTGTGTATAAGAAGCTAGGCTTGGATTAAGTCAATTATGTAATAGAAGGATGTGGATTCTGTAACTTCTAATTGGACTAAAAATACAGTAACTGAACACACTGTATCTGCGATGCTGAAAGATCCAACAGGTCTAACAATGCTCCCAGGAGATCAGAGGCCTCCCACAGTCTTGCATTAAGAAAAAGCTTATGTCCTAAGTCTTAGGGGCTTTAAAAGGATGGTTCAGGATTCATTATACCCTAAATCTTTCCCCAGAACTCCGTGTGTTGCTCAAAACCTCACTTTGGTTATGTTGCATCAGGAGCCAAGGAAATTAATTCTTAACCCATGAAGCGAAGCTTCCAGTTCTTCAGCAGACTTCTACAAACTTGCCTTTCTTCCTTATTATGTAGACTCAACCCTTTGGGCAGCAACTTTACATAAAGACACTTGTTCATTTGGCGTAGCTAATTAACGAGTTCCTCACGGCTCTAGCATTCAGTCCTTTGTGGCAGGGGTTTGTGTAACAGCACCGACATAGCTGTGATGTACAGTGAAGGGACCTCCCAGATAGAGGTGCACAAGCTGAAGTCCTTCGTGTGAGTTCTGTGCTGTCCCTCCCTACTTCCCCCTTCCCTTAGGGATTCTCTTATTGGAGGAGTACTTACCACACTGTAAGTGCCTGAACTTTTGATTTTGTAAATCCATTCTACGCTACAGGCTTTTAAGAGCTAGACTCTGCCTTCTTAGCAGCTCCAAGAACAATAAAGAAAGATTCTGTATTAAAGTGTAACATTTATGAAAAGGCTATGTCATTTTAACAGTGTGGTTCATACAAGGGTCACCCGCATAAGTAGTGAACATCACTACCTTGTTTACAGCACATGAAGTTCAACAATGTGTTGACTTCAAACTGAACTCTTTCTAAGCTCTTTATATAAGTCAACTTTCTCTGGTGCCTGTCTGTCCTCAGGGACAGACATGGAAATTCATCCCATGTTTATTTTTAAAAGAGTAAAAAAATTACTGCCATAATTTTAGTTTCAAGTATGTTATCTCACAGGAATTCCAACATTATGTTATTTTGCTGACAATTATTAGGATGTGCTCAGTTTGTACTGAATATATTATAAATGGGTTATTTCTCAAAGTATGAAAGGCTTCTCATTTTCTTTAAGAGATCATTTTTAGCAAAGTGGAATTTATCTTTTTTGTTTGTGAGTAAAAAGCTCTAGTGTCCCAAACAAAACTGTTCTGAGAACAAAAGAAGCCATAATTTACAGTAGTGATTTCAAAAGCTTAACGGATTTTGTAAATTGCAATTCAAACTCCTAGGGAAACTAGGTTTGCACTACAATCTGCCTGTGATTGTTTTCAACTACAGAGTGTCATGATTCTAGTTTAAATGTATATGTGTGAATATATGCATGTGTTTGTATGATTATATGTGTAATATATATGTAAATTCTGTGCTCGTAAGCAGGCAGCGTAGCTCACACCTGGAATTCCAGAACTTGAGAAACAATGCTGCATATTGAGCTGTCAAAAATCCAATGAACAAAATCCCCCAAATCTATTTATAAAATAACTTTTAATGTTGATAGGGTGTGGTACAAAGTAATATATATTTTTTCCAGAGAAATTAATAAATATAGAAAGCCCAAAGACAAATCAGAAGGATCATTTCTAATAATTTTCTTCAGAAATAATGATTGTTAATGTTTAGCCTTGTCTACGCTAAAAGAACTAAAATTGGGAAATGAAAACACTTTCCTGCCATTAACTTTTATTCAATGAGCTGGGAGATGTTTGAGGACAGGGTGGGAGTTGGGGAGGGGTGGAACAATCCTTTTCTACACTACGAAAATGTATTACTCTCATTGGTCAATAAAAAGCTGACCGGCTAGTAGCTGGGCAGGAAGTTAGGTGGGAAAACCAAACCGAGAATGATGGGAAGACGGAGTGTGGAGTCAGGAGAGATGCCAGCCCGCCCAGGAAGCAAGACATGTTAGAGCCATGAACCACGTGGCTAAAACATAACTTAACAGAAATGGGTAGTTTAAATGTAAGAGCTAGTTAGTAATAAGCCCGAACTACTAGCTGAGCATTTATGATTAATATAAGCCTCTATTTGATTATTTGGGACAAGGTGGTCAGACAGAAAATGTTCACATGGGTGGGATCAAGATGCTGTGTTTATAAGTTGGAAGTTGTCAAAGAATAAATAAAAGATGCTTTAAGGTATTGTATATATTATTAATGACTATGGAGTTATGTAATTAATATTTGATAGTTCATATAATTAATATATTTATACTATAGAACATTTAAGTTCTTTCAAGTTTTTGTTTCAGTTTGCTTAAAAATTTAACTTTCTGGTAAATATCTTGGTGATTATTTATATACACACACACACTTCTCTTTTAACATGAAATAACTTTTTATTAAACTTCTTTTTTATATCATATATACTCTGATAGAAATTAGCATTAAACCACAAAATTTTTATTCATAGATACCGTGGCTTTTCCTTTAGTGTGGATAATGAACATTAAAGAAGCAGACAGTTTTCAGGAGTAATTTATCTTGATGTTTTGTGGAAATTGTGTTATACACAATTTTAGTACATATATACTTGAAAATTTGAGGCAAGTTAGCATTTTAAAAAATATGAATTTAGAAGCAAACATAAATATGACAATTATTAATTCCCTCCCAAACTCTTGCCAACCCAGAGTAAAAAGTCTTTAAGAAATCATTGTTTAGAAAGAAGAGAGGGGAGGGGGTCGAGAGAAAGGAAAGACAGAAGGAACAGTTGTACAACTAAATGTGCTGGTACACACTAATAATACTAGCCTTGAGGAGGCAGAGGCAGGAGAATCAGGAATCCAAGGTCCTGCTGGGTTATATCAAGAGTCTGAGTCCAGTCTGGACTATAAATGACCCTGTCTCAGAAACAAACAGACATTGTCCATCTAACTAGAAGACAAGCTACTAAAGCAGACTTCTGCTGTTCAATTCAGACCTCTATGAACAGAGCTCTGCCTGTGTCAGCCCATCACTAAAACCAGAAGAAAAAGAAAGCACTAGAAGTATTTTGTCATACCTTTCCCATTTTAGGAGTATAATAATGTATTAATAAAAAAACAATAACATATTTCTAAAGAAACACAATTCTGTAAGTAGAAAGGAACAGGGCAGTAGATGAATGTTTATAATAAAAATTGTTAGACGTCACTAAAATAATACCTGCGATATAAACCAGAAAATGGCACTTAGATGCCTGAGAACAGAAACAAGGTACATATAATTTAAGGATGCTGACATAAAACCCAGATCCCGTAAGTTTTTAAGCTGTTCAGACTATCACCTAACATGGAAAAATACTATATTTCCAGGCCATCTTGTCTTCATCTGTAGCTTTCCTTCATGATGAGTCTGTGGGACCTCCTCATATCCAGTCAGGCTTTGGTAGGTGTGAGTTCTGTAGTTAAGGTCAGACTTGGCTGCAGGTGAAATGGTTCAATATCTACAGATTCCAAAACCGGCGTTCAGTTGTTTGACGTTGTTAACAGATTTCAAACACAGCTGCCATTGTGTTTGCTCTTTGAGAATTCCATCTTGGCAGCCTGACTGTGGGAACTTAAGCGTCCAAGTGAAAAACCAGTTAGAGGCAGTCAGGAAAAAGGAATCTACTCAGCCACCCAGCTCCTTGCCCACATGTTGAGAGAGCAAGCTTTCCTTGCTTCCCTGTCCTGAAACCATGCACTTGGTACTGTGCTGGGGCAGTGGCTTTCTGTCTTAGGCTCAGTGTCTTAGTTTTATGAAAAGGCCCTCACTTCTTGCTAAGACCTTCCATGTTTTCCAGGCAACAAAGCAGGAAAGCTCCTCTGTTGCTTTAGTTTGTCCTACAAAAAATGTTTAGTGTATGTGGGATCCATACATACAGGTCATTATTACAGTGAGGCGCGGAGAGGGAGGGAACACTTCTAAATAGACTAACAAAGAAGTATGCATCTCATTGGTGCCTCGGTGGAATAGTTTTGTATGCTATCTCTCATCTCTTCAACAAACCTGTAAGACTGATTACTGCCATTTTTAAGGCATGAAAACTGAGGAACAGAGAACTAAAATCCTTGGCCCAACGCCACAGGGCTAAGATCACGATTCAAACCCAGGCTTGCGTACCAAATTCTTTTCTCATTTTATCCAGATAAAGTTCTGTTTAAAAGGGTGGGAGAGTGGAATTCTAAGTTTACAAGAGTTGTTCCTTTGCTCTGTCAGCCTATGAAGCCTCACTTCCTTTATTGCTTATTCCTCAGCAATCAAAAGATACATTATTGCAGGACATTGCCTGCAAAGTCTGTTGAGCTGAATTACAAACACTGCCTTGCCTTCTCGCTGTTCGTATTTACTCATGGGTGGTTGATTCCTTGTTACTATTGTATCCGAGCAATGCACTTGAATTGCTCTTTTAAGACCTTGGGAGACTATTAAAGGGAGATAAAGATATTTTATAGGGGGCTTTAAGTGGGAAGCAAATGATTACTACATCAGAAACTGAGTCTAGTTCCTGAGGGTCTAAGAAATAAAAGCCAAAGGCAAACTGAAAAATAAATGACCAGGCCAATAAACTATAAAAAACACTAAATATAATTGTTTCAGATCCTCCAAATCAGGAAGAATATTGAATGATATCAGTGCAACAGGTATATAATTATACCTCTACCTTCTCTAAACACATGTGCTAAAGTCCTAATCCTCAGTGACATGGTATGTGATATAGGACCTTTGGCTTCAAGTGCCTTCTTATGAAACAGATCCCAGAGAGCTGCATGTCTCTCTCTAATATGTAAGAAATCCATGAGATGAAGGCAGTCTGTAGCCCAGAGGAAATGACTTAGAGCCCAACCACACTGACACCAGACTTAATTCCAGTCCCCACCACTGCAAAAGAAAGTTTCTGTTGTTTATAAGATAACCTGGTCTAATGGGCTTTCCTGTAGGAGCCATGAAGGGTTTATAAGATAACCTGGTCTAATGGACTTTCCTGTAGGAGCCACGAAGGGTTTATAAGCTAACCTGATCTAATAGATTTTCCTGTAGGAGCCATGAAGGGTTTATAAGCTAACCTGATCTAACGGACTTTCCTGTAGGAGTCACACAGACTAGCCATTGAGGCAAATATGATAGAAAGTCATTTAAAGACCATCAATAGAGACGGGCTGGAGAGTGCTCAGTAATTACAGAAAACCCCAGTCCAGTTCCCAGTACCAAGGTAGCTCACAACCACTAAAACCCCAACTCCTGGGCACCCAATCATTCTTCTGGCCTCCATGGGACACGCACATAATATGACATAATCAGTGTGTGTGAATGTTATCTTCATACCTGCTATTTGGGTCTGAAGTCCCCCATCAGACAGTTGTTAATGGAGGCAGGAAAAAGAAAACTTTAAAAATATTCAATCAGATAGGCATAGTGTATACATACACTATCCAGTATCTTATTTTATTACACACACACACACACACACACACACACACACACACACACACACACACACACGCATACATGTATAAATCTATGTATTATTATGTACAAGGAATTCATTGCATGGATATGATATTCTGTAATGTAGTCAGGAAGCCATGTTAGCACTCAGTATAAGGCAGTGGTGGTGCACATCGTTAGTCCCAGCACTTGGGAGGCAGAGGCAGGAAGATCTCTGTGAGTTCAAGGCCAGCCTGGTCTACAAAGCAAGTTCCAGGACACCTGGGATTGTTACACAGAAAACCCTGTCTCAAAAACAAAAAAACAGACAAACAAACAAACAAAAATGCTGGAGATATGGCTCTGTCCTCTGATATTTCAGGCTGATTTTTATTAAATATAAAATATGTCACCACAGTTAGTTATCTCCATATCTGATCTTGGGTCTAAACTACCCCAGAGACAGTTGTGAAGAGAAGCATGGGAAAGAAAGGCACCTTTAACTCTAAGATCCCATCTGCACCTGCCCCTCCCTCTCCCTCCCTCTTCCCCCCTCCCCTCACTCCCTCCCCCTCCCTCCCTCATGTTAATGCTGTCTCCCATATTCAAGGTCAGTTCTTGCTCCTCTTTCTATAATCCTTGAAAATATTTGCTGTTAATGACCCTTTCTCTCAGCCATAACGTCAGACTTTCTGTTTGATGTCTTTCTAATTCATTGGTAATAGACCCTGGGGGTGGTGGTCACTTCGACTGGACCTCCTCTCCAGCTGTGCTGTCATTGTAACTCTTGGGTGGCTGCCCCTTCTCCCTAGTCATTAGCTGGTTGACCTCTTCAGAGTGAGCCCAGGTTCTTCTCTTTCTGTTTTAACTTCACTCTGGAAGACTCTGAGGCTCTGATGCAAATAGCCTCCTGCTGACCCCATGTCTCCTAAACTCAACATGTTCCCAACTGAATGCAAGACACTTATCATTAAATATTCTTCTCCCCCAGCCTGTCTTGTAGTTACTGCTCAGACAAGCCCTGCACATGCCTGAGCATAAACTTCAACTCACTGACCCTTTTCTCAGGTCACTCTATAGCCAGGGATCATTAAATCTCTCTTAGATTCATCCGTTGTCACCCATTCTTACTGGGATCATTTCGCTTCAAGCCACCGATGTAACCCTGCACTGCTGTGCACCTGCTCCTCATGTTTACCCTGATTGTGATCCAATGTGCTCTCCATTCTACGCTTTAAAAACGGAATTTATCTTTAAAATATTTCAAAAGTCGTCATTTGCTCTCAACACAAACCTAGATTCCTAATATGACCTGTAAAACTCGTCATAAACCAGCTTCCTTCACATCCCTCCCCTCCCCTTCTTTTGACCACTTTTGGTCCTCTAAGTGTTTAGAAACACTAAGGATACTATAAATAGTTTTCTGGTGAGCGTTTTTTTAAAACAGATGTTTATATTTATCATAATAAATAATGAAATTATAAGAAAGAGCCCTAGACCTTTTGTCATAAACACAGAATAACATAGGATTAAAATGGAAATGTATAAACTAAGCATGAAACTCAAGAAGAGTTTCTGCACTATCGGAATTAAAGGAGGGATAAGAGAAATCCAAGGAGCCAATCAGCTTGTGGACTTGTTGCCTTCAGATAGAAGGATCAAAACCTGAGGGAAAGCTAAAAGCTTCCCTGGAAGGAGAGGTCAGGTCTGGAAGGAAAGTGTGGGCTGAGCTATTTAGGTAAATCTAGGAGTCCAGAAGGGCTGTGGTGACTTTGAAATGGAGACAAAGGCAATTCTGCCCATCATGGCAGGTAAGCTACAGGAAAGTTTATTATTATACCAGAGCCTGAATGAGAAAATTTGACCTATGGGAAGTCAAAAGCCACATCTATACCATGCACAAAGGAGAAATCTGAAATCTCATTGCCGGTGTGGAAAGTCCTGAAGCTGGGGAGTCAGTCTGGAAAAGGATCCAACTCTTTAACTCAAGTTGAGACAAGAGAAAAGTACTGGGCTCCTTCCTCACCAAGAACGCTCTTCTGCTGAGTAGATGATACTCAGAATTGAAAATCAAGCCATGAAACAACCATGTGAAAGTCATAGATAAAAGCAGGTAGGACCTAAGCCATAATTTGGAGGGATAGAATCATGCAAAACATATTTACAAATTCCGCCCAGAGTGCTCAAAAGAATTGAGAGAAGGATCACAGATCAAAAACCGACAGTGGACCGCAGATCGATGTGGGGAGATCTAGTAAATGGTTTAGAAACAAAACTCTGTCTGACTCTGCTCCTGCACGCCATCCTGGCCGGCCTTATTCTGATGTCATTTCCTATGCATCCCTTGACCAACCTCTGAGAGGACCCTGGTTTCCTCTGTTAGAAACTCCAGCGGCTCCTCCTCTGGTCTTTCCCAAAATGCTCAGCACAAGCCTGCTTTCCAGCAGAGTCTTTGCTGTATGGCTGGACTGGAGCTCACCACGTCTGTCTTTGTTCCCGCCTCCTCAGTGCCTCCCTAAATGCTCAGCACATGAAATACTGACAAGACGACTATATCTCTTCTCATTTAGCTTACTCCTGCTACCTCTGCTAACTACTAAGCTCTTCTTCCATCTCTTTGCATGTGCTTTGAGCAATAAATTGTATTAATGCTCTCAACACCGGCTGATACATTTACTGGAACAAAATGCCTAATTTGCTATCTCCCTCTATTCCTGTTCTTCATATCTCACGAAGACCCTCATTTTCTTTGATCCTTTTTTGTTCCTTCTGATTTAACACATTTCCCCCAGTCCCCATCCAGACGTATCTCCCTTCTAGCTAGTTTAGAAGAAACTATTTTTTAAAAAAAAAAAACTTTATTATACTATCTGTATTCTTTCTTGCTGCATAAGCCATTCATGAAATAATCTTCTTTGTTTCTTGGCTTCTTTAAGAATACTTTGTGATGCCTTTGTCCAAGCAGTAGGACATCTGGACACCGTTTCAAATTCATTGCTTCCAGTTTCAACCAGACCCACTAGGTTCCTGGTAACCGTCTGGTGCTGTTCCTCGGAGCCCAACCCTAGCATTGACCATTCTGCATCAGGGTGGTGCTTATAAACCAGTTTGCCTTGTGAGTCTCATCCCTTTATTCCAACAGCACTTCACAAATGTTTACATTGTGTAAAAACTTTAGCACCTGACTTAAAAACTTCTACAGGTATAGCAAAGGAAGCCAATATACTTTATTCTTCTATGTATGAGGTATCTGCGGCATGAAAATAATCGAAACTGTTGGTTCATTATAATAGAATTTATTGATATTTTTATATTTGTATCTAGGAGGCCTCCTGTGCCTTTATGGTACCTGTTACACAGTGACACATTCTGTGATCCCGCCACTCGGTAGGCAGAGCCATGAGGTCCGTGTTAAGGCCATTGTGACCTTTGTGATAAGTCTAGTCACTTTAGGCTGCCAGTTTACACAGTCCTACATGTATTTGTACCCTTGGTAATTTTATTTTCATTGGGTTTTCCTAATCCTGTCCTCAATATCTACTCCATGTTGCCCCACTTCACCTCTGCTCACTTCCTTCTTAAGTGCTGAAAACTCTCGGCCACTGGTAATTTTAAATCTTTCTTCTCACCTAGACTTCAGCTAGATTCCTAACTGGTTCCGAATCTGGCAGCCTGGGTTTCTTTATCTCTTCGATACAGATTAATTCTTGTCTCTGTAAATCCATTTGCAATCCAAGTGAGGTGCTGAACAGGAACAATAATCACCCAGGAAGTGCAACAGACTCCACTGAATTTTCTAAACCATTGTATTATTTGTCTTTGACGCAAGAATCTGAAAATGCTAAGGAGGACTGGTAAGACTTGCTTTCTCCTTGCGATTTAGAGAGAACATTTATCAGCCCATGAAAAAGTGTTATTGCAATGTTAAGTGGCGACATCACTGAGGAACAGCTTAAATTCACCCAACTGAGGAGATTCTATTCCTAGATCCTACAATTCTGCCAGCAAGAAATATAAGCTGGATGGAAGAGTTGAAATTAGAGACTACCAAACAGTCTTTGGCGACCACATGGGCTCCATCTAGGTATACTGAAAGAAGAGCCATATTTATATGTACTAGGTTCTTCTTACTCAACGGTCTAGGCAACTCGGCTTCTGCACTTCACTTGTAAAAGTTTATGACTCTCTCTAAACCACTGGGGTCAGGTGGCATAGTGAGAGAGACATTCGGAGTGGCCGGACTTGTAATTGATTCTGATATTTACCACGTTACCCCGCATCTGTGTCTTCATTTGTGAAGTGAGAGCACACACCTCACCAAGTTAAGATAAAGAATAAAACAGTTTCAGTACCTGGAGGGACATCTGATTAAGATCAGCTTTGTGAAAACTGACTTTGCATTATCTGTTTCTTCTTTCCTTATTTTGCTCCTCACACATACTGGGTGTCGGGGCTTGGAACTGAAAAAAAACCAAAAAACCAGATTTTAAATTTTAAAAATTATGAGAAGGGGCTGGTTTGCTAACAGAAGTAAGCTGTTTTCGTGCATCTGTCTGAGTTCAGGATGGTACCCGGCCGCATCCTTCAGCAGCCCAAAGGGCACCGCTGAAAGACTGGAGTCCGGAGTCCGGAGTCAGAACACTGACACCAGGACACCGTGGTGGGAACATGGCCGTCCAGTAACATATGCTGCTCTTCAGGGCAAAGAGACACAGCTCAATATGTGGGCAAAGAGCAGATAAATAATAGAGTCTTGACTATGCCAGAAATGGGCATTGCCTGCACTCCCAGGATTATAGAATATGGTTAAATATCAGACTTCTGATGTCTTCATTTCGTGGATGAAGGAACTGGGTTCTGGGGAAGTGAGGATCTTACTGAAATTAACACAGCCTTCCTCTCTACTGGGACCCACTGCACTTGCCCTGACCTTAAAAATCTTAAAAATCTAGCAATGTTTTAAATAAAATACCATGATATGAAATGATGCCCAATTTTGCCATGAATTCCCATGACATCAACTGAATTCATATTTTCAGAGAATAAAGAGTTCACTTTCTCATATCTCTCTCTGAGATGCAAAGGAGTGGCCTTTGCATCCCGTTTTCACACTCTCTGCCCTTGGGAAAACCTGGGTGAATCAAGTTTGTCCCTTTAACACTCTCTTCTTATGACTATTTTGTCTGTGTTCTGTTAGAGTGAGACCTATGCTAAAGATAATGGGCAGGGGTGGTGTCGAATAAGCTGAGTGGCCATAGCAGATGAAAGTCCAGTAAAGAAAATTAGAAAAACACATACCTTCCTCTCTTGATGGGATGGTTACCACATGTTGGCAGCATCATTCATCAAGACTCTGGTCCCACAAACTGAAGCTGTAACCATGGTCCCAGGAGGATGACACGTGGAGCACAAATGCTCCTGCCCATGCCTTCCTTCTGACATTAGGTCTGGCCCTTTCTGTTGCCCTGACAGGTAAGCCTACCACAGGAAAGAGTGAAAGTCTCGTTCTTGAAGGCAGAGAATTTTTAGTGTGTCCCTGCTACTTTCACGACTCCTCAAAATTTGCAGGCAGGTGCAAGTTCATACAGTTTTTTTCATGATTAGTGTCTTTAATTTTATGATTTTTGTTTGTCTATTTGTGTGTGTGTGTGCCTGTGTGACTGTGTGCCCGTGTGTGTGTGTGTGTGTGTGTGTGTGTGTGTGTGTGTGTGTGTGTGCGCGCGCGTGCATGTGTGTGCCTGTGTGTGTGGATGTGGATGGGTGTGTGTGCTCCTGTAGAGGCAGATGGTGACACTGGTGTCCTCCTCTATTACTATCCACATTTTGGATTTTTTGTTTTGTTTTGTTTTTGTTTTTTTGAGAAAGTTTCTATTAACCCTGAGCTCAGCAACTTGACTGAACTGGCTAGCCAGGAAGACCATAGGAAACTCTGTCTCTGCCCTCAGCCCTGAGATTATGTGTACATTTCACCATGCCCAGCATTTTACATGAGCGCTTGGAATTAGAACTCAGGTCCTCATGATTCACAACAAATGCTTTCTCATCAAGCTGTGTCTCTAGCCCTGTTATACCTTTCTAAAGGGGATTGTGAGACATCATTACACAGGAAGCCAGAAAGGCAAAGAGCTACTCAGGGAGCAAAGGAAGTTCTGATTATATATAGGCACCACAAGATGGCTGGTAATGTCAAGGAGTTTATACAGAGGCAAATGGCTGCTGCCCTGAGATCCCAATATCTCATTAAAAGGCCTATTTTTCAAAATTAAATTGTGGTTGACTTTATCCTTTGCTTTTTTATTTTCCACTTCAGAAGTGAAACCAGATTCCTTCTCATAGCTGAGTCCCAATACTCGTAATCAAATTACTGAGTAATACATCATCACACACACAAGACTGAGCCTCACAGTGCCCAGTGTCCATTAGCCACCAAGTGATACTGTATTAATACACTCAAGCAGAGGTATGATATTACACTGTAAGTGCATCTGGAGGAGCTGTATTATCGTTCTAACCTAGCCAATGTGCCAACATCATCTCTTTTAACCCTAAGTAAACTCAGCTAAGTATTTACACATCAAGCCTTTCAGGACACACCTAAGTTACCATGTAAGGTACTTGTGAAGTTAGGAACTAACCTCCCTAGGTCTTTAATGTTTGTTTTTAAATTAAACAGACAGATAAACAGGTAATAGATAAACATTATCCATGTGAGTACACAAGCAACTAATCATAATCCCCAAAAGCATTATAATTTTTGTGTTTGTTTACCCATGGTTTATATAAATTTACTTCTGTTGAATCAGCATGTTTAAAATTTTCTTCTTATTGCTACATTTATGATAATTATTCTCGTCTTACTTCTGTACATTAGGACATGGCATCTCCCTCCAGGCTCTTGTCTAAAAGTTTTAACATAATTTTACATTTTTCTTACATATTTATGTAGGGGTTTATTAAAATCTGTTACTATATAAGCCCATTTTCGATCGCTTTTACAGAATACCCAGAGCTGAGTATAAAGCAAAGGGTTTACCTAGTTTACAGTTTGGGAGGTTCAAGAGCTTGGTACCAGCATCCAGTCAGTTCCAGTGAAAGTCATGTTGGCTGCATCACATGTAGATTTTGCCACATGAGCACATGGAAGAGGGGGAGACCACACTTGAGAACAGGAAGCCAGAGAGACTGGGAAGGGTCCAGTTTTCATCTTGTAAAAACCATGTTGGGAACTCACCAAGGTCCCATAAAACTAATTATTTTCTGGGGCAGCACTCTAATGATCTAACTACCTCCCAGGAAGTCCTGCCTCTTAAAGCTTCCACCACACCAGTATCATCTACTGGTCACCAACTTCCAACACACAGACCTTCAGGGATACACTTAGTCGTATGCAAACCATAACATTTACTAGTTCAATCTTAGCTTCTAATAACCAAAAATAAAGAAGACTATAGATGTTTGTGATGTTCTCACTGTAGGGAAAAGGGGCCAGCCAAAGAAACACACCCTGGCCCTGAGCTCAAGAAATACTTTAGCCCTGAACCCAGAACCCTAAAGAAACACACCCTGACCCTGAAACCAGAGCCAAAGAAACACACTTTGTTCATAGGATTAGATCCTGTGAAAGAAATAAGCTCTGGTCCTAAAATTAGAGCTGAAAGGTTAAAATGAATCAGTAAAAGGAACACATTTGGCCCTGAAATCAGAACCAACTCTGCCCCTCACCACTGAAACCAACCAATCCCAGAGTAAGAAAACTAACTAATCCCTGAGCCAAAAATCTCCCTGGAGAAATTTCATCCCTAAGAAGCCATAAATAAGACCCTCTGCCTGTTAAGTTGTGGGATGTTCCTTTCCCACCTTGGCAGAGGCCACCACTTTTCTGGACTCCTCTTTCCCAAATAAATCTCTTAAAAGAATCAGGTGAAGAGCTGCATTTGCAAGCATAGAACAGAAGAACCTTGATGCGATGTCTCTTAGGAGACTAAGCAGATAAAGAAAACCTTGCTGAGACTTCTTTTGGAGGGCTAAGCAGAAGAAAAAAAAAAATCCTTGCTGTTATATTCCCTTAGGGGGGCCGAGCAAAATGGGGCAGAAAAAACTATTTGCCAGAGTTAGAGGGGATTGCTGTATTTCTGCAGGGTTTCCCCGTTCGGCAGGTTGAAGCTAAACAAGCAACATCTTGAACTCTGCTGAAAAGCCCCCTTTAAGGGTGTATGGTGATACCAGTAAGGCAGTGGAAGCACTTAAGAGGCGGATCTTTCTGAGTTCCAGCCCAGCCTGGTTTACAAAGCAAGTTCAGCCAGGGCGGTTACACAGAAAAGCCTATCTCAAAAACAAAAGAAAACAAACCAACGAACAAAGGCTGGAAAGATGGTTCTGTACCTCCAAAGCTAGTGTCATCCCCATAGATCCCTGGGAGTTTGCATGGCGTTCGGTTTTAGCTCATACCAGAGATGCCCGATTCCAGGTGTTCCAGTACGCTCTCCCTCCATCGTCTCCCGACCTGGTTCCTCCTGTACCCATGCCACTCCATCATCCAGACTTCTCACCCGTATCCACCTATGATGTCTGTTCTATTTCCCTTTCACAGTGAGATTCACGTGTCCTCCTTAAGCCTGCCTTATTACTTAGCTTCTTTGGGTTTGTGGATTATAGCGTGTTTATCCTTTACGGCTAATGTCCATCTATAAGTTATTACATACCATGTTCCTGTTTTGGGTCTGGATTATAGGTTCCCAGGCTAGATAGACAATAGTTGAGCTCTTCCCCACTTTCTCCTGTCAGGTTGCTTTTCCCCCCATAGTATATTTCTAGCTTCTCTATCAAAAATGAGGTGTCCATGGGTATTTGTATTTATGTCTGGGTCTTAGAATAAGTTCTGTTGATCAACCTGTCTGTCTTTATGCCAATACTATGCAGTTTTTATTACTATATATTTGTAGTATGGTTTGAAATCCGAGATGGTGATGCCTCCAGACATTCTTTTATTGTACAAAGTTTTTTTTTTTTTTAAGCTATCAAGGGTTTTTTGTTTTTCCACATGGAGTTGACTATTGTTCTTTCAAGTTCTGTACAGAATTGTGTTGAAATTCTTATGGGGATTGTTGAACCTATAGATGGATTTGGTATGATAATGTGGGAATGCGTTTATGTATGCTGTGAATCTCAATCTTTAAATAAAGGAGCTGTTTTGGGCCATGGCAGGCACCATAGAAGAAGTAGGAGGAGAAATCAAAGCATAGGTAGGAGAAGCAGGGTGGAGTCAGGGGCAGATCAAGCCAGCCGCCCAAGAAGAAACATGTAAGGAACACAGGTGAGCCACGGGCCACGTGGCTGACAGATTAATAGAAATGGGTTGATTTAAGATGTAAGAGCTAGCTAGCAATGTGCCTGAGCCATAGGCCAAACAACATGGACTTAATATAAGCATCGGAGTCATTTCTGGGGGTCTGAGCGGTGGGCGGCTGGGCGGCTAAGGGGTCTGGCATGGCAGGGTCTGGGTCTCTGGCCACCCGGGACCTAGAAACCCCACCACTACAGTATGATAGCCATTTGTTCTATGTAAATCCTACCAATCCATGAGTATAGGAGATCTTTCCATGCCTTGATATCTTCTTGAATTTCCTTCTTCAAAGACTTGAAGTTCTTGTCATACAAGTCTTTTACTTGCTTCGTTAGAGTTACACCAAGATGTTTTGTAAATGGCTTATATTAATTACAAATGCTCAGGCTTATTACTGACTAGCTCTTACATTTAAATTAACCTATTTTTTTCATCCACGCTTTGCCACGTGGTTTGTAGCTTGTTACCTCATTTTTTACATGTCTTGCTCCCTCAGAAGCTGGCTGGCGTCTCTCACCCCATCAATCCTTTTCATTTCTTAGTTTGGTTGTTCTACCCATGATTACTGCTTGGCTACTGATTAGCTTTATCATTTACAGTGAGAACACACATTCACAGCTACAGAGGGACCCTCCTATAGTGGTTTTATGTTATTTGTGGCTATTGCGAAGGGTGTTGCTTCCCTGATTTCTTTCTCAGCACACTTATCATTTTTATATCGCTGGAATATTGTGGGGATTTTTGTTGTTTATTTCTGTATCCAGGCACATCACTGAAGGTGTGTATCAGTTGTATGAATTCCCCGGTAGAATTTTCGGG
This sequence comes from Phyllotis vaccarum, assembly GCA_033318265.1. Classification (NCBI taxonomy): domain Eukaryota; kingdom Metazoa; phylum Chordata; class Mammalia; order Rodentia; family Cricetidae; genus Phyllotis; species Phyllotis vaccarum. The sequence continues at coordinate 1,703,246 of JARWLC010000007.1, forward strand.
ATTGCTTGTGTATATTATCACATTGTCTACAAATAGTAACGTTTGACTCTTTCCTTTCTATTGTGTATTCTCTTGATCGCCTTCACTGTCTTGCTCTTCTAGCTAGACCTCCAAGTACCACACTGAACAGATATAAAGGGTGTGAACATTCCTATTTTGTCCCTGATTTTAATGGAATTGCCTTTTCTCCTTATTTAATTTGATGTTGGCTGTTGGCTTGCTATATCTTGCCTTTATTATGTTCAGGTATATTTCTTGCATTCCTGATTTCTCCAAGACGTTTATCATGATGGAGTGTCGAATTTTGTCAAAGGCTTTTTCCTCATCTAATAAGTTGATCATGTGGGTTTTTTCTTTCAGTGTGTTTGTACGGTGGATGACATTGACAGGTTTTTCACATGTTGGACTGTCCCTGAATTTGTGGAATGAAGCCTACCTACTTGATCATAGCGGATGATCCTGTTGATAGTGGAGCATGGCCTGTGTCCATTTTGTGTCTCTCTTGAAGGACATTACAACTGTAGAGTGCTTTGTGGGTGAGTGTTCTAAAGCAATGAAGTCAAGGTTGCGATCTAAATGGGCAGTTTGTAAATGAAAAGTGAAGTGACTGTGTTTCTTCCAGAGCACTGGGAAATGGGACAGACAAGTGTGATTGTATGTTTTCAGCGGTGTTCAAGGCCAGCTCCAGTGGGAGAGAATGGCTGTCGCTGCTGCCTGGAGCTCTTGATTTCATGTGCATTTTCCAACTTCATCAGAAACTTCTGCCCGTTTCTTTCCACTTGTCATTCAACATAACTACCTTAAGGAAAATACTGAGGTTTACTTTCTCCTGGTTCTGATAACTTTATTGAATCAATGCCACTTTATGCCTGGATTTTATTTGCCTTTATTTTTATTACTGAAGTAATTCAGGTCATATTCTTAATTAACACATGCCACTTTTACATAGAATGTGATCTTAAAAGTAATTCTCAATATCTTTGGCTCAACAATAGCATTGAGCTTTTCAGAGTTGGAAAAAGGCTTTATTCCTTCCAAATCTGTAATGCTGGGCCATTGATTGCTGTTTCACATTATACTGTATCCACATTACAAATTTTATCAACAGGGCAGCCCTAAGGTTTTATTTTTATGAACATCTTTAACAGTCAATGTAGGATATCCAAGAAGCAACCTTTAGATGCACAAGATGCCATGCAACCTGTGATTTCAGCCCTTGGGATGTGTGAAGAAACAGTGTTGTTCACTGGAGGCCAGCTTGGGATACATAGTAAGAACCTGTCAAAAAAAACTGCATAAAAAATGAATTTCTTAATTTGTAAATCTTCATCTTGTTTTTTGAGTCTACTTGAATAAGTTTTCTGTTAATTCTTTCATCTATATACTTACGAATGAGCTCAAGCTGTGATTTTTGATTATGGGTGGCAATCAACCTTGTTTTTGTCATAAACTGTGGGTCACAAATCCACGTGGGCTGTGTAACAGAATGTGAGAACAACACACACCCACAATGGACAGTGGTAAAAGATTTCCAAATGGGAACTCTTTTCCAAAAGGCTCAGTATCAAAGGTATGTCCTGGAACTTGCTTTGTAGACCAGGCTGGCCTCAAACTCACAGTGCTCCTGCCTCTGCCTCCCAAATGCTGGGACTAATGATGTGCACCACCTCTGCCTGGCTCATTGCTCCTACAAAATGCCTGAATGCCTGCCTTAAACACCTTTTCTGCCCAGTTGTTTTACTTCCACATTCAACTTCTCATCATAATCCTGGAGTTAGGAATAAAGCTATGAGCTACTACCGCTTGGTTATTAGGCCTTGAACTCACAGAAATACAGAGAGATCTTTGTCTCCTGAGTGATGAGATTAAAGGTGTGGCTCACCACTCTCTGACCCTTATGGCTTGACTGTGGGTGATTATGTTCTCTGGTATTCCAGGCTGATTTTATTAAATATAAAACATATCACCACACCAATTATTTAACCAAATTAGAAACAAAATAAAAGATAGAAAATCTGATAACTCACAGATTAAAAATCTATGCACATGTATTTATGTAAAAACAGAGCAAGTAAATTTAACAAAACATTAAAGAATAGTAGGAGAAAATATTCTAAGTGGAAACACATGAAGATAGTACTCAGTCTGATGTGCAAAATCCTGCTTCCTCTCACAAAGAAAATCTGCTTTGTGGTGTGAAGAAGCAGTTACATCTTGTTATAGTTTGGCTCTGAATTGTGTGGTAAAGACTAGGTTTCCAGGAAGGAGCAATTGGAAAGTCGTGGAGACTTAAAAGACCAGGCCTATGAGATGTCTTTGAGGAGGGTGGTGGGAACCCGGCATTCTTCCCTGACTTGATTTTTTTAAAGCTTTAATTGATAAGAATTGCAGAAACCCCAAATAAAGTTCTCTAAAACTCCCACGCAAAATGGCATTCTACCTCCCTGAAAGAGAAATTAGTCCATTGGAAGAAAAAGACACATAGCTTCTGTCACTGAAGCAAGATACCTGGAATAATCAATTTACAACACAATTAGTTCACTTACCTTGGAGCTCTGGAGTTTTTAGTGCATGATTGATTGGCCTTGTCAGGGCCATCCACTGAGATGAAAAAAAAAAAGTCTTAAAAGCATACAATGCTTAAAATTTACAGAAAATATTTTTACAATAAAATCAAACATGGTAATAACCAAGGTAGTTAATTAGTTATAAATTAATTGATGATGAGTTTATGCCAAAGCAATAAAATCAATCCTATTGCACAAATCCTATTTGGTATTAAAATAAAACCTGAATCCAGATATTGGAAAAAGATGAAATATTAGAGAGACAGGAAACAAACCACAGTCAGTTCTCACCCAGCCAACTCTTCAGGCTGAACTAGGCAGGCCCTTTCTCCACGAGTCCTCAGACTGACAGAGCCTGCAGGCAAAGGGAAGAATTTCTCTCTTCTGCCTTATACTTCTTTCTGTGCCCAACTATCTTAATTCCTGTTGATCAACTTTCCTAGTGCTAGGATTAAAGGTGTGTGTCACTACCTCCTGGCCTTGACCTCACAGAGATCCAGAGGGTCTCTGCCTCCCAAGTGATGGGATTAAAGGTATGGGTCACTACTGCCTGATCTTCATGTCTTGGCTCTGTTCTCTGATTTTCCAGACTATTTTTATTTTTATTTTTATTAAATATGCAATATATCACCATACTGCCAAACTTCTGCTCAGTTCACCTATTGTCCTTATCCAAGATGACAATGAGGAGCTAAGATGGGAAGGGTGTCTTTAAGTGGCCTGAGTTCCCCTGTGCTGGCTCTGGCAAGATTGGCCATGTCAACTAACTGTCTGTGGGAGCTAGGACACTTCAACTGTATGAGTGATACATGCTTATGGTTTCAGTATGTCTTCAGAATAACACCTCAGATGTATTGGTGTCTGCACCATACAGATTGCTTGTCACAGACACAAAGTTTGCTTACACATTTGTCACATGAATAAATGAGACTCGGGGATAGATCTCTGAAGAAGTTGGAGATATTAGAGAGAATAAACACCACAGTCAGATTTTACCAAGCTGTCTTCCAGCTTCCTCAGCCTCGCTTCCCTTGGCTTGGCTTTTCTCTGTATTTCTATCCTGTCTTATATACCCTTTTGTAAATTAAGGTGTGGCCCCACCACAGCCTGCTTGGGCACCTGGAATTCCTTCTATAATCTAAAGTGACCTCTGACTCAGTTGGGATTAAGGGTGTAGGTCTTCACTCTCAGGATACTCTCTGTGTTGGGATTAAAGGTTTGAATTACCACTCTCTGATTTTCTTAGACTGACTGTGGTTAGAGCTCTGGAACTTTTGGAGCGTTTATTAACTCCCCACATAGACTGTGGGTAGATTCCCTCTGATATCTCTGAAACTTCTGAAGCTTTTATTAAGTCCCCACACACGTTTGATATATATATCACACATATATATGTATACATATATATATACATTCATAGCACATATGCACATTTATGTACTCACATATATGATGCACATAGCTTTTGTGACTCCAGCTCTGTAAAACAACCCAAATCCTCAGTATAAACTCACACAAAGAAGAAAGTCTCCTAATAACATAACCACTGATGTGCAGTAAACTTACTCCAAGACTGTGTCTTTAAGATTTCCACTCACATCTTGTGGAGTTGCCATCTGGCAGATGTTGAAGCCTGTGCATAGCCTTTCCTGGAGTCATGCAAGAAGCAGCTGGCACGTATACAGTTCTGTTTCTGGACATGGACATTCCTCTTTTAACCTGAGGGCATGAGGACATCAATGACATTCTTCACAGCTTCAATCAGGTGTCACATAACTTTTCTGTGGAGACAGTCTGTGCATATCTTAACCAGCATGGGTTTTGCTTCAGTATACATCAGCGTACATCTGCCTAACTCCATAAGAGCTGCAGAGCACCCCATCTTACATATCTTGTAATTTAATTAGTCTCTTACTTACAGATTTTTGAATTACAGCTAACTTTTTGTTAGAGTGTGTGGTTGCCAGTGAAAAGTTATTGTTTCCTTTTTTTTTATGCTGAAAGATTTTCATTGGAAACTGATTCCATAAATTAATTTGTAGTTAAAATATATAAACAAAATATAAATTATTCTTTGAATATCTTTATAAGATGTTTGAAAGACACACTCACATCGGGCCCTCAATGTGTGTTTTTAAAAGCTAATAAATACTTGCTATCTGTCAGGATTATGCTGTATCCTTTAACTAAAAAAGCCTGTTTCTGATGGTTAGACCTTCTTCTTTAAAACAACCAGTCAAAACTGGTTTTAAGTATGAAAGAGAAAAGGCTGTTCTAAGGTGATGAGAAAGGAAATAATTCGTATTAACAGTTATTCTAATTTTAGGACTTGTTAGGATGCAACATCTGTTACAAAAGAACAGAGACACCTGGTCCAGCGAGAAATCGAAGCTGACTAGTAAATAAAAAAGCAGGGAGAGAGAGGTGTGCTGTGCAAGTTCCCAGATCCCAAAGAACATGTTGCTAGCAAGGTTGTGAGGGCACCTCCACAAATAGTCCCATAGGCCAGGCTCACCCCAAGAGGCAATGAGAGCCAGGAGATGGGGACAGGGCTTCCTCTTCACCACTGCACTGTCTACAGAAGGAATGGCCTCCACCATGGGCAATGGGTTCTCTCTGGTGCCAGTATTCTCCCTGGGTCCTATGCTTTCACTCATATTTGCTTCTTTAGACCCAGCTGAGGTTTGTGGCCTTGAGATTTGTGAGTTAAACATGAAGTGATTCTTGGACCAGTTTTTAGAGCATCTGAAACCAAGGAAAGAGACTGATCCCAGGACACACAGATCTTACACACTGGTGTGTAGCTAATGTCCTGTTCTGTTTCTCGCCTTCTCCCCTTAGTGATACAACGGAATGACAGGTTTAGTGCCTGACTTATGGAGCTGGTCCTCATCTGGGATCAGAAGGCTGTGTGTCTCTTTAGGGGCTTAACGCTTTAGTGTGAGAGTTAATACTGGAGTTTAGATGCTGTTGACAATAAGAACATTAGAGATGAAGACCACTAGGTCCTTGGGTTGCCTTCTTCTTTAGGCTGGCCACTCTCAAATTTATTTTGATTGTATCAAAGATTCTACTTTTTACCTTATGACTTTGGAAGCCATGATGGAGAAATGAAAAACAGATGGGAAGTGGGTTCCCGGCACATACCTTTGTGAATATCTTTGCTTGGATTATGGTGACACTAATACTGGACCATGTGACCTTCACACAGTCCTCTAACAATGAGCCATTAGGTGGAATATTTAGCACTGTGGCCTAAACACATTTTTAAATGTTGTTTTAGTAAACTTAAATAAATTTATGTCACTTTCAAAACCACATGCCCTTAAGCTAATATTCTTAAGCACGGTTTTTTCTTAGTATTTGTATCAGATTAATCTGATTGACAAGTTGTAAACAAGGAAAACCAGAACCCATTGCTCTTGGTCTTTTATTTAAAATGTGAAAACTTCTTACCCTATTTTCATAAAAGTATGTTCTTACTTGGGTAACAATTTGGCCTTAATTCAGAGGAAAAGAAATTTGTAATTTCACATATATATTTCAGAATATAAAAGTGTTATCTTTAGAAATAAAGAAAAAGTACTCCATAGAATGACCCAGATGCCCCCCTAAGATATGTCTTTCAAAGTGCTGAAGTTGCCAGAAAAATTAGCATAGTCCATATCTCTATTCTTCTTCAAGAATTTCTATTAAACGGACCTCTGCTATTCTGCATGATTTTTTTTGATACTATCAGCTTCTATTTTTCATTCATTCCTCTTTGCTTTTGTGTTTTGGCAGAATTACTGAGCTAAATATTCATTTTTCTTTTATAATATGTTAGCTCTTCCATCTGCTTATTGAGTTTCTTTTTTCTGGTTAATTTTTAGATCTAGAATTTCATCCTTTGTTTACACTTACATACATATTTAGTGTGCTCTATTTTTGCTCTAGAATAATGTTTAAAATGAGGTCTCACTGCTAGTATCAAAAGTGTGTTTTCTTCTGCCTTGTGACTCTTATTGTGCGGCAGCAATTTCTTGGTAATCATTCCTAAGATGACCTCATCTTGGTAACCGTCAGTTCCTGCTACATTTGCCATGGCCCTTGGGTGAGTGGAGAGTGCTGGGTTTGCATGTGAGGGAGGTGGTAAGATGTGATTCTCAGCTGCACATTAGGACTTGGTACCCTCTGTTCATCCAGAACATGGCTAGGGACCCATGTCAACGGTCGCCTCTGCTAGTGCCATGCCTGCCTGATGAACACCGTTCCTACAGCCAGTTAATCAAAGCTGTAGCATCTTGGATTTTGTTGTCATTTTGTTAGTAGCTTCTGAAAGACTTTTTCTGTGCCTCAGAAAGCATCTTCTGTTATCCTTTATCAGGGCCTAATGATTCCTTCCCAGTCCTTTACACCAAGGTATCTTTGTTCATTTGAGAGCACACATAACCTCCTTGTTGTTAAGAATGCTCAATCCACCATAAATTTTATTTTAAAAGATAAAAATGTATAAAGCATTCCCCCCAGCTGTACCATATGATAGAGCACAAAATCTATACAAAATCAAGAAGGTTGAAGTCATATCAGATTTTTTTCCCAATCACAGAACTATGAGATTAGAAAGCAGGTATGGGACAGTAGGAATGTGTTTCAGGGGTAGGGCACTTGCCTAGCATAAGAAATATTCTTTCCTGACAAAGAAAACAGATTACAGACTGAAAGGAAGGATGGGGGCAGAGAAGGGAAGGAGAAAAGTGAGTAAACTTCAGAAGTTACTTATTCCAAACAGTCCGTGGCTCAAAAGCTGGGACAGGAAATGGACCGGTATCTTGGGAGAAGAAATGACAATTGAAATAGAGTGTTACAATGAGGTTTCCGGCCCGACTAGCTCCACGGTTCAGACCTGCCCGCCACCACTTATCTGGACCAGCAATCCCAAAGTCCCAATGAAGCACGCAGACACTTATATTAACTTCATGCTGTTTGGCCTATGGCTCAGGCACATTGCTATGTAGCTCCTTCATCTTAACTCAACCCATTCTCATTAATCTGTCTGCCACGTGGCCCATGGCTCACCTGTGATACCTAACATGCTGAATCATGGCTGGCTCCATCTGTGTCTGACTCCACCCTCCTTCTCATAGCTGTGTGCTCCTGTCTCTGGCTAAGGTGTTCACAAGGGTCAAAACAGCTCCTTTATTTAAAGATTGATATTCACAGCAATAGAGCATGTGGAACTAGACAACCAGAAATGCTCCATCAAAAATAAACCCTCTCTCTTAGAGATCACAAATCAAAGTCTGTGTAAATCAAATGAAGTTTCTTCCTTCCTTCCTTCCCTTCCTTCTTTCCTTCCTTCCTTCCTTCCTTCCTTCCTTCCTTCCTTCTTCCTTCCTTCCTCCTTCTCTATGAATCTGTAGAGGTCTTAAGGGAGAATTTGTCTCTATTCCATTGTTTCATTCTTGTCCCTGGGCAATATATACATTCAGCCTGAAAACAGAGGAAAGTGAATGAAATAGGGAGCTTTCAGATTTTCATAAAGTACTCCAGGACCTAGACAGCAAAGATTTTAATCTTTTTTTCCAGGAACAATCTACCACAATCTGACTTCCGTGGACTATTAGTTACTCTAAGCCAGTGCCTTTTAATGAAACAGGAACAGAAAAAAAAAATAGTGGAGAAGTGGCCTGTGTGTTATCATAATACTGCTCTCTGGGTGAAAAGTGCATTTGTGAGCAAATCTGGCACTGCCTAGCAACTGTCTCCAGGCAAAAGGGGCTGGGACCCAGTTGCTGCTGCCTTCCAGGAGCCAGCAGCCTGTCTGCGCACACTAACAGGATATCTGTTTTGGGATAGCTGGAATTCCAGTGTTAAGGTACAGTTCTCAGAAACTCTTAATTCTAAATATTTTGTTTGTTATATACTGCACATTTAACCTGTATTACTAAATTATATCCATCTCTGTATAAATACACAAGATTTGAAATGTAATGAAATATCTAAAAGTAAGGTTGTAGTATTTTTTAGAGCGTAGTAATTCCTTTTCAGCCTGCCACTTTCTTAAGAGGTCCAGGACTCTACCTGCTTCCCACATGCTTCTTCCAAACACCGGAACTTTTCATGTAATGAGGCCCAGCCCTCCTTTTGCTCCTGGTGATCTTCGCATGTGCTTCAGGACAGAGCTAAGTTGACAGCAGTGATTCAGAAATTAGAAAGTAGAGGACTGTGTGGGGAGTAGATTTCTCACACAGTAGAAGAGTAATTAGAAATTTTGGAAGAACATAGTCAATCCTGAAGCCTCCAATTGGCTGAGTACTTGGTACTCTTGAGCCGTCAGCCTCTGGTACTTTAAAAATATGTTTTATTCTTTGAGAATTTCATACGTGTTTTCAATGTTTTTCTATCGTGTCCAGCTCCCAGCCCCTGCCAGCTCCTCTCAGACTTTCACCCACCATATTCCTTCCCAACTGCATGCTCTCTCTCTCTCTCTCTCTCTCTCTCTCTCTCTCTCTCTCTCTCTCTCTCTCTCTCTCTGTGTGTGTGTGTGTGTGTGTGTGTGTGTGTGTGTCTAAACAACTTTAAATAACTTCAACATGCTTGTATACTCAGCAGTATAGGGCATGGGCACCTACCAAGGGCCACTTCCCCAAAGAACACTACTCTGCATCTCCAGCTGTCATCAACCACCCAGAGCTACTCAGCTAAGGGTGGAGCTGGGGGTGGAGCCAGGGGAGTCCCTCCCCTACCTAAACTGGACTTTTGACTGGCTCCAACTTATGCAGATCTTGAACGGACACAAATCTGCGTAGTAAATTATAGTCCATGTGACCTTACTCAATATTTGAACATATGACACCTAAGTCACACTCCTCTACCCCAGACTCTTCCACTACCCTTTCATTATCTCAATCAACACTCCTATGCCATATTTCTACTGTGATATCCATAACTCCAGAACCTGCTCTTTCTAGAGCCTCTTGAGTGGCTCCAAAATTTTCTCTCTGTACATATTTTAAAATTTTTTTTTTACTAAACTGTGCTGCCTCAGCTTGTACACAGCAGACAGGTTTTTTTTTTATGGTGGGGAGCATAAATTGAATCATGTATATGAACACTAAAATCCTTTCTATGCTCTACTGGACAGAACAGAGTTACATGGCTAAGTCTGAATACAAGGAGAGAATATGTATATTTCTTAGGGAGAAATTTCAAACTACTCTGTCCATTGGGAAAGTTTAACAAGTCACTCTATGTCCACCTGCTCCCAAATAATGACACGAATTATTAATTATGAATGCTTGGCCTATAGATTAGGCTGTTTTCTAAATAGCTCTTAAAACTTAAATTCACCCTATGTTCTGCCACATGGCTTATGTCAGTTTCCTTTCCTCCTGCTGTGGTGATATATTGTGTATTTAATAAAATCAGCCTAGAATATCAGAGAACAGAATTACCCACAGTCAATTCTCACCCAACCAGCTTCTCAGGCCAAACAGAGGAAATGCTATCTGCAAGGGTCCTCAGCCTGACTGGTCTAAGGACTGCCTAAACCTCTGCCTTCTCCTGCCTCAAATATCTTCCTTGCCCAGTTGTTCACTTCCAGTTCCACTCTGCATCATATTCTAGAGTTAGAATAAAGGCGTGAACTACTACTGCTTGGCTGTTAGGCCTGGAACTCACAGAAATCCAGAAAGATCTACATTTCCAGTGATGGGGTTTAAAGGTGTTAGTCACCACTGTCTTTCATAGCTTGACTGTGGGTATTCTGGTTTCCTATATTCCAGGCTGATTTTTATTAAACGTACAATATATCACCATGTCCTGCACATACTGCTTTCTCTCTATCTCCTAGTGTCTTTGCCTTTCTTCTTCCCCAGCCCACTCTGTCCCCAGAAGTCCCGCCTATTCCTCTTCCTGCCTAGCTATTGGCCATTCAGCTATTTATTAAACCAATCAGAAGGCATCTTTGCAAAGACACATCTTCAGAGTGAAGATAGGTGAGTCAGAATGTCCTCCAAACACGAGGTTCCCCGTCTGTGTAAGATCTAAAGAAACACGTCTTCAGGTAGATCCTCCCCTTGAGAGAAACGTATTAAAGGGAAACTCTCTCACCATTCCCAAGGCTCATTAAGAACCATACATGAGCTGAAAGTGGTGTGTACTTCTCAGACCATGCATGGCCTTTCGGTGTTAACCACGGCAGGGGCAGCCACCACAAAGGGAAAAGGCTTCCATCATCAAGGAAGCAGGCATTTTTCCATTCCAATTTCCTGTGATTTGCTTTCAATACGGAAAAACTGGAGAGAGAGAGGCAGGAAGTTTCTGGAAACAACCACTCCTGTTCTTTCTCACTCTAAGACACAGAGGTTTTTTTAAGGATGAAAAAGACAGGAACTACGAGAAGACACATTTCAGGGGTTTGGAATGACCGAATGACTGTGAAATCTCTCGGTGTCGTTAAAGGAGAATTACAACACAAAGATAATAACAGAGCAAGATAGAAGAAAAGAAACAAGTGGGTAGTACAGGCAGTGAGGGGAAGTGTAGTCGGTTGTATCAAGTAGATTGGAACAAAGGGCGGAAAGGGTTTGGGATGTCAGGAGAACCGAAATGCCAGAGGAGAAGGTTCTTTAGAGTGAGTATGGAAGATGTGTAGACAGGAGCCTAGAAAGCTGATCATTTTGAGGGGGGTTGTTCTATGTTACTCTCCTGTTGCTGTGGCAACATATTTGACAGACACAAGGTACAGAAGAGTTTATCTTGGCTCACAGTCTGAATGTACAGGCCATTATGGCAGGAAGGGCACAGCGGAGGAGCGTGAGGCTGTGGCTCACATTCATCTACATTTGGGAAGGACAGAGGTGTGAATGCTCTGTTCAGCCCAGGACCCAGCTCAGAGAATAGTGCTGTCCACATTTCAGGTGAACCTTCCCACTTCTGTTAACTCAGTCTGGAAACTCCCTCACAGATCTACCTAGAGCGTTATCTTATATATGATTTTAGATCCTATCAAGTTGACAATATTACCCACCACAAGTCTACCCCTTGTTAACCACAAGCACGATTATAAACCTATGACATCAAAAGTAAGTAAACAGAACACAAGTTACATACATCCAACATAAAGTGACACAGAATAAATACCATCATTCCATAAGGGAAGCGTAGGGCACATCAAGGAATGATGGGAACCGCCCAAGGGAAGATTAGAACCCAACAGGACAGGTATCAAATTCTGTAGTTTCATGCCTAGCATCTGGGGCTCATGGGAATCATCTTGGCTCTAACAGCTTTGGGCTCTCCCACCCAAAAGTGAACAAAGGAGTACATTTGTTCCACCCAAAAGTGAACAAACTTTTTTGTTGCAATGAGGTTTCTTGGTCCCGGGCGGCCAGAGATCTAGACCCACAGACCTGTAGCCTTAAACCCCTTAGCTGCCCGCTGCTGCTAGGCCCCCCAAAATGATTTAGACACTTATATTAACTTTATACTGTTTGGCCTATGGCCTAGGCACATTGCTAACTAGCTCTTATATCTTAACTCATTTTTATTAATCTGTCTGCCATGTGGCCCATGGCTCACCTGTGTTCCTTACATGATTCTTCTTGGGTGGCTGGCTTGGTCTAGATCCCAACAGTCCCTTATGAATGGGGTTGGCCACTCCCCCTTCAGGAGCCTGGGACCCTGGTTAAGCGTCTTCGGACCTTATCAGCTGACATCTGAATCCCACCACATTTTTTCTATTATACTCAAAAGATAAAAGAAAATTAAGGATCATCAGAAAAAAACACTGTTAATATGTTTTTTTGGTAAATGTAATGGAATAAAATATGATTCATTTCTAACAACAATTTTAACTTGAATGCAGTTTGAAAGGGGTTGGATAACATGATTTTTAAAGTTATGCAAGATGTCTCCCATGAGAGGAGACTGAGTGTGGCCTCCTCCTTATACTGGAGCACACAATGACCTCCTTATTGGCTTTGATTTGGGCTTAGCCAGGAAAAAAAAAATCAGAGAAAGAACAGAGAACTCAGAAATAGATCCTAGTGCATGTGGGTATTTGATGTATAACAATAAGGTATTTTAGTAAAAAAAGGACATGATGGTTTATTTTTTAAATGTTACTGATCCAATGGTTTAATAATCTGGAGAGTATATATATCAGAATAAGTTACACACTCTTTAAAACAGGAAAACAAAGAATTTCTTTATGTATTCACAAAAATTCCTCAACTTGACTAAGCAAGATAGCACATGCAAGTTTTTAAGGGGAAGAGTTAAATAATTATTTCTAAGCCCTGTATAACCAAGGATTAAGGGTAAAAATAAAAGAAAATGAATGTGTCAACAGAAAATTAACTTTAAAAGGGAAATGCTAAATAAAAGAAACTGTTTAAAGCATACAATAGACATGATCCTAATCCACAAAGTCCAGACATCACCAACACAAAGACAGGACAAGTAAGATCTGCAGGAAAAGCATGTCCCAATGGCTGGTACCTACAAGAGTGCACTCAACTGCTGGGAGTTATGAGCAGGCAAGAATCCAGCTGCAACACATCACTTCACTGTGTTCCATTAGGAAAATGTAAACAGGAAACTCCCTGCTGCTGAAGAGTTTGGGGAAGTGTTTCAGCCCTTTAAAAATGTAATCTGGGCTGAGGTAACACGTTGTTGAGTTTGAAACCAGCTTGTGCTACAAAGTGAGACCCTGCCTCAGCAATGAAAAGAAGACAAAATGCAAGCTGGCACTGTCCTTTGAAATAAACACACTTGCCTGCCGTGCTCCCCGGAGTCCATCCCATGGAAATGAAGTGCTGACTGAGGCAGGCACACAATGCTGTCTGTAGCTGTAGCATCCACACCAAGGCAAACTGAGGAGAGTGAGTGCACTCAGCAGGCTAGCACCTCCCTCAGGGTGGGATGGCACCTCATATCATGTGTCAGGAAGTCATTCAGAGAAAGCAACATTGCAATACCGTCCACTACATTTCTGACCTCTCAGAGGCAAGACAGTGAAGCTTTAGAATTTCTACCATCACGTGTGTGACACTGGGTTGGTGGTGTTTTCATCTCTTCTTACCAAAATCCCAGGACGGTATCCCAGTTCCTACTTAGGAGTTGTTCTTAAGGGTTATTAATACTGAACAGAAGTCAAACTAAGTCTTCAAAGGCATCTCAGAAGACCTTTCATAGCTTTAGAGTGCTGGGCACATGCAAACAATCTTTCTAGAGACATTTTAATAAGATACGTTTCCTCGGAAAAGGAAGTCTGTTTATAACTATATATATAAATACACACACACATATATATATGTCTAGATATTTGAGAATTTAGTTTTTGTATCCCACTTGAGGTAAAGAATTAGAAGTTCTTATAAGAGTGAAAGCTGGGGCTAAAGAGATGGCTCAATGCCTAAGAGGACTCAGGTTCAGCTCCCAGCACCCAGTAGGCAGCTCACAACCATCAATACCTCTAGTCTCAGGGGATCCAATGCCTTCTTCTAACCCCAAGGAGAACTAAGCACACAGGTGGTACTGTAGTATGAGGTTTCTGGCCTGGACTTTCAGGTCCAGCCTCAAGGTTTAGCCTCGCAAACCCAGACCCACTCAGAGATACACGGACACTTTCAATAATTTTAGGCTGATCGGCCTAAGGCCCAGGCATATAACTTGCTAACTCTGTACCCTTAATCTAACCCATGACTCTTAACCTGTTCAGCCATGGGGCTCGGTACCTTTTCTCACAGCAGCATGGTTGTCCTCTGCTTCTTCTGGCTTCTCTCTGGCATTCTGCTCTGTGCTTCCTGTTCCCAGAGTTTTCTTAGTCTGGTAGCCCCACCCACACTTCCTGCCTGCCTTTGGCCAATCAGTACTTTTTATTAAACCAGTGGGTGGGACAATTATTTACAATGTAACAACATAATCTCTCACATGGTACCCAGATACACACTCAGACAAAGTGTATATGTATATATACATAAAGTACATACATAAGAAATTTAAATATTTTTAAATCAAGTGCTATTAAAAACCAATCAAGAGAGTTAATAACAAATATAATATGGACACATGGTTAGCCTGTCCCAACAGTGGCCCTTCCAGATCATCATAGGTCACTCAGTAGGTGTGGCTTAGGCTTTATTAATTTAGAAAGTTGATATTTATTTCTATCCATTGTATCTCAAGTCTGTGGTTTACACACAGCCCAGAATTCACAGTTCTCATTTATGAAGAATGACTCCTCTTGATGCACGTGCATATGTGCATGAGTGTGGATTGGGAGCACCAACCTTAAGGATTTGTACCACCTTTAATACAGGGTGTAATGCATTCCGTAGGCTGGATTGGCTGGCCAGTAATGAGCCCCAGGATTCCACCTAGTACCTCCCCAGTACTGGGTATGCCAGTGTGCCCACGATGTCCAGCATTTTTACACTTGTTCTGAGGATCTAGCTTCAGATATCAATCCTCAAGGCATGTCCTTTGCCTATGGAGCGCACCCCCAGACCCTTGTCTTTCTCTATTGACTTGTGTATACTTAAGTTTCTAAGTATGGTGCAATTATCTAAGAATTAAGAATGCCTAATGATATTGTCCTTTCATTTGAGTGAGGGGACATAAATACAAAATATTCATTACAATATAGCATTTATTATGGGCACATACATGAAATGTAAAGGGGGAATGAGAACAAATCTAAGTCAGTCTGTTAGAGGATCAGATTCTTGGGTAATAACTGACTCATTTTTGCATGTTTTTCCAGAAAGAATTTTCAAGTTTAAAACATTACATTCTATATATTTTTACATTTTGTGATTATATAACGTTTTATGCTGGGACTTTTGGGGATTAGCATTGCAGTTATCAAATCCTTTGCCAAATATTTTAATGTATTTTAATTGAAATGCGGTCACATCACTTCCCCTTCCCTTTCTTACCCGGAGCCTTTCTCCCATATACCCCATTCAAACCCCTGAAACTGATGACCCCTTCTTGATATATAGTCCGATTTTGTTGTTCATGTGTATATTGTCTCAGGGCCGACCACTTCGTGTTGGATCCCGAGTAGAAATTAATTTTCCCTCCTCCAGCACTCATTAGTTGTCTGTAGATCTTTGTCTAGGGCTGGACCCGGTGAGATTGTCCCCAGTCCCTATGAGTGTGGCTACTGATGTTGGCGTTCTTCGGGTTTTACTTAGGCATTATTTCTAGGAGACAATCTCACAGCCGACTTCTGGTCCTCCGGCTCCTCTTCCACGGTGTTCCTGGAAGCTTGTAGATGTATCTAGTGAGGCTGGGTTCCCCATGACCTATTGATCTCTTCCTTGTGTCCAGTTGAGGTACAGCTGTTAGGTCATTTGAAGAAAGTGTGGGCGGTACTGAGCCCTACATTTGCTCTGTCTTCACTGGGGAGGCTGGTGGTCACGCTTCACGTTGTTTTATGTTTTAATGGGGAATATGTTACTTCCTGACTTGTAGGGGATTCACGTTTAACTCATTTACTTTAAATACATATCCATTTAAGACATTTAGCTTTACAATTCAATAGGAAAAATAAACTTATCTAGAGGCAATAAGTATAGACACATTTAAACTAAAAAGGTCTAATTATGTCATCTTAAAGTATTGATAACTAGGTAAAACAATTTCTAGTCATAAACTCCAGCATGAAGTTTTAACAGCAGCTAAAGTAAGAATCATTATTATTAATTATTTTAAGACAGGATCTCATTAGACACCAAATCTGGTCTGGCACTCATAGTACCCCTGACTTTTCAGACTTCCCATCAGCTTAGCCTCTCAAGAGCTAGAGTTACAGATATATACTATCATACTTAGAATATTTAGAGACTTTAAAATACATTTAATTACATATCTCTGAGAAGATGTCATTGATTCTTGTTGGGTAAACTTGGTGTCTAAAAAACATGAAAAGAATTTCCTTAGGTAAAAACATCATTTTAAGAAACCCTTCCCTTCACTGAGGGTGGAGTATTTGTAAGCTGTGCTTCAAACACCTGTGAGTGAGCATTTCCAGTGAGACTGATACACACTGATGCTGTCTGTGAGTATTCTTATCTCTTTGTAAAAGTGTGCATGAAATCTTGTTAACTACACATACTAAACAGGCATAATTGAAAAATTTTAAATCCCAAATAACTCCCCTACAAAACTTTTTGACATGATACTTGTACGTCGA